>JAJGRX010001030.1:0-324225 GCA_025461125.1 Carex kokanica | reverse complement strand
AAATAGCTATGATCAATGATTTCCATAGTCTTGATTATGGCTTGATCCAATACCAGTACCTTTTTGCCAGAAGGACATCATTAAAAGTTTGAAGATCAATGATACTCATACCTCCAAGCTTCTTTGGCCTACAAAGTGAGTCCCAATTTGCCAAAGGTATCCCATTACCCTCAACTGAATTTCTTTTCCATAAGAAATTTCTTCTTATTTTGTTTATCTCATGTACTATCCAACAAGGCAGCTTGAATACAAACAATGTCGGTATTGAAGATAGCACTGAATTGATTAAAACTATTCTACCTGCAATGGATAATTGCATTGCAGTCCATCCTTGTAGTCTGTTGCTAATCTTCTGAAATAATGGCAAATAAGTTGTTTTAGGTAGTTTCTTGTCAGATAATGGCAATTAACCTCAGGTATGTGAAAGAAAATTCTCCTTTTTTATAACCTAGAGTATCAATGAATTATTGTGTCAGCTACTGATTTTAAGCTGAGATTAGCAGCTCAGATTTATCCATATCAACAATTTTACACTAGTTGCACTTCTCTTTACTTGTTGAGAGATCCCTCGTCGCTTAAAGAAAACTTATCTTCTTGAAGATATATACCAGATAATTCAAGACTGTAAAATGCTAAAGCCACGATAAAGGCCAAGTCAAACGTACCAATTCTACGTTCATGTTTAAATATACTATATTTTTTTACCACAAGAATAAAATGTTTATCCCATGACGTATAAAAAATAGAAAAGAAAAAGGAAACTAAACAAAAAGAAAAAGAAGCTTTTCAAGAATAGTACCGAGCTAAAACAGTTCCAAATTCTTCCCGATAATTTCAGTATCAACAGCACGACATGTATTGACCAGGAAAGTCTTCTGCATCCAAAATATGGGTCCCACGGTCAGGATGCTATCTTGTTAGACTAGAGATGGTTTTTTGATAGCAGCCCAGAACCGCTTTGTTATTATTATTAGCCTTACTTATCCTTCTAAATTACAAAAACTCACATATTTATCTTTTTGAAGACAAATGGTTCAGTTCTCTACTTTGACATATACACCAATGTACTAAAATGTCAATGTGTATACTTGATAAGTAGATAAACAAACCATTTGTTCTTAGAAATTGATTAATTAGAAGACTGACGTTTTACTTAAACATGCTACTTATTTTATTTTTTACTAAAAGACAAAATAAGTATTTTGTAAATTTAGAATAAACTTTTAGACAAAACACAATAACATGAATAATTAGTGAGTTTTTCAAGATTAGAAGGATAAGTATGTTATTATGAACTTTAGGGGGAAAATGCGTAATTCTATGTTTATGAGGGGTACACATGAAATCCCCAATACATAAAAAAATGGGCATCCAAAAAGAATAAATCAATAAAGAAATGAACTTAAAAGTGTATTTCTTACAATTAAATACAACGGCTGAAATTCTCCATTATATATACTGGATCGATGTCTCCTAAAAGTCATTGAAAAGATAGTTTAGTAGTTTATTAATTACTTGTTCAAATCTGAGAAACATATATAGTTTGTTGCCTAGTGGCTGTTTGCCAAAAAAAAAACATAGCTTGATTGTATACTATTCATTCCAATGACGTCGTAGTATATGATATTTGTTTTGCTTCTTTTCACCGTTAATGTAACCTTTCATGCGGTCACGAGCCAGGGGTGAAAAGGGATCGTATACGGAGTGGATAGCACTAAAACCAAATATACATCTGTTTTTATTTTTTGAATATGAATACGGAGCTGATATTAGACTGATACATATACGAATCAGATCAGATACTTATTAAAAAATATAAAAACTTATAATATTTATCTAATTATAATGATAAATATAACATATTTTTATTCGAAATACGAATAATTAAAACATATGTATCCATATCCACGCAGATATCACTATTCACGTCTAGTTTTTCAAATACTATGTAATTGAATATTATATCCACTCCATTTTCATGTCCATCATGTGCCCAAGACGAGTAGTGTTCAACCTTTTTACTTTCTTTCTTTTTTCTACTAGACGTCTGGGCAAGTCAATTTTAACAACAAACACATATATATTTACAACAATAGTGTAATTGTATAAAAATCATTTGCGTACAAAACCATAGAATGAGGTAATGTTGTCACCATTACTAGTGTCTATCCTCGTATGCTCTAAAACCACAATGTCAAAATTTATAAAATATTAGGCCTCATAAAAAAAGTAGCCCCTGTATTTTTTAAAAGATAATAACAACCAGGGATGGGGCCAGACAAGCAACCAAGGTGCGGAAAAAAAAAATTTATAACTATCAAAGATTTAAATAGCGTTTATCGCGTCATAGCGGAACAGCTGAAAAAAGCGCTATGTCCATATAGCGCCGCTATAGCGCCAATAGCGCTATAGCACCAATAGCGCCATAGCTTTTATATGGTCCGAAAACGCTATAGCGCGCTATTTAGAACCGTGCAATTTAATTATCTATGCACTATAGTAGTCATAGTATAACAATGAATTAATGCAAGCAGGGTAAGGCAACAAATTCAGAAGTAATTGTGAAGAGAGGAGTAACTATAACAATATTGTTTTATCTGCGAGAATAAAAATATTTAACATTGTCAGTATTCACGATGTTCTATCAGTAATAGTGATATACTCAATAATAAATTATATTGATTTCTTCAATAATAGTCATTTTTTTCCTCACGGATATAACAGATTCTGTAGTATCAGTTTTTTTCAAAATTCAGAAGAGGCACCCACCTATGAACTCAAATCACCTAAGGTAAGTAATTGTTTTTTTAAATCTGTGATAAAAATCTACATGAATAATAAAAGAATCGTGCATTCTCTCTTGGACTGAATTAATCCGAATTTGATAAAACAGTTCAAATTTAAACAAAACTCTTTTGTTACCTTAAGAGGATATGGATTCACTACCTACCACCCCGGATTGAAAATAACACAATAGTAGATAGATGACCGTGCAATCCACAGAGGTCATTCTAGCTAGTCTGAATTAATCCGAATTTTGATGAAACCGCTCAAATTTAAACAAAACTCTTTTGTTACCTTAGAGGATATGGATTCACTACCTACAACTCCGGATTGAATGTGGCTCCGTCCTTGATAACACAATAGTAGATAGATGACCGTGCAATCCACAAATTAAGAACATTCTAGCTAGCATAGTAACACGATTCGCGTTTTATTCGCGAATAAAACGCGAATAAAACGTTTTTTGGAGGTTTCCGAACCGAACAGCGAATAAAACAGTTGACCGAATTTTTACCGATTTATTCGCGAATAAAATGCGAATAAAACGTTTTTTACGAATTATTCGCGTTTATTCGAAAAATTCGCATCATTGGAAATTTTGAAAATTTTTTGGAGGCAGAGTCACGTGGGCGGAGCTGAGGCAAAGCTTTTCCTCTGAGATATCTCAAATGCATGACATGTGTACGGTGCCTATTGGGGCAGCGCAGGGCCCCCTCTTAATTGTGCCTTGAAATTACAAAATGTAATTGAACGGTTGAGATTTTCAAAAAAGTCATTCAAAGTTTGAAATATCTGAGAGGATGCGAATTAGCTTTTGAGAGGTATAATAAATTTGAGACAGTTTTTTGTGACAATACTAATGTAGCCACCTCTATATAAATTAAATTTTGAATTTGAAATTGATTTTTTTGCTTTCTTGTTGTACCCGAATCATTCCCGAATTATACCCGAATTATACCCGAATTATACCCGAATCACGAATTTTTGACCTAGCCGAACCGAACCCGAATAATTATTTTGTTACTATGCTAGCTAGTCGAACGATAATTTGTAAAGGAGCACCTAGCACGAAATTGCGATCAACATAGAATTTCTTGATGTAATCCATTATTAGATTTATCATCGGCTCATTTTGAGTCGAGCTAACACCATGAACAATACTAACTGGGGAATCAAGAACTCAGCTGTTGCAAATCTCTCTCCAGCAACTCTAAGGGCCCTGTTCAGCTGCATAGTGGACTCGAGAATGGTTTCGGAAAATCAAATTTTTTGAACTGAAATTTACTGTTCATGTGGAAAAAAAATTTACTCTGAGTGAATTTTTTTTTTTCCCACGTGAACAGTAAAATTTTTGCTGCAGCTAAACAGGGCCTAAAGGAGAAAAAAAAAAAATCTCAAATCCCAAATCTACTTAGTCGTCGCTCCTCATTCCACACCTCTCCTCTTTGAGTTTTCACTCCTGACACAATGATATCCTTCTCTCTCGTCTCTATCTTCTTGAGTGCAGAAGAGAATGAAGGAGAGGAGAGGGAGCTGCGAGCACGGTATCATTGGAGCTCAGAGAGTAGAGTTTTCATTTCTATCAGAGCGCAACAGTGAGTAGATCTGGTCATTAGAGTGCGGCAGCGGTCGAAAGAGCGGATCCGATCGTTGAACGAGATGGGGATTAAAATATTAGAGTGATTATAAGTGTATATGAGTAGGATTAGAAGAGTAGATCTAGAAACATAGAAAGTGATTAGAGTAATTTTAAGTAATTTAGAGGATTTCTTAATAACAAAGAAGTAGATCTAGAAATTAGAATCACTTGACTCGTTGTAATTACTTCTTTTATGAATTAAATTGTTAGTTGGCATAAAAACCACTAATCTTAAAAAAAAAATACTAGCTGTGTGTTCGATGTACATACAATACATATAACATTATAAGGCTACTTGAGACAAAATGAAGAATAAAGGGAATAATATTTCGCTATTCTGAAAAGAAGCAAAAATTAATTTTCTTACCTTTATTATATTCTCATCCCAAATATAGCGTACTAGTAACAACTTTGATATTTTATATACGCAAATCTTACATTAGCTTCATAATAAAGTAAGAGAAGAATTAGGGTGTGTTCTAAGTTCATCAAATTTCTTTGTGAACTCAACTTTAAAATTTATTGAATTAGATTTAAACGCGAATTCAAAACGTTGAAATTTATCCACCTTACGTGTAATGAGTCTACATGTGAAAATTTTAAAATTTTAAATTAATTTTATATAGAGTCAAGTGGTAAAAAAACGTTCAAAAATTAAATTCATTAAAATTAATTTATAAACGTTATAATTTTCACTAAGTAACTTTAAAATGAATGCATCAGAGTTCCAGTTTCTTCTATGCATGACATCATGCGTTAGGATATTCCTTTTAGCATTAAGAAAGCAAAAAAATTCACATTCATTGGAGCTTTGCATATTCATATTTTGCTTGAAATGCCATCGTATTTTACCACCTGCTTTATTGATTCTGTAGAAGGACTTTGCCGAGTAGACCCCATTTGTTCTTATCGCCATATGATCCTATCTTCTTCGTTGTTAAAATTAAAATGGTGTGTTTGTCAGTTATGGCGCTATCTCCTGTATCATTGGCATGGCATCCATAGTGCCAAGTAGAGTAGAAAAAACGTGCGGTGCCGTGATGTGACTACCATGCCGTGATTTTGATTTCGTGCCATGCCATATCGTGACCAAGTTAATTTTTCACATGCCGTGCTGTGCTGTGACCAAAATATTAAGAGGTGGTCATGGCACGCGATGGTCACAGCACGTGAGTCACGCCGTGCCTAAACATGCCGTGACCATACGTGACTCGCGTGACTCGCGTGACCATTTAATTATAATTTAGATTAGTTTATTCAAGATTCACCATTAAATTAATATCTAATGGTCTTAATTACACGTAACTCGTGTGACTACGTGCCGTGCCGTGCTAAAGTTTCAAAAGATGAACACGGCAAGCGAATGGTCACGGCACGAGACACGCGAGTTATGAGACACGCGTGCCGTGCCGCTCTGTAACGAAGCCGGCTCCGCCGTGCCATTTTTTCTCACTCTAGTGTCAAGCATCGTGCCAGAATCCGATCCTATTTGCCGTGTACAGCTCCAATGGAAGAGGCTTCTTATATTTTGTAATTGGCGCCATTAAAGAACCCGCCAAGAGACCAAATAATAGGTCCATCTGTTTGGATCCCTATTCCTATTCCCCACAATCTTCTTATATTTTGCAATGGGCCATTTTTTTTATACTGGATTGGCCCAATTATACAGCGGCCCATTTGCATTGGAAGAATTAATTAATACTTTACAAATTATGGTGCTTTGAGCCTTTGGTTTACTGCCAACCGATCAAATATTTAAAAGTAATACAATAAAAACGTTACCCACACTTTGTCCTAAAAGGTCAGAAGAACTCACCTATATATATTTGATTCCTTATAAATATGTGCAAAATTTATTCCCAGATGCGCCTCAACAGATGGGGAGCTAACTTCCAGTATCCATGTTGCCGGATTATAGTTATCCCTGATTTTTGGTACTCCAGAAATACCCTGAAAACTTTTTTGTAAGATCAAGCACTTGTAATAATTAAGTTATTAGGTCCTATTTTTGAACTTTTACTGGGCATCAGAAAACTTGCCTCAAAATATTCAATAACTTTACCCGAGTGTAGACCCAGAGGTCCGGAATAGATCAATTCTCCTCCCCTTTTCATCAAAATTAGCTGAGAGTTAAGGAATTGGGAAAGAGTGAATAGTTGAGTTTGTTTGAAGCAAGACGGTGCTTCGGTTTTTAATAAAAGAAACTATGTTATCTCACAATAGAAAAGTGCATAGTACCTCCTCAAAGGCTTCAAATATGTCAATGCTTGGCTGGTGGATGGTACAGACAACAGTTCGACCCGGTTTGAGCAACATTTTTAACAGCACCGCATGACGATTGCGGCAGCACGGGCATCCAGACCAGATGTGGGTTCATCCATTAATATTACTGATGGATTAGACACCAACTCCACTGCTATAGTTAGCCTTTTCCTTTGCTCGGTCGACAGACCGTTCAAACCTGGTAAGCCCACCAGCACATCTCTTATGGGATCAAGCTCTATTGTTTTCAATTACTTCGTTTACAAAGTCTAGATAAACCAAACAGTAATCACTTAAATTCCTTAATGTTTTTTCACTACATTCAGCAAGTATATCTGAATATATAGATGCCATAAAATAAGCAGAATCAACTCACATGTCTAGTTTTAGCACTGATTTTACCAGTAGACGCAACCAAGCTGAATAAGCAACCGATTCCTCCACGGTGATTTGTGGAGAATGGATGTCTGTCTGTTCACATAGCCTGATAGTCTTGCGAAGGTTTCCTGCACCTTAGGATATCCACCAATTCGTATCTCTCCTTCAATATATCCTCCTGTTTTTCTTCCTGAAAGCACATCCAAATAAGGTTTGTTTTTCCTGCTCCGGTAACCCCCATTAATGCCGAAAGAACACCTGGTCGAAATGCCCCTGTTATGTTATGTAGAAGTTGGAGTCGTTTCTCTGCACAGCCTTGTTCTCTCATTTCCTACATCAATGATTTGAATGGCATGTGAATTTCTGCTGTTTTTTGTTTGTCATCTCTGTAAATCTAGTTGGCCCTTGGCAACAATTTCTATATATACATATATGTATATAAAAATAACCAATACATGGATTGTTTCATAGCAAACTTACCGGAGGAACATCAACATAGTAATTTAAATCCTGAAATGATACAGTGAGGGGTATAAAAGGCAACACCATCTTCCCTGCAAATAGCAATATTGTAGTTAGTTGTAATTTTCTTTGCCAAAATATATAGATCGTTGCCAATTTACAAAACTAATAAAGTCAGTAAAAACAATCATGTTATTCCAAGTGGTACTAGATAAAAACAATAACATACCGGCCTCTTTGTGTTCTTGAGGGTTTGTTGTTAATGAATCAACCACCTTATGGCCTTGAAGTTGATGAAGCTTTTCACGAGATATAATCGCTCTCGAAGCTCCATAAGCTGGGATGGATGACCGATTGGTAAATAATTTGATCGAACTACAAATTCAATTAACTTTTGCATGCGCCTTAATTAATTTAAATATTAAGAAGCCTAAGTGCTAATTTTTTGGTTATTAGTTATTACAGTCCACTTGGGAAATATTATTTATAAACAACTATGCAGCTGTAGCTAGATAAATAAAGGGTTGGTTAATTATTTCTCTTGAACTAATTAATTATGAATTTCCTGGGAACTCAAAGAGTCTTACGTCTTTGAAGGTCAAGGCAAGAGTGTACGCAAAATTGAACAAAAGGAGGAAACCAATAAGGGCTCCAACTCCTATCCAGTAGTAATATCCAGCATAGTTCAACCCTCGACTTATCAGCGTTTGTGTCCCAATTGTTACATTTGATGATTGCATCTAGTTTGATGAGTGAAAGTAAAAAAAACAAAGGATTAGAAAAGAAATGTCAAGGACCGGCTATGCAAGTAGATCTCTTCTTTTGCTTGTTTTTACTTTAGCTTAGTTATGATAATACCTTTTGCCATCTCGGGGCAAGAAATTCGATTTCAGCTAGACCATCTGAGTGTATGTCATAGGTGAAACCCAAAATCCCCATTTGAGCCACTGCGGCATGGAAGCTGCAAAAGGATTCATAAATCAATACTTTTCCAGATCAATACCATTTATCAGCTTTCAGAACTCAAAATTTTTGTACTTTAGTCCTTTTTTGACTCTCTTGGTGATTAATAATAAACTGTAAGAAGGGTTTAAGATCTTCTAGTAGAAGTTAACTGGTATGATAAAAAGGTTCACGGCTCAGAGAGTATTATTCTAGGTTCATGTGTAGAGAAGAAATGAAACATGAGCAATTGCTTACGGTGAGGGAGAACAAATCCTCCAAAAATTGCGCAAAGCGTCAAAAGAATATCGCCCGCATGAGTAGAATCCACAATATTTTGGTAGTAGGAAGCAACGCCTCGGAACATAGAATGAGATATTGCATGTAGAAAGAATAGGAGCAGGAGTTGTCGGAAGTACCTGAAGTAATTTATTTTGTAATAAGAAAACTAAAATCATAAACTGAGTTGCTGGCTAAGGTATTGTTATTTCTTGCCCCTTTTACTATATTAAAACATTTATACTAAAGCGGTTGATGCTAATTCCATAAATAAAGTATGTAAACTGGACAAGAAAAGAAAAAAATGGCAAAGTGCATTTACCTTGATGCTTCAGGTGTAAATCCAATAAGAAAATAAGTAATGGTTGTCCAGATAACTGATTCTAACAAAGAGACTGGTATTCTCACTAGAGAAGCAGGTATTGAATAAGTCCATGCTGGGTAAAAGAAGAGGTCCCTCTGCTTGTAGAAACTTGGGAGTCGGGTTGCAGTGCTCGCCATCTCAGAGCAGCCGTTCACCATTTGCATGTGCTGTGCAATGAAGAGCGAGCCCAAATAATAATTGGAATGAAGTGTATCAACCCCCATGCGCGTACGAAGAAATACTGTACCAGTGATCAGTGCCATTATACCCATTTGAGTAGATTTGAATATGTTGCCAAAGGAGTTCCTGCGCAAGAGAAGTAGCTCTCTGGCCATGCATGCCTTGAACAACTCCCATTTGACAGAGAGAATTTTCTAAAGAAAGAGAATGTTTGTGGCACTGTGTTTTGTCATACGGCTTCTCTAGCTCGACTGATAAACACT
This sequence comes from Carex kokanica, assembly GCA_025461125.1. Lineage (NCBI taxonomy): Eukaryota > Viridiplantae > Streptophyta > Magnoliopsida > Poales > Cyperaceae > Carex > Carex kokanica. The sequence continues at coordinate 314,672 of JAJGRX010001030.1, read as the reverse complement.
GTCCAACCTTGTGCGATCTGAATATTTCAACCAGATCATCCCCATTGATGTAGCTGTAAGCCTCTTTTGATCGGCTCCAATACTGCTCTTGATCCTTCTTGGATAGCACCTGTCCATTCCATTTTTTATAAAATATCATGCTCTGACATAACCAAATGTGCAGCAATGTAAAAGACCGATTGCCATTTTTGAAAGAAATTTGGATATTTGACAGGATTTATGAATGTTTTTTTAGTTTGCAATATATAGGACGATTTGTTAAAACAATACCTCTTGTAAGAAATCTGCAGCTCCTTTCCTTTGAGGGCATTTAAACCCACATTCGTCAAAAAAGTTTAAAATTTCGTCTCTGGGTCCATGATACACGATTTTCCCTTCAGCCATTAATATGATATCATCAAACAGATTGTAAGTTTCGGGTGCTGGTTGGAGAAGCGAAACAACCACAGTAGACTCTGCTATGTGGGCCAACTGCTGAAGACAGGAGACTATTTGGTACGTTGTGGAGCTGTCTAATCCAGTTGATATTTCATCCATAAATAGAGCTTTTGAAGGCCCAATTATCATCTCTCCTGGTAAAATAGTATATATACTTCTATTTAATGAGGCACAAGGAGATTTAACTCTTATGCCTGGTACAATCCTGGTTATATAGCTTAGTTGTTACTCTGTTGTTTGGGCTAGTTTTGGGTGTTGCTTAGCTATTGTTGGTTATTGGCCTAGGCTGATGTTTTTAGTTTGCTACTTTTGTGATGTATTTTGGTTTTTTCCATATACTGGCTTATACCAGTGCTTCTTTTGTACATGCTTTAAGCTCTAGCTGTTTGGAGCTTCACAGCATTTGAATATTATGGTTTCTAATGAAATCAGTGGATTTCACCCACTTTATCAAAAAAAAAAATGAAGAAAGAGAAACACCAAAAACACAATTAAAACAAAGATATAAAAATGAAGAATGAGAAACATTTGATAGATTACCTGTAGTTAGTCGTTTCTTCTCGCCGCCAGAGATGCCTCTTCTCATGGCATCACCGACAACTGTATCAGCGCATATGTCTAGCCCCATAATCTGATTATAATATATTAAACATAATGTGGATTGAATTATGTTACTGCTATTTTACTTTTGTTTATCTACTTTTGTTTTAATATGAGCTTACTATTACCTTCATGATATAGTCTGATACGTACTATCTCGGGAGATGAGGCCGTATGGGAAGTTGGACTGAGTAAGATTCGTCCTGCCAAAAGATGGCAGGCCGAGGTGTGAAAGGTGATGTGAACTCGAGGTGGATTGTGAGAGATTCTGACTCTATCCTGTATGATCTCTCTTGTGGTTGGAAAAAGTGTCACCTGCTTCATGGGAATCACTGCCTTATATAGTCCGTCCATAACTGCTATCTCGGGCAGTTATGGAGGACGTGGGTAGTTATGTCAGCCGTTACTGGGATGGGAGGCATTAAGTTAGCCGTTTCCACTATCATCCCGCATGTCGGTTAACACGATCCCCATTTAAGGCATATTGGGGCCGCTGTATTGGGCCCCGACTTGGTGGATATTTGGGCCTTTCATATGACTTCGGGTTGGCCTCTTAGTGAGGTCCGAATCCCAGTCGTTTATGGCCCAGTTTAAATTAAAGGGCCTGTGGAACATGGCCCTATCATTAGCCCCCGAAGTCGGAATGCATCAGCGAGATGCTTTCGACTTGAGGGTGTATAACTCATGAAAGCACAATTATTAAAAAAGTACCAAACATAAATAAACCCTTCTTATATTAATAAAGACTCGTTACAACTCGAGCTAAACTAAAAGATTCAATCAGAAATAAAGGCTACAACTCGAGCTGAACTAAGGATTTCAAGCAAAAATAAAAGGTGGATCTACTTAGCCTATTAGCTTTTATTCTTATAAGTAATTTAATGAAATCCCGGAGGTGAAGGGATGAAGTCCATCATCTCACTATCCGGATCTTCAAAATGATCGTCTTCCCAAATCTGGTCCGGAGTAGCTGTAGCCAATGTGGGTGCATTGGGATGTCGGTTTTGGCAAGTTTGACATCTGAAGAATCGACGTCGGGGATCTGACCGATCATGAATCAAAAAATGAGAGGGATGCCACCACGTGCGACAACCCCGACATTTGACCATGTCTTCTTTTAGGGCAGATTTCCCACATGCCAGGCAATCGCGAAGAGGTCCGAGGAATTCGACGATGTTAAATTCGTCGCCCACCTCCCTGAATACTGCCAGCTTGTAATTTAAAAGGTCTCGGATGGTGACGGACTCGTTATCCAGCATCCAATCCAAGTCATTGGGAAAGTCTTGGATCAAGTCCTCCCTCTCCTCGGTTGTAAGTACACGTCGCTGGGGACCTCGGCTGGAGCTGGATGAACCAACAGGGCGAGATGGGATAATTCGACGCTCAATAGCTCGACGTTGCCTTGCACGTTCCGCTAGGAACTCTAAAGCATGTCGGTTAACAGACATGATAGATGCGAGGTGGAAATATTTTTTTCTAAAAAGCAAAAGCAAAAGGGAAAGTATGTAGAGAAAGTATCTCCCTCTCTGGAAGGAGTACCTTATTTATAGTCGTTCAAACCGCCATCTGCCCAACTGTATATCATTAAATAGGCAGGTTTTAAACCGCCATCTCCTTTTTTTTTTTTTTTTTTTTTGGTGCGCGTGTTAAATGGTTTGTAAGTAAAACGAGATGGAAACCCGAGGTAAATAGGACAACAATGAAAAATAGATTAAATGTTCATTGATATTTCAAACTCATACAAAATCTAACTCAAACTGATATAATAACAAAGCCTATTGATACTAAAGAACATCGGATCTTGGAAGAGATGGACACAAAGATAGTTAATGTAGCCTCCTTTACTGTTGAGCGTGAAGACCACACCATTGGATTAAACAATGTCGTCGGCAACCTTATTGATCCGACGTGCGTGGTGAAGGCATTGTCTACAAGTGAAGGATGTGAAGCGAGGATCACTATGGTTCCGAGGTGATCTTCGAGCCGAACACCCGGGATGAAAGGCTTCTTCACAGCTGTCACAATGAAACATTTGCGGAGAATATCCCCTCAACTTGCAAATCGCACATCGGTCCCAAGCTAATGGGTCGTCTGCATCATTGGGCTTGTGGATGGTAATCTCGGGACATAGACGAGATGACGGAATATCATCTTTTTCAAGGGCAATCTCGTTGCTCACTTGATCATTCATCTCGTGATAGTGCGAGAGAGGAGGGATAATTGTACGGTTGATGGATCGTTAAAGAAAGACGGAGGGTGTATATATAGTATATCGGCATTAAATGCCTGACGCTTCGTCTTCCGTTAACCGCCGTGAGCCATCAAGTCAGCCATCAAATCAGTCTGTAAGTCGAGGTGATGGCTCAATCCGTGCGTGACACGTGGCATTCGTTAATTCGGTGAGAACTCGCGGCCGTTGAACGAGCGCGGGAATCGAAGCGTCGCCATGATGAAAGGAGACAGCGCGACGTTTCTTGGCGTCGTTTCGAAAACTACGCAAATATCGAGCGGGAAAAAAGGAAAACCTGTATATATTTCGGCCCCCCCCCCCCCCACTTATTCAGTACCGCTTCCTTAAATCATTTGATATCGGAGTGAAAGAGCAAAAACAATCTCGGAATTCAGGAGCTGCCAATCTCGGAAGTGGACGTCGGACGAAAGTCGAGCATCTCAACCTCCAAAAAGGTAAGCCTTTATCACCTCGGTAACTGGCATTAAATTAGCACATCCGGCATGTTATAATGTTTATTGGCCGAAGTTAGGGAGTGAAGTAATGAATAACATTAGTATGGTAATGTTATAGGAGTCTATTTGCCTACCATAACTGTGACATCTAATGTGCATTAGTAACATGAATGCTTTTAGAAACTGATATTGTAATAGTAAGGTCGGTGACTTAAGCCAATCCTGTTTATTCGTAAATTTAGAAATGGCCGAAGAACAAGGTGGATCTCGGGACCAATCCCCCCATACCTATGAGGCGGTGTCTCCCCTATCCTTTTCACCCCCCGCCCTGGTAGGGGCAAGAGTTTATATGGAATGATTCCCGCACATTCTGACGTAATGTCGGGAGGAAATGAGGAGGAAGAATATGCGGAAGGAGATGAGCACGAAAGTCCATCTCGGGGTGAACTAGTTGACACCCCCGTGGGAACATCACAAGGGCCTTCGAAACCCAAAAACCAGAAGGCCAAGAAAATAATAGTTCCCCGAGATGGCCACGCCAATGATACTAACTTCCCTACATCTGCTGGTATTGCACCCAAGCTGGTTGTCCAGTGTGAAGATTATTGTAATGCCTTCTACAACGAACTTGTGCTGGAGGCCAGCAGAGAAGAGTATTCTCGAGAGGCAAGTTCGGATGGTAGCTCCGGGTCCCAATGACCGAGCTCACGACTCAGAGCGCGGCATGTGCATATATTGGAAAATGCCAAAGTGCGGGTTCAAGATAAGGTTGTCCAAATTCGCACGCGAGATATTGCGACATCTCGAAGTGGCTCCTGCACAGTTGACCGCACCCGCGTGGTGTTACATCATGAGCTTCAAATATGTATTCGACTACTTGCCCGAGTTAAAGGAATATTTCCCGAGTGTCGGGTTATTCTTCCATTACTTCACCGTGTTATATAACAGTGAAAGTTATCTCGCGATACGGAAGCGCTCTAATGGTTTGGCGCTGTTTGAGCAACTGTCCAAAGCGGACGAGTGGAACCACGGGTGGGTATATCTCGAGAACCCGGAGGAACTGAAATGTTTTTTGAAGGTACAAAAGGAATGGCGCCGTCTAGAAAAGAAAAAATTGATGCCGACCTCACCTGATCCCCTGACTCCAGCTGATGTAAAGGCTAAAGAAATTCTTGATTATTATTTCACAAGTTAGTGTTTTTTGCTTTTAATTTACACCGGTATACCTGTGCATCATATTTATTGATCTAACTCGTAATAACATGAATAATGTACTAACTTTCGCATACCCTTTATGTCCGCAGGTCACGGTTGTATGGCATTACCGTGGAAGGCCGCTAGTTCCTTCCCACTTGTAGCCAACCCGGAGGGCGGGGTCGTTCAGAAGAAAGGGATTAAGAACCCATCCAAGCCGAAGGCGGCTATAGTTCAGAAAACACCGAAGTCGGCCTCTACCCCGGTAACTCATCAGCTGAGATCGGCACATACCGGGAAGAGTGTCAAGGACAACACCTCCGGTTCTTCCAAACTCGGGGGGTCGCAAAAGAGGAAGGAAGTATCTTCAGACGTTCCTCCACCTCCACGTCTGACAAGGGAGCAAAAGGGAAAGGGTACGGCTTCTGGGCATCCCGAGGCCAAAAAAACAAAAGACTCAACCCGAGATTATTTTGGGTAGAGTACAGGAGGCTATAGAGGAACCCTCCCAAGCTCAAGTCGACGCTGCTCAAGCGGAATTAGACAAGATTATTGACAACGCAGCCGACAACGTGTGGGATCCCTCAGAGGAGCATAGGGATTTCCTGAAGTCGCATGTTTCTGACCAAGGGCAACAAACCGGTTTCGTGTGGGGCACGAATATCTCACGGGGTTTCCCGGACAGCATCTTGGCCTATCTTCCTGGGTATTCGCTAATGCAGGACGAGGTGGAGCATCCCGAGGTTCATGCCGCCTTTTCTCGGGAAACCTTCAGGTTAACCACCACTCAGCACCAGAGGAAATGGGCTGAGGAGCACCCCGACCAAGTAGTTGGTCATGTGTCGAGTCTACTGCATGATGCCGGGGTGTACTTCGGGTTTCTGAAGGACTCGATTGACAAACGGGATTCCCTCGTCATTCGTACTGACCAAGAGTCGCTGAACAGGGCTATCCTCGAGAGGAACTATTTTTTGCAAATGGCCGCAAAAAAGGATAAGGAGATGAGAATTGCGACTGGCCAAGCTGCTGTGTTTAAGGCCAAATTTGAGCTTGTAAAGCATGTGGGCGTGCAAGCCGATACTGAACGCAAAGAGGCCGAGGAAAAATTGAACCGGCAGAAACGTAAAGCCGAAGACTACAAAAACAAGTCGGCACGTCTTAAAACCGAACTCGAGGCCCGAACTAAAGAGTTGGAGGACGTGAGGGCAGAGAACGCCCGACTTCAGGCCGAGATGCATGAGCTGCCAAAGAAAACACTTAACAAATTTCTGGGCAGCAGAGCCTTCACACAAGCTGTCCCTTATGCATGTGTTGACATGATGACAGCAACCGTGCATGGCTATCTCTTGGCACTAGCTGACCATTACCCGTTTAGACCCGAACAGGTAGGGTTTACCGAGGTGAACCCCGAAAAAGTTGTTACAAAAAATCTGTCGGGTTACTGCTGGGATGAAGAGGGTGATTTATTTTTGAACCCGGATGGGACTCCTATTAATCAGGACCTTATGCTGGAGAATCATCCGGTTTTGGGTATCGTCCATCCCTGGCCCAAGGCTAAATGGCCCAAGCATCTCGACTTGCCAGATGCCCCGTCTGAAGGGCAGGATGATTTGCCTTCTGAGTCGGAAGGTAACAGTGTGGACCTCGAAATGAGGGCAACTGAAGAAGATGAGACCAACCCAGACGAGCAAGGAAATGAGGCGATTTTAGATGCTCACATCTCACCTCGTGAAGGAGGAAATGAAAGTCCCAGAGAGGTGGACCCATCTATTTGTAAGTGTAAATTTATATATCTTATTCCTCGAAATATTGTATTCTGGCATATGCTTACTATATCCTTTTTTGCAGGATCATATCGAGCCAAGGAAGCAAGGAAAATTTTTATTGTTTAGGAGTGAATGTTTTTATACCCCCGAGATGTGGGGGTTTAACAGAAATGTAATGTATTAATTCATTCATACCCCCGAGATGTGGGGGTTTAACAGAAATGTTGTACTATTTTTATTCAGACCCCCGAGATGTGGGGGGTTTTAACAGATCTTTTTGTAACCTGTTTTAAATATTATATCCTAGTTCTTAACTTGTGTTGATTTGTCTGAGATGTTTCGTTCAACTTTTATCTCGATCTATGCTTTGTATATATCCCTCTATGCTTTGTATATATACCTCTATGCTTTGTATATATACCTCTTGCCCCCCTTTTTTTTATCGACATCGGAAAAAAGGAAGGTCGCGAAAAACATGTACGTTACCCCGAAGGGTTTTCGATCAATATCGCGAAAAAATCATATTACTGATTTAGCAGTCGTCGTCTCGTAAGACTACATTTATTTGTTGTGTATCTCGGGAATGTTAACCAAGACTTATTTCGTTGCCAAAAAGGCTTTCGTTCATATATCTCGTACCCAAATAATAAGAACACAATCAAATATATATATTGAGAATAGCCTAGGACCATACAAAAAACTTGTATCTCGGTCTAGGTAAAATACATGAAATGTAACAGAAAAAAGGCTTATCTCGCCCATAACATTACATGAAATAAAGGAAGTAAAACAATGTTAAAGTAAAATCATACATTAAGTGTAGAATTTCCGAAGGTGACAAGCGTTCCATGGTCGAGTAAGTATGAAACCACTCGGATCTTCCAACTCGTATGCGCCTTTTCCTCGGGGTCGGATGACCTTGAAGGGACCTTCCCATTGAGGAGCGAGTTTACTGACATGTTTGCCAGTAGCTTCAACAGTTTTGAGAACCAAATCACCAGGTTGAAACGCACGAGGTACCACATGTTTGTCGAATGCACGCTTAACTCGTCGTTGATATTCCATGGTGCGTATGCGAGCTTTCTCCCGACCTTCGGTGATGAGGTCGAGGTCAGCAGCACGTGCATCACGGTTTGCTTCAGTGGAATATGTCAAAGTGCGGAGAGATGGTTCCATCAATTCGATTGGAGTGACTGCTTCCATCCCGAATACCAGAGAATATGGTGTTTGCTGTGTAGCCTCTCGGGGTGTTGTACGATAAGCCCACAAGATGCCATCAAGAATGTCGGGCCAGTTTTTCCTGTTCTCTGCAACTTTCTTCTTCAGACCATCTAAGATTGTACGGTTGGTGACTTCGGCCAATCCATTGCTAGCCGGGTGGCTGACCGAGGTGAAATTGTTTTGGATACCCAAGTTGGACAGGAATGCGATGGTGCGGGCTGCATTGAATTGAGTTTCATTGTCCGAGATGAGTGCATGTGGTATGCCGAAACGACAAACGATGTTCCTCCAAATGAACTTCTCTGCTGCTGCGGCTGTAATTGTTGCCAGTGCTTCAGCTTCAACCCATTTGGTGAAATATTCCACTGCGACGATTATCCAACGGCGCTGTCGAACAGCTGTGGGAAATGGCCCGACTATGTCTATTCCCCATAAGTCAAAAGGCCAGGCCCCCGAGATGGATATCTGGTCGTATGCCGGAATGTTACTTAACTTGCTGTGGTATTGGCATCGTTCGCACTTTCGGACCAAAGTGGTCGCATCATGTTGCATGGTTGGCCAGTAAAAACCAGCTCGGAGAATGCGTTTTGCAAGAGTTTTCGCCCCTTGATGGCTCCCACAGATGCCCTCATGTACCTCTGATAACATTTTTGATGCCATCTCTTCGTTGATACACTTGAGCCAAGGTCGCACATATCCTCGTTTATAGAGGTGATTGTTGAAAATAGAATACATGGGTGCGATCCTTTTCAGACGTCGGGCTTCCAATGGGTCTGTGGGTAGAACTCCCGTGTTAAGGAAATTCCACATCGGGTGAACCAGGAATCTCCGGGTTCAATGATGGCGAGAACAGCTGTGGTATCAATGTGAATGCTGGATTCGGGAACATCCATAACAATCACGGGCCGGTCTTTGTCAAGGTTGCCCGAAGCACCGAGCTTGGATAAAGCATCAGCTTGGCAATTTTTGTTTCGAGAAACATGTTGAATGTTGACCTCGTCAAAGTGACTCTTAAGCTGGTGGAACTGCTGTCTGTATTTGCGCAAGTTGTCATCCATAACTCGGCATTCGTCATTGATTTGCTTGACTGCCAACTCGGAATCGCTACGGAGGTGAACCTCGCGGGCTCCTAATTCTTTAGCCAACTTTAAACCCGCTATCATGGCTTCGTATTCCGCGGTATTGTTTGTTACCGGGAATTGAAAGTGAAGAGCATAATTCAGGGTTTCCCCTTGTGGACCAGTGAGAGATACCCCGGCGCCCGCTCCTTGTAATGAAGAGGCACCATCAACATGAATTACCCAGCGTCCTTCAGATTCGGGAGGAAGTCCAGAGTATTCAGCAATAAAATCGGCGAAGATCTGGGACTTCAGGGCATTTTGGGGATGGAAAGAGACATCAAACTCGGATAACTCGAGTGCCCAAGCTAGCAATCGCCCGGATGAATCAAAATTTGCGAAGGCCTTTTTGAGTGGTATCCCGGTATAAACATTTATGGGATGTGATTGAAAGTAAGGTCGCAACTTCCGGGCAGCTATGACTAGAGCATATGCCGCCTTTTTCAATTTGGGAGTATCTGGTTTCGGCATCCCGAAGTACATGTGAGACAAAATAGACCGGCTTCTGATCGCGTCCCTCTTCGCGAACAAGGGCAGCGCTTACTGCATGCCCTGTTGTTGCCAAATACAACACCAAGGTGTCACCCGCGGTTGGCCTGCTGAGGCACGGTGGATTGGCGAGATAGGATTTGACCTTGTCAAAGGCTATCGCACATTCATCTGTCCATTCAAATTTGGCCGACTTGCGCATGGCCTTAAAGAAAGGAAAACACACATCCCCAGATCTCGCAATAAACCTGTTGAGAGCGGCCAGTTTACCTGTGAGAGATTGCAGCTCTTTGAGATTTCGGGGGGGCTTCATGTCGAGTATGGCTTGTGATTTGGAGGGATGAATCTCAATGCCTCGCATAGAAACCATGAAGCCAAGGAATTTACCACCAGTTAGACCGAAGAAGCTTTTCTTTGGGTTGAGCTTCATGTTGGCCGAATTTAATGTCGCGAAGGTTTCGCGGAGATCTCGGACATGGTCGAGGTCAGCCATGCTTTTGACGAGTAGATCATCTACGTATGCCTCTACATTTCGTCCAATCTGGCCTTGGAAAACGGTGTTAACCATTCTTTGGAATGTAGCCCCAGCATTACGCAATCCGAAAGGCATAACCCGGTAACAGTAAAGTCCCGAATTAGTAGTAAAAGCAGTTTTCTCTTCGTCGGCTTGGCTCATCCGGATCTGATTGTACCCGGAGAAGGCATCCATGAAACTGAGATAAGCATGTCCCGAGGTTGAATCGACCAATTGATCGATTTTGGGCAAAGGGAAAGGATCCATGGGACAAGCTTTGTTGAGATCGGTGTAATCGATACACATACGCCAGTCGCCATTGGATTTCTTGACAAGCACGGGATTGGCTGTCCATTCTGGGCATTCGACATTTCTTATAAAGCCAGCGTCAAGTAATTTCTGTACTTCGCGCTTGACGGCTTGCTGTCGTTCATCCCCCATATTGCGCTTCCTCTGTCTGACTGGTTTTGAGCCTGGTTTGATGTGCAATCGGTGCTCGGCAATTGACCTAGGAATTCCTGGCATGTCGGCTGCAGTCCAAGCGAAAACAGATTGGTTTTCTTGGAGAAATTTGATTAACTCGGCCCGTGCCGACCCTTGGATCGCCTTTCCTACATTAAGTGTTTTACCGTCACCCAATTCAATTTGTTCGACTTCATCAATGGGCTCAAGGGATGCTTTTGCCTCAGCTTTATCCACTGGGTCCAATGCGAGGTCGGTGTTTGGAGGCAAAAAGTCAGTACTAGAACGCAACCGCTGTGGAGTGGTCTTTGCATCAGGCTGATCGACTTGGTGAACAGAACCTCCATGACCTTGAATGGTTGTCATGTAGCAGTCGCGAGCTACCTGCTGTTGGCCACATTCTTCCCCTATCCCGTTTTCGGTGTGGAACTTGATTTTGAGGTGGGAAGGAGAAATGATAGCACCGATTTTATTCAAAGTCGCTCTACCCAAGATCGCATTGTACGCAGAAGGGGCATTCACGATGAGGAAGTCCACCATGACTTCCACTGTCCGGGGGAATGTACCGAATGTCACATTAAGTGGCATCATTCCCCGAGGTTGAAGGGCGTCCCCCTGAAGCCTATCAAGGGTGATATATGTTGTTGGAGGGCGCGAATGTTGAGGCCCATTTGCGTAAAGGCTGGTAAATACAGGATGTCAGCCGAGCTGCCAGTATCAACTAACACTCTTTTCACCCGGTGAGTGCTGATCTTGAGGTTAAGCACTATAGGATCATCATGTGGGCCCGAAATTGCACCGAGGTCTTTCTCGGAAAAAGATATCGTTTCCTCAGATCGAGGCCGTTTCTTATCATTTATGGCTTCAACTGGTAGGACAGTGGGGTATGGTTTTCGATTGTCACGTGGTAAGATTTTTCGGGCAGTACCATGATGACCCCCACTGATCACATTAATGACAGGACTACCCTGCCGCTCCGGGCGTCTTATCTCGGAATCATCTCGGATTTGGGGATTGCCCTCCCCAACCCGAGGTCCCGTGTAATCCTGTCTATATGGAATGGGTTTCTTAAAAACTTTACCTTGACCATTGTATTTCTTGAAAAACTTTTTGAAGAAGTCGGGGTTGATGAACTCGACTAGTTTTCCTTCTCGGGCTAATCTCTCCAGGATGTCTTTCAATTGGAGGCATTCTGCGGTGGAATGCCCGTTGAATCCGTGGTATTCACATTTCTTCGAGTTGTCGACCACCGTAAAAATGCTCTTTGGAAGCGGCGGGGGTAGATCGAACATGCCTTCTATGATGTTATACATCTCATGCCGCTTCTTAGTGAGAGGAGCATATCGCACAAAATGCTGTTGGTACCCTTTGGTACCGGAATTGTGCTCGGTTGGTTGGTTTTGCCGAGGTTCTCTTTGATTGCGAGACCTATCTTGAGTCTGTTGTTTGTTTGTTGGACGAGGAGATCGGGATCGGAACCTAGCGGGACTGCCATTGTCGTCCTCAGCGCGGATGTAACCCTCAGCAAAGGCTACAAATTCCCTCAAAGTAGTCATTTTCTTCATATGCGCCTCGTAACGCAAAGTACCCCGGACCCCCCTTGCGAAGTCCTTTCTTGATGGCAGCCAAGGTGAATTCTTCGTTGAGATTCTGAATTCGCCGAGATGCTTGGATAAACCGATTAACAAACGCACCTGTCCTTTCATGCTGTCCTTGGACAATGTCTAGGAGCATCTCGCATGTTGCTTGCGGTGGCTTAATAATCGTGTATCTTTCCAGGAACAGTTTTGCGAAGTCTTCAAACTTGTTAATGGATCTCCGAGGTAGCGTCATGTACCAGTCCCATGCTTCACCTGTTAAACAAGTGGTGAAGACGCGGCACATGATGGCGTCAGTGGCTCCCAGGAGGCGAAGTCGCTCAAGGAATCCGTACACGAAATTATGCGGATCCTGAGTATCACCGCTGCCCCGGAAGCTGGGAAGAGTTGTTGGGTACTTGAAATCCGTCATGGAATGGCGGTAGATGTCTCTAGAGAGTGGGCCATCGTTGATCCCCATAGGTCGAGAGGTGGCACCTGTCTTCTGGGATTCTATCTCGGCCAATTTAGCCGCAAGCCTTGTCTGAATCAATTCTTCTATTTGAGCCATATTTACGCCTCGGGTCGGGGTAGGTGATCGCCTGTTTCTTCTATGATCATCTCGGCGAGTTCTATCCCGACCTCGGGGTGGGCTTCGTTCGCGTTCCCTGCGGGAGCGCGACTGTTCTCGGCGTGACGGTCTGGAACCTCTGCCCTGGTTGGCTGATTCGCGCTCATTGTTATGGCGAACTTCGGGTTGCTCAACCTGGGGCTGTTTTTCGGGATCAGGTTCCCTACTTTCGCCTTGCCCTTCCTGCTGTCTTCTTTCGGTTTGTTGAGCTCCTGTCAGTGGAATGTTTTGGTCCTGGCGTTTGGATTGGACCTGTTGGTCCGGCAGGATGGGCGTATCTGTTTCACTACCAGTTCGAACATCTATGAACTGAGAGTTCAAATTTCTGGGAGGAATTTTAACTGGTCGACTAAGGACACGGTTTGCTGATAGAGGCCGGGAATGTGGTGCCTCCGGGGCAGTTAGTGGCACAGTCTGGATTATAGGTCGCAGCGGTACTTGTTGGGAATGTGGCGTTGGACCTGTCACTGGATATACCCCTTGAGCGCCTCCCGGACCCCATTGTGCAGGTGGTGTCGCATAAGGATACTGGGGGTACATCGGGGTGTACGGTGTGTAGGTGGTCGCGCCATAAGGGTAAAATGGCATCTGTTGAGTGTAGTGCGGTATGTATGGTGGGTGATAAGTACTGAGTAGCGGTGTTTGCTCAGTAAACAATGGCCGGCTCGTGTGTCCTTCGGTAAACAAAGGGTGAGCAGCCATGTCGAGGCCTGTGTGGCGAGGTTGTGTCGGTTGAGGACCAGAAGGTCGTATTATCGGATTGTTAGGCCTCGCCGCGTGAGGCTGACTGTGGGAGGGGTTCCCTGTAAGCGGGGTTACAAGGGGAGGTGGTGTGATCATTGCACCTAGCGGGATTGTAACTCCTGGTGGGAGCGGAACTGACGTGTTTTGCTGAGCCATCTAAATCTCTGTATGAGCAAAGGCGTGGCCCCACGGTGGTTGATACGTCCTATCTCGGGAGATGAGGCCGTATGGGAAGTTGGGCTGAGTAAGATTCGTCCTGCCAAAAGATGGCAGGCCGAGGTGTAAAAGGTGATGTGAACTCGAGGTGGATTGTGAGAGATTCTGACTCTATCCTGTATGATCTCTCTTGTGGTTGGAAAAAAATCCCCCTGCTTCATGGGAATCACTGTCTTATATAGTCCGTCCATAACTGCTATCTCGGGCAGTTATGGAGGACGTGGGTAGTTATGTCAGCCGTTACTGGGATGGGAGGCATTAAGTTAGCCGTTTCCACTATCATCCCGCATGTCGGTTAACACGATCCCCATTTAAGGCATATTGGGGCCGCTGTATTGGGCCCCGACTTGGTGGATATTTGGGCCTTTCATATGACTTCGGGTTGGCCTCTTAGTGAGGTCCGAATCCCAGTCGTTCATGGCCCAGTTTAAATTAAAGGGCCTGTGGAACATGGCCCTATCAATACACAAACATTTATGCGTGTATATATATCTCTTTCTCTCTCTCTCTATATATATAGTAGAACTAAGGTGTTCTTAAGCTCACCAAGTCCCTTTGTGAGCTTGACTCAAAAACTTATTGGATTGACTTCAAACGATGTATCCAAACTGTTCAAACCGATCTACTTCATGAATGATGCGTTTACATGTCAAATTTTCAAATTTTCAAACTAATTTAGTATGAAGTCAAACGGTAAAAAAAGATGATTTATAAGTTAATTTTAATGAGTTCATTTTTCATCATTTTTTGACTACTTGACTTTATACTAAATTAGTTCGAAAAATTATAAATTTGACATGTAAATGCATCACTCGTGAAATAGATCGGTTTCAACGGTTTAGATGTGTTGTTTGAAGTCAATCCGATAGATTTTTGAGTTAAGCTCACAAAAAGGCTTGGTGAGCTTAAGAACACCCTAGTTCCGGACCCGTGGTGAAACCAATTGGTTTTTCGATTTTCAAAGTTTAAACAGTCGATCCAAACCGTTAAATGTGATATCTATAATAAATTTGGTTGGAAACCAAATTTCACATTTTTTGAATTTTTTTTTTACTATTTATTAAGCCAGTTTTAAAATTACTGATTTTAATAAACAGTGAAAAAAATTGGAACATTAAAAATAACGATTTTAAAACTGGCTTAATAAATAGTAATTTTTTTTTCAAAAGATTAAAATTTGGTCTCCAAGCACATTTTAATATAGATTGAATGTTGAACAGTTTCGATCAACTGTTTGGAATTTGACAATGTAAAAACGAAGCGTTTGTTCCACGGCCTAAGAACAAACATTTTGATATTAGCCACACACTATATATGTATAGTTGTGTAAGAAAAATGTTTAATTGACCGATTTTAGATAACTAATTAATGGTTCATTTTTCTACTTGTGCCGCATACAAAGACATTTATGCGTATACTTGTGTGTGCATCACAAGTAAGGAAGCTAACTATTTGCTTTCAAAACAGACTAATTAGAAGACTTAATATTTTTCTTCAGCATGTTAGATATATATTATAACATGATACAATATGTACTTTATAAATTTAAAATGAGTTTTAATAGAAAAGTCAATAAATTGGATAAATTTATGAGTTTTTGAAATCGAGAAGGATAAATATGATATTATAAAATTTAGAGTGGGAAATATGCAATTTTGAGAATATGGAGAAATATACATCAAATTTCTCCTAAAATAAAAAAAAATGAATTCTTACGTAACAAACCATGTAAAATAAAATTAAAAAAATTCAAACGTATAAAAAAATAATTAACTTAATTGTTTTTTTTTTTGTGAGGGGAAAGCCCGTATGCACCTGACATTATTCGAAACAAGTAGTTTTATACAGTTGATACCAATTAAATACGGGCTAGACCCATATTTTTCATCAAAAAAAAATACAGTTGATACGGAGCCGAAGGAATTAATTAACCCGACCCGCTAGACCCTACCCAAAAGTTAACCCTTCTCTATAATTAATGCTCTTTTCAAGAAAATAAACCCCCCATTCTTTCGCTTAGATTTTCAGTCTGACACTCGATCTCTTAACTTAAAAGAAGGAAGATTGGAGCTTGAGGTTTCAACAGCGACTCAATCATGGGAGGATCGTTTAGACAAAACTTGAAGAAGAAGGCCAAGGATCAACAAGCTGGATGTTCGACCTCCAAACCACCATTCAAAGTATCTCTCTCTATCTCTCTATTCTTCAATTTATTACTTGCCTAATCCGAGTTGTTATTTCTGTTCTTTTAAGTTCTTTATCATAACGGCAAACTTTATCTGAAGTTGCTTAATATAAAGACATAACTTTAAATTTCAAAATTTCTAATTCAAATGCATTTTCTGAATCTCATTTAAATGAAAGGAGATTTATATATTAATTCAACAAGCTAGGTGCACTTATTTTGAGTTCTTTTTTCTTCTTCTTTTGATTTCTTGTAATTTCTTGCATGCTATTTTTTTTGGTTAATATATGGTTCTGACCAGATTCTAATCGAGCCTCGTAAAAGCAAATGTAATAATTTCATGGAATGCATGCATATGATGCAATTGATGTTTCTTAATTTGAACTATATTTCAAATTTTCTAGTCCAAAAACATTTTTTGTCTCTTACTTAAATAAAATCAATTATTTTATTCAATCCGTCAATTGATCTCATTTTTTTTTAACACCATTTCGTACTGTAATCATCCTCAACCAGACAATACTTTTGTGATATCATCAGCTAGTTCGAAACTGACCATAAAAGTAGATTATGTTACTAGAGTAGAGTAGGGTTAAAATGTTCTAATTGATTTTGTGCTTGATCATGCTCCAATATCATTATCTCTATTTTTTAAGTCTAAATAATCGATCCGAACCGTTCAACATGATCTTTCGTATTAAAATGTGCTTAGATAACAAATTTTATCATTTTTATAATTTTTTACTAATTGTTTAGAAAGGAATAAAGTCACTATTATTGAATGGTCTAGAATATTCTAAAATTAGTGATTTTTGTACCTATCTTAAAAAATAGCAAAAAAAAATTCAAAAATATAAAATTTTGTATCCAAGCACATTTTAATATGAAGATCATGTTGAACGGTTCGGATCGATTAGTTAGACTTTGAAAATAGAGATAATGATGTTGGGAATGATGAGACACAAAATCAATAGAGCATTTTAACCCTACTCAAATAAAAATACATTGTGGCAGTATATATTTCCAATTGGTAATTTTGTTTTGTTTTCTTTTTAAAAAATAGAAAACCGAGACGGTTTTATGTGGCAAGAAAGTGAAGCCGAATTTCAGTGCAGCGCAGCTGCAGTTCATCCAGAGACATTGCTTTTCGTGCAGTACAGAATTCGATGACTCCAAACAGCTTAATCAGCATGTCACAGACAAGCACTCAAACGAAAACTTAAACAAAAAATGTAACATTTGCAAGAACATGTTCCGTGGTCAGAGCGGCCAACATGAAGTTCACTACCTCAAGGTAATTTTGTGTTATAATTTAATTGTGATAATATTGTTTTATTAATTTTATAAATTCAGTTCTGCAGAGGCTATGATTATATTGCATCTAACAATTTTTTTTGTTTTTTAATCTTGTTTGTTCTGTGTAGATGAATGGCTGCTGGAAATCATTTTCGGATGAATGACCATAGCATCGATGCATGCTCATTTTTTTTATAATTTTTAACAAGACTACAGACCACTGCTCATTTTAATTTCTATGGACAAAACGTTAATATTGTGATTCAGAGGCTCAGGATATATTTTCTGTCTACTTTTAGATAAACTGTTCTTTTACTTTCTGTATAGTATATGATCATGTCTAGTAAAATAGGCTTTAAAATCATTTATATTATGCATTCGATCTCTTTCTCCACGAATTACAAAAACGTGTAACATTCGATCATCCTGCAGAAGCAATTTAATTCTGTAATTATTCTTGCTATCATCAGATTATAAACAAAAATAAAACAGTAAATTTGTATTACATTTTGTCATATTTTTTTGCGTACGCGATATAAATATAATATGAATGTTTTTGAAATTGTTAGTTGTTTTGGACGAGAATCAAGATTATTATCTAATTATTGTCGATGCATCCAACGACCTATTAATGTCCACGCATGCATGCCTATTTTCTTCAAATACATTAATTTAAAATTAGTATTGATCTTCGGAAACAAAAAAAAATTCAAGAACCTAATTGAACCATGCAAGTACTACTTCATGAGCAAAAACATAGTATCCTATATCAGATAGATACGTGAAATAAAAACAAACATGTTTTTTCTTATCTAAGAAATTAAAGGGAAAAATATAAAACAAAATAATAACAAAAGTGTCCCACAACAACAAGGAAAAAAAAAATACTGTTAAGAATCTACAAAATTCTCATACCGGTTACACAAAATAAGAGCAAACAATAACTAAAAGAAAGGGTCCATCGATCTCGTACGTACACATCCAGATATGCGCGCTTGATTTAGTTTAATTAATTAGTGATTAACTTGATTTACCAGGGGTTTGGTACCAACCAAATAGGACATGATGTTGAAGACATGTATACATTCGGTTCAAATAATGGTTTGATTGTTTCATCCACGATGCTCCAAACACCCATGTCATCGTATCCATATTTCTCCTCCGGTAAACCATCGCATGCGTCCGAAGAAAAGTAGATGCAATTTTCTCTACAACCTCTAAATTCCTGAGAAGGTACGATGATACCGCTATTCCTACCGAGGAACAATGAATGGCCATTTATATCTTCTATTTCATAGGCTTGAAACTCTTCTAAATAAAGTTCGAAAACTCGAAACTCTGAAGTTGTAAAATGTTCATCATCATTTTCATCCTTCTTGGTTCTCCTTACAACAAGTAGGAGGCTTATATCAGATACATTGATAAAGTATCGGGCAGTCCAATTTGTACACTCACGCAAACATTGTTTGTGTTTTATGAGTTTCGGCTCCGGACCCACATCCACAGTTGCAAACTTATGATTCGCAAGTAGAGCAAAAAATTGCCCTTTGAAGCATGTGATCTCTTCAATGTATCTATTCTCTTTAAAAACCGTCCAATCCTTATCACCCGCTCTCCATATTGCCAACTTGTGATCTCCGTTAAGCATTATCATGAGCACGAAATCAGTGCACTTATTAGGGTCAGCTGAAAGTATAGCTTTGTGCACAATAATCCGTTGCATGCGTTCATAAGAGAAAATGCACGGTTCCAAAATACCTAGGTCTGTATAGCCGTACTCTATCAAATAATCATCATGGTATTCTCTTTTGTCATTATAAGGTGGCGCACGAGGGAGTGAGTGCTTAGCCCCTGAAAAAGGATTTATGAGGTGTGTTTCTAGTCTTGGGCCCACAGCAAAGAGCCATCCAAAAGAAGATCCATGGCAACGTGCACCATGTAGCTCTGGGGTGTCGAACTGGTAATATTTCTTTTCAGACATGTTGTAAAACATCCGTTTTTTGGTGATTTCATGGTCGGTTAGAACAAGCCATGGTAGTTGCGCTGCAGGAGGATGTGTTCGTTCTTTGGAAACAAAGTTCCATTCCCGACAGACAGAAGAGAAACGATGTATGTCAGCAATAGGAAGAAAACTCGTAATTGATCTGAGCAAATCACGCGGTAGTTCCGACCAATTTCCCATTATATATATAATTTCTTTTCAAAGCAATTGTGAACCTATATATCAAGTATTTGAAATGTGAGTTCAAGAATTAATATTGTGATCTCAAAAATACTAATCATTAGTTTAACTCGCATATTCAACAGTAGATGAAATAGAATGATTTCAACATCAGAACCAGTTCCATGTCCATAGATGAAATAGAATGATAGCAAAATTGATGATACTTGTATTTGTATTAATGATTGTAACACCACTATTTCATAGGTAAATGATTTAAACATGAATGATTTGCCTATATATATGTCTACATACTACATGTGCTTCGATTTATTGGGTGATAATTAATTGTTCAATTGAGTTTCAATTGGCTTCATTATGTTTTACCCCAGTAAATGTATATATTTTGGATTCCGGATGCCAATTCCCAATTTGAAATCTGATTAGAGCAAGGATACTAGATTTAAAATTTTCCTGCAGTAAGAATATATCATATCTCATATCTTAATTTGTAGAAAGAGGGAGATACATACCTTGCTAGCTGACACCTTGTTGAGAGAATAGGACTATAGGAGGGCGACGACTGCTGCCTGCTGGTTTCGCTAAGAGGATGCTAGCTTTCACAAATACTTAACTTTTGGTTTCTTTTATAATAACTTAATAGTTTTTTTCTATCAGAAATTAGAAATCAATTCTTAGCTTCCTTTCGTAATTTCCTTTAAATAATAGCTGGTGCTATTTCTTAACCTTTTGTAATTATATAAAGATATCATAATAAAAGACTAGTGTTAAATAAGTACAAATCGGATATTTACAATGAATCAAATCAATCAATAATAAAGAGGGGTGCTATTTTCAGCTCAACTATATATAGCAATATTGATTATTGAGAGTTGGCCTACGGGCTGTTTGAAAACCAAAAAAAAAAAGTTGAGATAAATTTTGCATCTAAATATCTATTTTACCTTTCTCAATCTCAAATCTTACTAAGGCCATTCACATTGATTGTCATGAGATTATTAAAAATATATTTTTTTAATAACTCAAATTTACGAATTATCTATTATTTTATTAAAAAAATTATTTTATTTTTATGTGCCATGAGATTTGATCATTTGAGATACTATGAGAAATAGTTGTGTGTGAAAATTGATTTATTTCATAAGAACGTGCATGATAATTGATTCTCCAGGGAAAATAAAGTTTTGTCATTTACAAGGGCATTTTTAGCTGGTTCAGGTTATAGATCTTAAAGTTTTTGTTTTGTGATTGTTGCATGAAATCGCTAGAGTGAGATTCACATATATGGATTTGTTGTGATCTGATAGGTAGGGCTGATTAATGAGCGAGCATGAGCGAGCATGAGCGAGTTAGGGTATGCTCATGCTCGGCTCATTAGCTTAATGAGCGAGTTGTTAATGGGCGAGTTAGAGCGAGTTGTTAATGAGCATGCTGTTAATGAGCGAGTTATGAGCGAGTTGCCGAGTTATGAGATTCTGTAGCCGCGCCGAAAACTTTTCAAAATTTTCAGCTAAAAGTTCAAAACCAAATAATATTCATTATTATTCACTCCCGTTCAAGGCTTAAAGCTATAGTAGCTGGGTCTGGGCATGTAGTTGATATGTTAATGGATATTACGGATGGTTCTGGAGCTTTTTTTTCTTTACCCAACGATCCTATGGCATGCATGTTTCAAACTTGTTTCTTGGGCCATTACAAAAAAAAGAATCAAGGAATTATATGTGGCAGGATTTATGTAACTCAGTTCTTAATGAGCTAATGAGTGAGTTATGAGCGAGTTGGGGTATGCTCATGCTCGGCTCATTAAGTAAATGAGCGAGTTATAGCGATTTGTTTATGAGCGAGTTATTAATGAGCATTTAGCGAGCGAGTTATGAGCGAGTTACGAGTTACGAGCGATTTACTCACCCCTACTGATAGGTGAGCATGATAGTCTCATTAAATAAGCAAAAGTAAATTGCATATGTTTAATGATATACAACTTTAATTTTGAGGTGCCAAAGAGGTTATTCATGTACAAAATTTTATTGCCCAAAACTCGTGAAGGATTCGCCCTTTCTAACATACTATAATTCAAATTGTACAAAACACATTAATATTTGGAGTAACGATTTTGCTAGTTGGTAGAAGCATGGCATAATTGAATCACAGAGAAACCAAAGGCGATTCCCCTCGAATCCGTATCCTCTGCATTAACCCAAAAGAGAATATGTTGAGTTAATGAACCTTGACTGTCCAATCTATTTCAAAATTCGTGCAAACTAGATCTGCACTAATATTAAATGGCCCTTTATGTCATAGACTTGAGCCGGATTTGCTCCGTTTAAAGTCAGACGGTTGAAATTCATTAACTCAAAAGATTCCCTTTTGAGTTAATGCAGAGGATACGGATCCATTCCCCCCCAACACACACACACGGATCCCACCCCATTTCCGTTCTCTCATTTCTTTCTCTCCTCCATTCGAGCAGGTATTTTTTCTAGTGATCTAGTTAGTACTTTCGGTGATTCTGTTCAGTGGATCTGGCAAACTGTTCTCGACTCCGAGTTCAACTGAGGATTCTATAAATTTTTCCACCTCATAGTATATATTATAGCTATATATGAATAATGTACGTATTTTTATAGTTATTGTCGATGACGATGATGCTAAGATGTTGTCTTCTAACTTCTCTCTTTCTCCTTCTTCTCCTGCTTCTAAAGTTCTAAGCTCCTTTTCTGGCTTTCACACTAACTGTTCCTTTGGGAGGTGACCGTCTCGGTCGGGTTGATTCAGTTTCTGGTCCAGTTTGATTCAGTACTTTCTCGGCTGCACATTCTTTTGAGCGGTGATTGTCCTGATTCGGATGATTCAGTTCCCGGTCCGGTTTGATTCAGTGTCTTCTCAGCTGCGAACGGTGTAGTCTGCCAGAAGAAACAAGACAAATATGCCTCACTAGACTCCTATAATTACAATCAAGCAAAGATGATCAAAATTATGTTTACGGATACACATATCCTTGTGTGTTTTCTATTTGTTTTATAGTTGAATACTTTCAAAGACACTCGTCTAATTAATATCATGTAACAACTAGCTTGTTTTGAATTAATGTAATTGCCTACGAACTTTTAACCGAAAAAATTGCTAGTTCAAAAAATATATTTGAATTTTCTTCAATACACAATTCATCTTTTCTTTGCTCGAAAAAATAACAAATTTTATATATTTGAAAAGTGAATAAAAAAAATAACTTGGCTTTGACTAGATAAGGACAAAGTTTGTAATTAATATTTAGCATCTCTTTAATAATTACACCAACGCGCGATCATATATCTTTCCTCGAACAGTAATCCTCCTTTCCTAATTTGTAACAAAAGATCGTCCTTCATAGAATCATAGTAGTAGCCTTTAGCCCTCAAGTATATGGGTCCGACTCTGCTGCTTTTCTGAGAGAAAAGTAGCGTCTTCTTTTTCCAAATTCAACGGTTCAAAATTTTCCGTTCGTGTATCTCGATAAAAGAAACTTTTTCATTTACAAATCTCAACAAATTTAGATAGTTGGATGGGAAAAAGAAAGACGCTGTTTTTCTGAGAGAAAAGCAGCAGAGTCCATTCCCGAGTATACAGGGGTTAACGGATTTTTATCCTTTAGTTAGGCACTCCGTGGATTTTTAATCAAATCGCATAATTGAGACCGTACGATCAAATACAATCGTAATTTTTCTAAGAGTACTAGACCACTAGTACACTTTAATCAAGTAGACAGCTTTGAAGTTCGTAATAGAAGTTCGGATGCAACCGTGCACGAAACCAAATATATCCTCTGAGAGGTAACAGAATATTTCTGATTAGGTCAAAATCATCCGTTCATAATTCCGACTAATTCTGTCTAACATGAAACGGTTTCGTTAATGTTCGTGCGGACTCTAATCAGACGGTCCAGATTTACTGATTTTTTTATTAATAGGTAAAACAAAACAAAACAAAAAAAAAAGAACGAATTCGTGAAATTTTGAAATATAGAAAAACCGTTATAGTTTATAACGTCCAGCTAATTCAAAAATTTTAATCTCTTAATTTAATTCAGACTGATTAAATAAAAAAAAACACTAGAACGTTATGATTCATCACGTCCAGATTCAAGAAAAAAAAGTAAACAATAAGCTGGCCTCTATGATCAATGACGTCCAGATTAGAAAAGCACTGATTTTCCTTTTTTCTATCTTTTGAATAAGCCAATTAGAGGTTGTCAGCACACTTTGTTTGAATCAATTTATACTGAACCAAAAGAAACAAAAAAGAAACAGTACTGAGCAGTCAACTCAATTGTTTAGGTCCAGGCCGTTGTTCTCTGTAACTTCCAGGGTTTTATTTTTTTTCAAGACCACTAGACTTGATTCTCTGTAACCTTCAGGACCATCATGTAATTAGTTGGTTAATTACAATTCACTAATCTAAATATTGTGTTATATAACGTCCTCTGGACATTACAGACAATCATATTTTTTTTATATATTGAATTTTTACAAATTTCTTCTTCATTGTCGATATTTATTTATTTATTTTCTTTTAATAAAAATTTCGGCCGGATTTAAACATAAATATTCTGTCGCCTTAGGATATGAATTTCCTGTCCTTCTTAGCTTGGTATGTGAAGGTCGGATAATCCATATCCTCTGAGGTAGGCCTGTTTATCGGTTTGGTTTGGTTAAAATTAAAATAAAATTAATTAATTAATTTTTTATTCGGTTTTAAAAAATACAATCTAACCTACAAAATAAACTTATCAATCGAATTAAAACAACAAATCAAACTATATTTCGACTTGTTTGATTGAATCGAAATAAGAAGATTAATCATAAAAATAAATATTTTTTTGTAAATTTTTTTAATTGTTTTTAAGATAGATTTAAAAAAATTATTTGGTTCGGTCTAACTGATTTAAACCGAATAAAATAATGTACATTATGTCGTAATTTTTTAATTTTTTAAATATTTGGTTCGGACGGGGATAAGTCTATAAATCTTGGTTGGTTCGGTTTAATCGGTTTTAAAGTTTCTAAATCAAACTAAACCAAACTATTAATCGGTTTTAAGAAATGAACCGAACTTAAACAGAACTCTCTCCGTTTGGTTAAAGCTTAAAACCGATTAAATTGTACCCGGTGAATACCCCTATTCTGAGGTAACAAAATATTCTATTAGATCCGGACCAATTCAGCTCAATATGAAATACACAAACTTCTTTAATATTCGTGTAGATTCTGATCGGAAGGTCCGGATCTAAACAGAAATATTCTGTTACCTTGTGTGATCATGAATTCGAGGTCGGAAGTCCCTATGGCTGAATATCGGGTACAGATTTAAACAGAGAAGCAGTTTCGGCTTCACGCAGCACATTGACCATTTGTAGTGCTGTAATATTTTATAGTCTGTGCGCTGCCTGAAACCAAAACTGATCTGTTAAATATTTACCCTGAATATCTAGCGGACATAAAACTGGAGAAGAAAATGTACTGGAGAAGTTCACTCGAAATGCAGGGTCTTATCCTGTCCAGTCTCTAGTGATTCCTCAACCCAATCCACAAAACACATAATCAGCTCTCATCATCTCTCATCATCTCTCAATTCTCTTTCTCTTTCTCCACGGCCATGGCTTCCATCCCCACCACTCGCATCTCTCTTTCTCCTTCAAGCTCCAATTCTAACCCAAGTTCTAACCCTAAATTCACCTCTCGCACTAGTGCTTTCTTCTCCAACTCTCTCCGCCCCTCCGTGCATCCTCTCAAAAAGCATCATTACCATCACAACCATCATCACTTCACTTCCACTCCTTGTTGTCGATGCAAAAAATATAATCCGAGTGGAGAATCCGGTGGTATTAGGTGGAATTTGCTGTTGCAGGATGCTGTCCAGAGCGCTGTCAAGAGGTGTAAGGAGTACTTGAGCTCTTACTGGGATACCCTCTGTAAGGAGGTGGAAGAAGAGTGGGATTCTATCTGTAAGGAGGCGGAAGAAGAGCTAGAAAAGCTATCGGGAGATAAATTGAAATCGAAAGACAATTTGAAATCTGAAGAGAATAAGGTGTTTCCAGAAAGAGAAGAAAAGAAAGAGGAACATGAATGGAATTGGGAAAGGTGGAAGCAACATATTGGTGAGACCGAAGAGAATGAGAGGCTATTACAAGCTTTAAAGGTTATACCATTAGTTACCTCATTAACCCCTCTCTCTCTCTCAAAATTCACCTGTAGAGAACTAATTAGGCCTAAATCAGCCACTTTTGGTAATTAATCTCTGTTTGGTTTTTGTTAATGCAGTTACAATTAAAATCTGCAGTTGCTGTAGAGGATTTCAACAGTGCTGAAAGATTAAAACAGGCAATTTCTATTGCAAAGAAGTATGATTTTGTGGGAAGAGCCATTTCTGACCTCAATGTAAGTTCATACATGCAATGAAGACCTCTCCATATACTGTCTTTACATAATTGACCATGTTTATTAAATTTTTGAAATCTCTACAGAGAGCCATAGTAGAAGAACGCTATGGTGATGCCACTGACATCCGAGATCATGCCGGTGCAGGACTGGTCAGTAACTTTTGAATAATTTACTGTGGTTCTTGTTTTATTTTCAGACTCATATTGAACTCGCTTGATTAAAATTTGCACAGATTGGTTGGTGGGCCGGCTTGTCAGAAAATGCGTCCGATCCCTATGGACTAATAGTGCGTATAACTGCCGAGTATGGGAGATATGTAGCCAAAAGTTATAGTTCAAGGTACATCTTATTGCATTTTCAGTTGTTTTGCTAATTAACTAGGGATGTATTGCTGCTATTATTGTTTTAACTTATATAGTCAATATTGCCATATTCTCATGCAGACAATTAACTTCGAGCAGTCCTGGCGTTCCTCTCTTTGAAGTTTATTTCATAAAGACAAATGGAGAGTTGAAACAACAGGTATAAAAATGTTCTCTTTCCCATCTCGGTTTAATTATTGAGAAAAATAGAAGTCAGTATAAAAGGGAAAACTTAACAGATCTTGAAACCACTTATGTCTAGAGCACTGCCATTTTGTGGAGTTCCATATCACTGTCAAACATTCTCATATACCTTCTTCATATTTGATACTAGTCCAGTGGTGGAACGATAAATTTAGTGGCATCACAATGTAAACTGAGATCAAGCAAATTAATTAAAATGTAAATTGTACCCAATAAACAAGTTTGTCAATCAACTATGATTTTTATAATATGCCCAGTCTTTTACTTTTGTTCACAATGAGCTTACTCTGTACATCAAAAAGTCCAAAGTAATCCAAATATAATTTGATTTGTCAAGTCACCTGTATCCAATTTCCAAATGCCAATGTTGAGTGTACAGTATACTGGCATCTAGTCACACTATTTATAAATTTTTTGTATAATCAAAATTTTAAATTTTTTTAATCAAAAGGTCCATATAATATAATCACGTAAAACCTTAATCCTGCAAATTCCACCAAAAGGAACATTTATGTGTGGTACTGTTGTTGAGGCATGCTAAAATATTTTTAATAAATTGTTTTGTATATGTGTTAGTACTACGTTCATAATGAATGGATCGGCCCAATTTTTGGAAAAATGAAGATTAACTATCATAGAAGGATACAATGCTACATGTGCGCATTAATTAATCATAATATCTTTCAACATACTAATTCACAAAATTAAGTTCCATCAATAAGAAGTGGTCAATAAATAAATAATAGGATTATTATGTTAAATTCACCTACCTTTTTATTTTCAGCCAAGCGGAGTTACCATATACATCTTTTTTTCTGAAATCACAAAACCCTAGTTTTGTTACAGTGTGTCAGTGCAGTTCCTCATACTCCCTATTTGTGTATTCTAATTACGAGAAACTGTTTTTCAGGCTGTATATATGAAGCCAGGGAACACAAAATCCAGTGAATTTGACAATTTGGTTAAAAAAGCCACTATCAGTGAAAGACTCTTGTCAGACAGCTTATTTGGCCAAGGGCCTGGCATTGAAGACCCAAACATAGATGAAGAAGAGAGAGACAGCTCAGACAACCCCAATATTCTCAACTTATCACAAGACGACACTTTACCCCGTTTCAAGTTGACAATTTTCATAACTTCCTCAGGAAAAATCGATGGAGACCATATAGCAAAAATATTTATTGGTCAAATTTTAGACGAGGATGATGATGAAGAAGAAGATGACGGTGATGAAAATGACAATGAAGAAAATGATGATGGTGAGTTTGAAATTTCTGATATGGAGAATTTATCTGACGAAGAAATCGGAATTGTTGAAGAAACTGGAGCTGATGCAGAAGAGGAGATAGCCTACAGTTCCAAAAGTTTGAGAAGTGAAAATGAAAAGGTGGCTGATCCATTAGTTCATATACCTGCTAGGTTGGAGAGAAAAGACCGGTTCTCATTTACATTGCACATAGATAATGATGACAAACCAAAGGAGGATAGCGGGACCCAGCAACTAAAGAAGAAAAAGGCGCCTGTGATATCCCTCCAGCACGGGTCTGATCTTGTGTTGGCAGATCTTGTGAAGTTAGGTAGCATGAAAAAGGGTCAATCTGTTAAGGTCAGTATATTTTTCTATATGATTTTATTTTATTATATATCCTGTGGTTAATGAAAGCTGCAGATGTTTATTTGGTTCTACTGTAAGGATTTCAAAATTTTTTTATACTGTTTGACGAGAAAATACTGGTATTGAGGCTTTTATGGTATTGCTCTTTAATTGCAGAAATTGATCCAAAGTTGAGCACAATTGGAATAAGTATATACCAAGTCCGCCTTTTAATTTCAGTCTTAGTGATTAAATAAATATTTTTCTGTTTGCAGTTTCACCAAATTTTATCCTTTTTAATGTGATATATAGATTATAATACCAGATGGAAAGCTTTTAAGGAACAAGAGATCTCATCAATTGCTGCCTGGAGCTACTCATTTTCGGCGCATCATGGCACCTATGACATCAGATCCTCTAAGCGGTAATTCATTATCTATATATTTATTATTGTTATTCTATTATACGCCCTTTTAAATGAGCTTTTAAAGTGAATTGGAGAATAATGTTTGTAAACAACTTCTGTTCACAGGATCCAGATTTTATTGTATTTGATCAATTTCCAAAAACTGGTTTGGTCCGTCAAATTTAATTTGCAACAATTACCATTGGAGCTTTTGGAATAATATCAAGTTGGTCCTTGAACTTTGGAAAAAGGGCATAGTTCATGTACTTACATTTGCACTAAATCAGTTGTTGAACTTTCTTACAAGATCTAAATTGGTCCTTGAACTTATTTTTAAAAATATCTAAATAAGCTTTTTTGGAGAAAAGAACAGGACTAACTTGGTTAATTTAAGAAAAGTAAGGACTGATTTGGCACAAATGTAAGTTCAGATCAAGTTGGGTTTTTTTTTTTTTTTTTTTTTTTTTGGAGAAATCAAAGGATGAATTTGGTGCAAATGAAAACTCAAGGACTAATCTGATTCTTTTTAGAGAGTTCAAGCACCAAAACATGGATTTCCTTTTAGGACTAAATTAATTTAAGAAAAGTTCAACGACTGATTTGGCACAAATGGAAGTTCAGATCAACTTTCTTTTTTTCTTTTCATTTTTTTGGGAGAAGTCAAATGATGAATTTGGTGCAAATGAAATCAAATGAAATTTTGAGGGACTAATTTGGTTCTTTGTAGAGAGTTTAAGCACCAAAACCTGAATTTTCCTTTTTATTAATTTATTTATTATTGTTACTAAATCTATTACACCGTAGTTATGAAATTGGACAATAATGTTTCAAATCTACCACCATTCACAGGATTATATATTGCTCTATCTGGTGGGAGTTCTGAAATCATTTGTTTACAACGCAAGTTTGGGCAGTGGAAGGAGGATGATGTCAGCGGTACTAAAGAAAGGGATTTGGAGTTCTATGAATATGTGGAGGCCATCAGATTGACTGGGGACCACCTTGGCCCTGCTGGCCAGGTAAGAATCACATATAGAACTGAGGGGACAAAAAAGAAAGAAAAAAAGGATGAAAAAAAGAGAGTTTGCTCTAAATTAGGAATTTATTTTTATGTATTGAATAAATTTCGATCAATAGGATAAAACCAAACAAAAATGCGCTAATTCCAGGAAGTTGTTTTAACTTATTTGAATAAACATTGATCGCTATTTTCATTCCGCTGCCCCTCTTTCTTTTTTCTTTTTTTTTGAAAATTTAAGGTCATGTTTCGTGCTAAAATTGGGAAAGGACACCAGCTTCCGCACAAGGGGCTCATCCCTAAAGAACTTGGAGTGGTATGCTACAAATCGACCTCTGTTTCCTGATTCGAACAAAAAGAAAACTTGAACACTTCACAAAGATAAATTCTTGTTATCTTTCCTAGGTAGCTCGGTACAAGGGGCAGGGCCGCATTTCAGGTGCAGATATCGGGTTCAAGAGCCCGCAATGGGTTGACGGCGAACTCCTGATTTTAGATGGCAAGGTGAATTATTTTATTTCCTTCTTCCTCTTGATATTACTTGTGCAGATTTTATTAAATTCTACTCTGCAAATGTCTTTGGTTGTGTGCAGTTCACAAGAGATGCGCCTGTGATTGGATTTTTCTACTTGGACTCAAACTTCCAAATAGTCGAGTTCTTCAGCCGTCTGATTCTTCCCGATTAAAAATTCCCTGTAGCTAGAAAGTTATCCATTAGATTTTGATCGTCGAGTTGAAGGTAGTGGGTCCCTACTCCCTGTATTAAATTTCTCACCGGTATAACATAGGCCGTGCTGCACTTTGATGGATCTATAACTGATCATCAGAACCTTATTTTTAATTATTGAGCCCTATGCACATAACTCCAGAAGTTAAAATAGGGAGGAATTTCATGTCTACCCCTCAAAAACTTTGAAATTACGTATGTGCCCCTCTAAAATTCTTAATATCATATTTACCCTTTTAAATTTCTAGAAGTCAGAAATTTACCCATTTTATTGTCTTTTGTATTAGAACTCATTTTAAATTTATAAACTACCAATTTTACTCTTTATTAAGAAAAAAGAAAAAATATGTAGCATGTTACCGGAAAATGTCAGTCTTCTAATTGGTCGTTTTTCGAGGGCAGATGGGTTATTTCTCTACTTCACGCTTACACAAGCATATACCTAAATGTCACTGTGTATGCATTAGAAGTAGAGAAATTACCCATTTGTCCTCGAAAATAGACTAATTAGAAGACTTAACATTTTTTTAAACATGCTACCTATTTTCTATTTTTTAACAAAGGGTAAAATGGGAACTTCATAAATTTAAAATGAGTTTTAATAGAAAAGACAGTAAAATGGGCAATTTTGTGAGTTTTTTAAATTTAGAAGGGTAAATATGATATTATGAATTTTAGATGGGGAAGTACGTAATTTCAAAGTTTTTGAGGGGTATACATGAAATTTCCCTTAAAATAAAAGCAGACAAGGCATTTGGTTGCTTGGCATGGTGTAATCTGGTACATGTTCAGTGCTTGTTGCACCTGTTAATACAGGCAGGATAGTATTTAACCAAGAGTCTTAACACTTGTCATTTTTTGGTTTGCATACAAAGCAGATAATGTGATGTGAATACTTGTCAAAAGCAAAGCACGGTTCGGATCGGAAGCTCCCTTGAAGGATATTATAATTGTCAAATCCCTTTGGCCCCTTGTTTGACCTGTTCTTTGAGAAGAGCTTTATTTCTAGCAAATGTAGTAGCAAATGCTTTGCTGAAAATAACTATGGCCTTAATTTAGTGTTGTTGTAGAAGAGCGCATATATCCAGTTTTTTTGGTTTGATCACATTTTTTCGAACCAGAAGCTGATGACTTTCCTATATTATGAGCCAATGTTATTTAAAGGTTTGCTTTCAACCAAGAAAATTCAAGTGGCGTCTTGACGCCATGTCTGTTTACGATGGCAAAAAAAAAGAAAAAAAAGAAAAAAAAATGGTACAAAATCAAGATGATGGAATGAACCGTGAATGGATGATGATCTTTTTTTTTTGTCTTTCATCCTGTTGTTGTTACTCAATTGTGTTTTTGGTCTTCCATTACACACCTATTTGGAGGTATGAATAATTAATTTGTTCACAAGTTAAAAAAAGGAGGTTAACTGGTTATTTTCATTAACTTTTAACTTCCTATGAGAACTGAGAACAGTGGTAATTTGGTGAGTTAGTGTAGTGGCCGTTGTATATTGTGCTTTGGCAGGGTACTTTTATGGGTTTTATGTTGTGCGGTCTCGTGGGGTCAAGTTTAATTAAGACGGGCTTTATAAACAACATTAAAAGCTCTCTGCCTTCCGGGTACGAAAATGTTTAATCATATATTGTACCAGAAAACAGACATTATATATTACAAAAGTAGTGTATAGTTGAAAGAAAGCTGCTTGCATCATCAAACTGGACCATAAAGTCCTGTAATAAGGTATTCATGTTCGACTTTGTATTCTCTGCTGTGTATTAGGTTCCTGTTCTATCCAAGTCAGTAACTACAAGTCTGAACCCACAGCATGTGATAACTAGTTTTGTGCTCGAGTCTGAAACAAAAATGTAGACTCGCTGCAATCGGACTTAATTACTTTATTTTGGATGATGAAAATCATCTCCTCTTTTATAGAAAAAACTGGTCTTGTCGTTTTAATGAACAAAAAAAGTAGTTCTGGGGTCTTATTGCCGTTGCTTTTGGAAGCAAACTATAATTGCATTACCGTAAGTCCCACAAAAATCCTACTTTGGGAATATAATTGAGCATTAGTGCATCACCTTCCCACCTCAGTACAGCTTCTGATTCTCCCTTCAAAAAAAA
Organism: Carex kokanica; assembly: GCA_025461125.1. Taxonomy (NCBI): domain Eukaryota; kingdom Viridiplantae; phylum Streptophyta; class Magnoliopsida; order Poales; family Cyperaceae; genus Carex; species Carex kokanica. The sequence continues at coordinate 282,515 of JAJGRX010001030.1, read as the reverse complement.
AAAAAAAAAAATGTAGTTTTGGATGTTGTACACAAACACAAGGAATAGAATTTCCGTGGCTCTTTGCCTGTAATCATTCACGCAACCCACCAGTAGTAGTGCAGTGCAGTGCTGGATACGACACAACACACATCGAACCATAATTGGTGCTTAACCATGAGATTCACAGAAAATAAACTCTTTATAAGCATCAAATTCATATCACTTGAGGTAACACAATATTTGAATTTAGATTTAAATGTCTAATCTGCTTTGACACAAATATTAAAGGAGTCTTGTGTATTATATTTCAAATCTGATTGGTCCAGATTATGAGATGATCCAGATCTAAACTCAAATATTACCTCGGAGGATATGAAATCATACATGCAGTACCGGAGAGGATTCGGACCCCACGGAATAACTCTTATTGGTCCCGCTGAAAACGGGTCCCATCTTTGCCAAGAAATTGAGTGCATGTCATATTGACCTTTTATATTATTTAATTATCAGTTCCTAGTTTGTTGTGAAAGAACCGTCATAAGAAAATAACTAAAAATGTTTGTTGGTTGATGAGAAGTAGGAAAGGAAGCTAACGAAACATTCAATTAAATGCGGGCATGATCCCCATTTTTCTTCAAAAAAAAAGGAAGCTAACGAAAGTTGAATAATTAATATATACGAGGGAATTAATGAAGCAATAAAGTATAATCATACGACCTAATCTCATTAACTCTGCGGCACTCTCAAGCTAATTTTCAGCTTCACAAAAGGGAACAGACAAAAACAAACCCATGTTCGGGTTATAATTTGATGAGACGAGAAAACGAAAGCGATGTGTTGTCGGTGAGGTGAGATGATTGCCATTGGAGATCCTACAGTTTGAAAAAACAAAAAATGAAAGAAAAATAATGTGAATGTGATCTGTTTATTTTGTTCATTTTTGCCACCGACAGTTGAAGGGGGCACATCATAGAAATTTAAATTGAGTGAAATACCTGACGGTGTAGAATCGAAATAAATTTAGTTAGGCTGGGAATATTTTATTACTGATTATCTATGTTGTAGGAATACAGATATAGATATCGTATCGGATACGATAAGAGATACGGCGATATGCCAATTTTCAACATGATATGATACGGATATTAATACGAAAATACAATATATATCAGATATGGATAAGAACCATATATGAAATATCATGGTAACATAGCTGTCTAAAGTATTGTAGGGAATATTTGCTCGGAGGTTAAAAAAAATATATTGCTAACGACCGTCATCAACAGTAAGCAAAATTTAAAAAAATGATTACCTTATTTTTTTTTTTTTCAGCTCGGTAGATTTGATTTAACGGTTTGAAATATGATGAACCAATCATCAATTGTAACTATGACTTGAAAAAAAAATCAATTGGAATTATAAAAAATGACAAACTTAATTGATTGCCAACATTTGAGATTTTCACTATCTAAAATAATTTATGTAATACAGTGGATCTTGGGCCTCACTTATTTCTACCTACGTACTCTCTTATTTTTAAATATGGATCACTCAGGTAAAAGGGAGGAATAAGAGATTTTTTTTTTGTAAATGAGTCAACTTATTCTTTTTGTGAAGTCCTCTATCATAGTGATAGAGAAATTTTTTTTTTTTTTTTTCAAATTTCACTTAGAAGAGATGGAATTTAAATCATGTCTCCATCCCATAAACTTTTGAGATTTCTAATATGATGTGGCGATTTTTATTCTAATTTCAGAGATGTATCTTAGTTTCTTATTTAGAAACTATTTAGCAAAATTTCTTATTAAGCAACTGTTTTTAATCGGCACGTTGGCCATACGATATGCCCAAATTATTTCTAATTGTCATGTGGTATATTTAGCAACTCTAAAATTAATTTTAGGAATGTGAATGTTTAAAATTTTTAGAGGTTTTAATTTCTAAACAGTGTTTGACAGTTATTTAGAAATTCATTTTAATTGTTGAAATGGAGATGCTCCGAAATAATAAATTTTAACTAAACAAAAATAACTTAATTTAATTTATAGGTGGTTTAAGTTATTCTTGTTTAACTGGTTTAAGTTAATAAATATATACTTAATCTACCAGCACGATCTATCTATAATTCCATATAACATCACCTCATTTTATGTACATTAAAACAATCAATTTCTCAATTAACAAACCCCTGGACCCTGGTCATGTATCCCAACTGCCGCTTCTTTGTTTCTTTTTTCAAAGAAACAAAAAAAATAACTTTAAAATCCTACAAAGGGACCAGACTAGACTGCTTCATCCATCGGTCCAATTTGGACCTGCCAATCTCTTCAATCGCCTCTCTAATCGTCCCTATTGGTCACCTGTTTCTACGTTGGATAAACACTGATTGTAGAGGATCCCGCATCCAGACCGCTAGAACCTTAATACTACGCCACGTACGATACACTTCATTTTTAACTTCTCAATTTGCAAAGACTCGGTTCATTTATTAATTTTGCCAAAGAAATTGCAGAGGTTCCAAGTATGAACAATTTTTTGTGACACCACCACATCATTTGCATTAACGCACCGTTTGAGTATATCTACACACCGTCCGATCAGACTGAACGGGCTTTCATATTCGTGCGGATTTAAATCGAACGGTCCAAATATAAACTCAATATTTGAGGTAACTCAGAGTTTACGAATTCGTCAAACCTGGTGCAAATAGCCAAAGTGCCACGAACTCACTTCTTCCTTCCTTCCTCTTTCCTTCTTTCCTTCCAATTACCGACGCTCGCTAATTTTATTATCGAATCTGAATTCCCTTCTTCACCTTTGCGATTTTCTAAGTGCCTTGGAATATCCCACTTTCGCTCCTCAGATCCACCGATCTGGAGCTCTTTCATCGCAAAAATCTGACCTTTTTTTCGAGGATTTCGCGAAATCTGCTGCAGATTCACCAATCTTGGGCTGTGGTGTTTGAGATGTGATTGGGTTCAGTTTCTCGGAAACTGCTGTTTCTGGGAGATTTTTGTGAGGAGGCGTATTTGGATTTGTAGTTTGAAATGGAGAGAGGAAGGAGAAATGGAGGATTCGAAATCGAATCGAATGGATTTCATGGTACGATTGGATATAAATCAAGTGAGATCGAGAGCATTGTAGTGGCGTCTAGCTCAAGCTCGTCTCCGGCACGGTCTTTTGTTCATCCTCCATCTCCCCCTTCTCCTTCTTATACTAATTTGAATTATATCGAGCACAGAGTTACAAAAATGGATACGCTTGCTGGAATTGCGATCAAGTACGGAGTGGAGGTAGATGGAATGCTAGCTCTTGTTTCAATTTTCTTTTTTGATTTTTACTGTCATCTTGGATCGTACCAGCTAGAATAATGCAGTGCTTTACATTTCTGTTTTTATTACTGAATATAATATTCAGTAGTGATCTTGAATCTAACACCTCTCTGGTATATGCTGGAGAGAGTAAAATTATGTTCTTTTTTCTTTTCTCCAATTTAATTGGAAATACATGATCACTTAGTCATTTACAAGTTAGCTTCATATAAATAGTAATTTTAGATTTTTTTTGTTATTTGAAAGATGAGGTTTGCTCAGAATTCCAGCACAGTTGTTGAATTGTGGGGTTTTTACAAATCATGTTTCTTTTTGAGGGGAAAAAATAAGAGTCGTGCCCTCAAATTTTTTTGTTTAATTTAGGGTTTGAGTTGCACATTACAAGAAAGAGATTTGCTCGTGTGGGCTGAGCAAATTAATTGCAAAAAAACATAACAAATAACTGACAATCAGTCTTTTTGTTTCATGATCATTTTTTATTAACTTGATGGTAATTTAATGCCACTTGATTCTTATCTAACCATTTTATAATTCACACATTACAACAGTTGAGTGCTTTGTTATCAACTAAAAAAATTACCTAATCTTGCTCTATATACAGGATCATTCAAGTCATTTCACAAAAATATCTCGGCCAATAATATTGCCATTAGCATTGTACTATCGGTCTCATGTGCTGAGACAGTAAAATTTTGTATATTTTTAGGTGGCTGATATTAGGCGGTTAAACGGGCTCTCTACAGATCTCCAGATTTATGCACATAAAATGCTACGGATACCTCTGCCTGGAAGGCATCCTCCTTCACATTACGAAGCCAATGGTTTTGACAGTAACAGGTACGCTAGATTTGCAGAGTTTACCAGTAAGTGTCCATACTGGTACGGGACCTGAGTAGTTTGTTACCAGATCTTTGGTTGAACTCACTCTAGCTTGTATCCACAAATTCCAAATATCAAAACAAAAACCTGACATATATGGAGTTTGGATACATAAATTAGATTAAGTGTCATATTTGTAAGAGAGAAGATACGTTTTTCTATGATGACAGGACATATCATAACATCAGACTACTTAGCTGAGTGAATATAAGTTCGCTTGCTAGCTTTTTTTTATTTTGAACCTGTTGGTTATTGTGATTAATTATGAACTAATTGAGCCTCTCAATATGATCAATAGTTTTTGTTGTGTTGTAGCAGCTTAAAGCTATGTTTTGTTGCATTAGACTACAAAATAACTTCGACAAATGCAAGAGGAATACCAGTCTTGTGATATTTGGAGTATAGTGCCTTTACTATACACTTATCAGGCCTCCTTTTTATTTTTTTATATATAATCCATGTGCCCATGAATTACCATCAGTTTAAGCTGGTTAATTTATATGACCCAATGAACTTTCAGTTTCTAGTTTTCTTTTTTCTTTACTATATATTGCGTATCCTTTCATGAACTCTGTAATTTATCGTTGATGTTTTCTAAACTGTATTACATATTGCATGTTACAGAGAGCAGACCCCTCCACGCCGACCCCACGAGGAAATCCTCGACTCACTCCAATCTCTAAAATTAAAACCGCCACGTCATCAAAGTGTTTCTCCTGCCATGAGCCTCCTACAAGGCTACTACAGCCTCTCACCCCCTCCCAAACCCACAAAAAAAGGTTATGAGACAGAAATGACACTGTTAAACCTCAAGCAAACAAAATCCCTTTGTTTAGATGAAGAACCGTTATTTTTGAACCAAATTTCAAATTCCGAACCTCCCCCGAATCGACACAGAAAGACCCTAAGCTTGGTCAATGGAGACATAACCGACGAAGGTCCGGATTATGACAAGAAGATCAGGCGGCGCCAGAAGGCTGATGTCAGTCCTGAAAAGCTGTCTAGTAGTAGACCCAAAGGGTTACCTCTACGGCCTAAACATAGCCAGCAAAACCTTACTGCCATGGGAGGGGATCCATTGATTCCTGACGGGTTTCTTACCGTTAGAAAATCGTCTAGTACTTCCGATTTACAAGATTCTGACAGCGGGCCCAGTTCATCACTTCTGAGCAAGTGGAACTTGAAGCCGGATTCATTTACCTTATTTGACAGCCTTCCTAATCCAATAGCCACTTGGAGGAATAAAGCAGCCAAGGATTAGGCTGAATTTTGTTATTGTTTAAACGAGCCTTGCAATATTTCAAGGTTTGTATAGTGTAGATCATGCATACAGAAAGGGAGGGGGGGGGGGGGGGGGGGGGGGGGGGGGTGTACGGTTGTTGTTTATCTGTTATGAAAGGTGTCTTTTGAAGAGCAGTAGCATTTTTTTTTTTTTTGCTTTCTTTTTGGTTTATGGTATAATTGGGTTTATTTTACTATAGCTTTCGTTTTAGGGTTAGTAGGAATTCTTTTGTATACATGGCGGATGTAGCATGTCTTCGGAAGAAAGGAGATATAAAAATTGTTGTATTTGCGTTTAGCAAATATTTGAAAAAAGAGAAGGTACTATCATATTATTAAATTTTAGCAAACTTTGTGTGGGTCCTCTGTTTTTCTGTTGGACTTTACTATTCTTAAATAAATCAGAGCAATTGTTATTTGTTCTCTGATGTGGAAGTGGACTATTTTTAGAGGCAAACCCACTATTTTTAGAGGTGTAATTTCCTTCCAATTCAAGAACACATGTGCCTCTTTCTTTCTCTCAAACACAAGTCACCCTTCTAATAAAATCAATCTAGGATTCCTGTTTTCAAGCTTTTAGGTTCTATCCATTGTTGCATCTTCTTCGAATGCCCCTCAATGCAGAAGAGAGGGAGAATAAAAGGAGGCTGTCAGATTGAATCAAACAATTTGTATGATGGAATTACATACAAATCAAATGAACTAAAGATTACCACCTCGAGCTCAAGCACCTCTTCTCCCTCTTCTTCCTTTTCTTCCTCATCTTCTTCACCATCAAACGGTTTTAATTACATTAGACATGAAGTTTGCATGATGGATACGCTCGCAGGAATTGCAATCAAGTATGGTGTAGAGGTAATTCTCCATAGATGCATGTTTCTTGAATCTTTCTTTTGTTCAATCAAATATCTAAAGCTATTACCTTGATCTAGATAGCAGATGTGAAACGGCTAAATGGCTTTGCGACGGATCATCAGATGTTTGCTCACAAGACATTGCGAATCCCTTTCCAAGGAAGGCATCCTTCTATTTACCAAGAAATCAGCCGTGATGCGACCGAGTTAGTAATTTATTTCATTCATTCTAGGTTGAGCTTATAATCCATCAAATTTTGAAAAGGAATGAATGTGACCAAGGCAATTTATTGTTGTAGAGTGTGTACTGAACATCGCACAGAAAACATCGATGGCCTTAAATCCCTCAAACTAAAGTCTCCACCGCATCATCAAAAGACGTGTCTAGCAATCGGGCCACGACATGGACACTATGGACTCCCACCAATTATTAAAAGAAAAGATGCAAAACACAAACCCAGCAAATCTCTTTGCTTGGGGAATGAAGATTTACTACTGATCAGCGAGGCAACTCCAAAGCAACATAGAAGGAGTCGAAGCCTATTAACCGGAGAAATGACAGGAGAAAATGGTAATTCCAAAATATTGAACAGGCAGCACCAAAGACCTAATGCTAGTCCCGAAGGATCTTCCAGTACTGGTACGGTACCAACAATAGCATCACTGCTTGTGGATAAGTTACTTACCATTAGGAAATCTTCTAGCACCTCCAATTTGCAGGATTTCGACATTGCATCCTCCTATTCCCCATTTGTTGCAACAAGCAAGTGGAATTTATTACCCAAAACATTTACTCTGCCAAGTTTTGACGGTTTTTGCAATCCAATTGCATCTTGGAGAAACAAATCTGCACAGGATTAGGCCGTTCTGCTTATTCCTTTCTTATCGGTTTCGACAAACCTTTGATCACAGAATTTTTGCATAATGTAGACACTTTACATAGCACAAAAAGTCATATAATAAATGTAAAACTATACATCTTAATAACATTCACTTTAATTTATGTCTGAGGCATTGTCTGTTAAATCTGTACTTTTCAAGCTCTTAAAAAACATGATTAAACTCACAATTAGTTTTTAAACCCCTTAGCGTTAAAATTCTGTATAGACACCTCACAGTTAAATGAGGATTAAACAACAATTAAACCATTAAATGACACCACACCATTTTAAGTTTTAAACATTTTTTTTTTATCTTGTTACATTATTTATTCTGTACAAATATTTCAAATTGTTCTAAAATTGTAATTACACCATTAAATGTTCTGATAATTTTTCCGTTAAGAGTATAGGTCTTATATGGGAACATGAGAGAAACCTAAGATCAGAACTAGATATTCAAGTCACCGTCAGTCTCATAACTTCCATTGCAAAATTTCTTGACCAGATACTTCACTCAACCATAGAATTGAAAAGAACAAAAGAGAAGATCAATACAGCAAAACAATACATTTAAATATGTTTGCATTCCATGTTAAAAATCATTGTTAACGATGAGAAGTTACAATGCCAAATAGAACTTAATGGTGCAAAATATAAACCTCCAAAGTTTGATTCCAATTAACTGCCGCTCTCAATGCAAAACACACAAGTCGAATTATTTTTAAGAGAATTAGTATCTCTTCCTTCAGTAATGCTGTGGTCCTACGCAGAACAAACTGTCATCTCGCAAAATAAGTTTCATTTATTACGCTGTCAACACAAAACTTAATAGTCTTCACTAATAAAGCTTGCTTTGAGGCTGCCAAAAAAATGTATTCTTTTGCTTGCCTTGTACAAATATTCAGTGCTCATGAAAATCAAACTAGCATCTGACATCAAAATAAGAAGAAAGGGAACAAGAGAAAAACAAATAAACAAGTACCTAACTAGAAAAGAAAATCTGAAAGAGAATCAAGAGGTTGTGCCCTTCTTCTCTCCTTTCTTCTCATCAGTACTATTGGCAGAGGCAACTTCAGTAGCAGAAGATACTGCATCGCTAACAAGAGCCATTGGCCGGTGTTCTATGACCTCATCAATTAAACCAAACTCTTTTGCCTCTTCAGGGGACATAAACATGTCTCTTTCCATGCAATGCTCTATGCGCGGTATCGCCTGACCAGTGTGCTTTGCGTAAAGTGCATTCAGCCGCTCCCTCACCTTCAGAAGGTTGCACATGTAAAAGATTTAATATTTGCTTAGTTGCTAATTTTAACAGTTTAACTAGGAGTAGGAAATATTTAAATTGAGTTGTTAGAAACAGCCTCAACAAGTCAAAATATCTATTCACACCAAATAAACATTGGCATAACGCATTACACATGCTCCTAGGTACTGTTTTACCAATTAAACAGCCCATTTACTGTATTTTAATATTATAATGTATCAAGCAATCACCATTTTGACCCTTAAAGTTCTAATATTATAATTTTGGTCCTTGAAGTTTTTACCAAATTGGTCCAACCTTTAGCATTCATTAGAAAATATTTTCATATATTACAGTCAATTTAGCATTGAAACTAGTGTGGATATGGTAGCACAAACCATACAAATAATGTGGATACGGTTGTAATTATTCATGACATCAAGCATCACTAAAAAATGACACTAGAATCGATGTCTGTTCCATCACAAATCAATAAAAATAGTATTCACATCCATCTCACCATACAAAATCATCAGGACATGGATCGTAACATGGATCTCAATGATGTTTTTTGACCAATAATTAATAATTGGATTAATTTGGTAAAAAAAAAGAAAAATTTTAGGACCAAAGTGATACTTTTGAAACTTCTAAGGGCCAAAAAGATAAATGAGTGATATTTAAGGACTATTAATGTAATTTACTCCTTTTTGTTTACTAATATTAGGATGTCTGTGCTAATCCTACTTTCTTAAGCACAAAATGAACTTGATTAATTAAATGATCTGATTTTGAAGCAATACGAGTGAGTCAAGGCGGTATAGTTGATTCTTTGCTTTGCTTTACTAGTTTCAACTGTTGTTATCTTTTGTTATCTAAAAGTAACCACATTACTTGGTTGGCAGTTTCAGAAGTAATAGAGCATGGATTATATAATGTCATTTTTTTTCAAATTTTATTATAAGATCAACAAAATATGAGAAATTAAAATAAATTTTGGTCGGACAAGAACTACTATTAGTTATTTTGACACTTTTCTTTTTCAAAATAATACAAGAATAAATACAAAAAAAAATTATAATTGAGCTCAAGCCCGATTCGAGTTCAAATTACTGTGAACTTCATAGCTCAGTTGGTTTTCAACTCGAGTTCGAATGGATTTGACTTATAAACAAATCAAGCTAGAGCTAGTTTTCAAATCAAAATATCCATCCACAAAAATAACAGACCTTGAGAATCTCCTTGGCATGAATAGCAATGTCTGATGCCTGACCGGATGCACCGCCAGATGGCTGATGAATCATCACTCTTGCATTCGGTAATGCACGCCTCTCCCCCTTGGCACCTGCCGCGAGAAGAAGTGATGCCATAGATGCTGCCTGACCTATGCACAGTGTAGTCACCGGTGACCTGTCACATTTCCAGGGGTTATAAATTTTCAGGTCATAGTAATTTGGTACAAAGCAAACATCTCAGTCCCAAATTTCAGTAATGAAGAACATCTTCATCACAATTTGAATTTTCTCTTATCTACTGATTTAATTAAAACTGCTATGCAGTTTGGCCCTTATGTTTGAAAAGTTCATACTAGTCCTTCAATGTTGATATTTGCACTGTAGCTGAAATTCTGGTCAACATATACATAAAAGAGCCATTTTTATGACAAACTGATTCATTAAATCTTAACTCTTACAAAGGACAATATGTTAAATACATGTTTTCTTTTGACATGTTCAATTATCTTTTGTTGCTAACAATATATAATGTAAAAATTCTAGCAAAAGGCCCTTAAAAGATTGCAATTACTCTTTGCATTGTACTGCCAAGGTGAGCACCTAGTCAGGTCCTATACAGTACCTATTATCATATAGTAGGATTAAGCTATGAAAATGAAAAAAAAAAAATACAGTATAAAAAAAGAAAAACTTATCGCATCTCTGAGGAATACATTTTTCTAATCTAGTTATTTATCCTGATCCCTTCTAGTTAAACAAACTAGATATCAATTAACCTGATATACTGCATGGTATCATAAATGGCAAGGCCAGCAGTAACGACTCCGCCAGGAGAGTTAAGGTAGAGGTTGATTGGCTTCGTGGGGTTCTCGGATTCGAGGAAGAGGAGCTGGGCGACGACAAGGGAGGCGGTGTCGTCAGCGATGGGACCATTGATGCACACGATGCGCTCTTTGAGGAGGCGTGAGAAGATATCGTATGCGCGCTCGCCTCGGGAGGTGTGCTCAATCACCATCGGAACCAGGCCATAGTGGCGACGCGAGGAGGCGGCGGGTGCGGAGAGGAAGGAGGGGAGTAGGTCGGAGAGGCGTCGCCGGAGCATGGTGAGGCGGCGGAGGAAGGAGGGATTTATTAGGGATATAAAAAGATGGAAGAGAATTGGAATTCGGAGAGCGACTGAGAGAATGGGAGGAATTTTCTGAGTTTAGATCAGGACTGTCCGATCAGAATCCCGACCAATCGGTCGAGGTGGAATGCACTGCATCCGTCTGCCAAAACAGATCTGACGGTCCGGATCTGAACTCAAAATTTGAGTTACTTTAGCTGATATGACATTTTCCAACGTTTTTATTCGTCCAAAGTCCAAACCAGCTTTCTTGAAAAATAGGACTAAATAGTTCGAACTGAATAGAATTAGAGTTAAAATGCATCTATTGATTTTGTAATCCATTATATTTCAATATTATTAAAAATAATTTTAAAGTCTAAATAGTCGATCTGAACCATTCAACATTCAACGTGATCTTCATATTAAAATGTGTTTGGATAATAAATTTTAAATTTTTTTTTACTAATTGTTTAGAGAATTACAAAATCACTATTTTTGAATGGTTCAAAATCTTTTAAAAACAGTGATTTTATATCTATTTAAAAAAAAAAGCAAAAAATTTCAAAAAATATAAAATTTTGTATCCAAGCACATTTTAATATGAAGAACATATTGAGCGGTTCAGATCGACTGTTTAAACTTTAAAAATAGAGATAACGATATTGGAGCATGATGGGCTATTTTATCCAACAATTAAAGTGAAATGGCGAGTGAATAATTTTTATTAAGATGGATTTAAAATACCGTTATTTTTTAGTATTCGAAAAAACTAAGTATATCAGTTCAAATAGTATAATATTTAATAATATAGTAATAATAGCGATGCTATGGTAATATGCATAATACGGATCGACCCGTGTTATAGATCTATATCTTTATTTTCAAAGTTCAAAACAATCGATTCAAACCGCTATGCATGATCGATCTCCATATAAAAAAATATACTTGTATATCAAATTTTACATTTTCCTAGAATTTATTTACTATCTTTTAGATAGGTAGAAAATCACTGTTTTTGGATGGTTCAAAATTTTCAAATTGATTTTCTATCTATCTAAAAACATAGTAAAAAAATTTCTACAAAAATGTATATTTTGGTCTCTAAATACATTTTCATATCAAGATCATGTTAAATTGTTCAAATGAGCTGTTTGAACTTTAAATAAGGAAATATGAATTTATAATGCGGGGCGCTGTGTAATATACATATTACCATAGTCATAATAATAATAATAATAGGAGTAAATAATAATAATAAGGATTCATGTGCACACGTGGAAGAAGTCGGAATACATTTTACAATTATACAATTAATCCTCCTTAAACAAACCAAATCTAGCTTCGGCCTCAGTTGCTTAATTTAACTCTCAGAGGTGGATTGAAACATTATTAGCATCAACCATCCTTACTTTAACCCAAAGTAGCTTAATTTTACTGGCAATTATTGCACTAAAATGGAAATGAATTTATTTGGAGCTCAATATTGAAGTGAATGTGAAATTGACACTAAATTGTCAATATAAACAGGAGCATAATTGCACATTTCTTTATGTAATTGGGCTATTTGATGAATAATTGTTAACTAACAACAAACTGGAAATGTTTTGTTGACGATTAGGAAAAAAATAAAGAGAAGGATTGATTTATGATGGGTACTTAAGTTTGAATTAGTTCACTGTTAATTGAAACAACAGATAAACCTTCTCTTGAACCGGTTAACCTAGCTGTCTTTATTCTATGCAAGGTATAATGTTGCTTTGAATTGTGCAATTAGTCTCGGATAAGTTATCGATTTTTTTGACTTGAAGTTAATCTATTTTTATTAAGTTTTGGTCATATGAAGAAAATGACGAGCATGGATTTGTTAAAGATCAGCTCTTTTCTAATTAAGATGCTCTCCCATTTCAAACTTGTTCACTCTTCATCTGATTATATGCAATTATCCGATTTGCCTGAGGTGTTTTCCTGCTTGTTACTTTCTCTCTCCTTTTCTTTCCAGAAATATCTTCCTATTATCTGATTGCTCTGTCATACAATATTGGGTTGGCCAAACCTAATTGATATTTTGCCTGTTTGCCAAAACATTCACCATTTATTCTTTTGGTTATGAAGCATATCATAAATTTTGCAGGTGAAAAATCAATGCAGTGTCTTATTTTGTTGAGAAAAGCTTGAATGTTTAAACTTTTATATGGACAAGACTCCTCAATTTCTCAAATTCTCTCAAAAAAGAAACAATATTTATCATGATATTAATATCAAAATTAAGCTCAGTTGCTGAAAATCTAATATACCAGTATTGCAGTCATAATACTTGGCCAGTACAAATTTCAATGTGGATTAATTAGGTCTCATGGCATTTTCATCTTTATACTTTTCCATTATCTATTAGACACTCTTTTCAATTTCCGAACTCAATCAAAATTAACTAATCTACTATTGCACAAAAGTTACACATAATGTAATGGTATATATATATATATATATATCAACGTGTATACTGGTCGATTTCATGATATATATGAGTTGTTTAGTAAGAGGTGATTTTTACTTCACGCTCATATTTTCATTTTGAAAATCCAAACAACCAATCCGAACCGCTCAACATGATCTCCATATTGAAATGTGCTTGGAGACCAAATTTTACATTTTTTGGAACTTTTTTACTATTTATTAAGCCACTTTGAAAATCACTGATCCGTTGGTCCATAATTTTTTACTGTTCATCCGGATCAGAGATTTTCAAAGTGGCTTAATAAAGAGTAAAAAAATTCCCAAAAATGTAAAATTTAGTCTCCAAGCATATTTCAATATGGAGATCATGTTGAACGGTTTGGATCAATGGTTTGGATTTTCAAATGGGAACGTTTTACTTCACAACTCACCATAGTCTATCTCTCTATATATATATATTATAAATGAAGAAACTTAGCAAGGAGGAGCTGTTTTCAGTTTTGACAAACTACAAATCAGGGAATGTATCAGTTCACCATTTTAATTGATTTGGCCAATCCTAGAATATACCAGTTTTGTTCCTTCAGTTAAGATCAAGTGATATGACCCATCACAGAATTTATTCAGGTCCATTTATCAATAATTCAGGTTCACATTCAAATAACGAATTTATTTTTATTTATTTATTTTGAATAGTTGACCTCCCTGCCTAATTCAAGTCAACAATACACATACATTGTTTAAAGAAATTCAAAGGAATTCACTGCTGGCCAGGATAAGGGTATTTCTGTCCAATTCATAAAAGAATTTATCATTCCCCATCTCTTCCGATTCTGATTTTGAAATAGAAAAAGGTTACCAGGCAAAGTTTGGCTATCTTACTCGGGGCATTTATCATGTCTGCCTTGGGTGAACTGCTTCACTATAATTATGTTAAAAGGTATTTTCTTAACTGATCCACAAACCATCACATTAGTAAAAAAGTTGTCATAAATGAAGCAAAATAATTTAATAGCTGGATATGAATCATAAGCCAAGTTTGTTAACTAATATTGAAGTCCATATACTACTATATCCCTCAGTACAGCAATCAAACAAAAGCAGACAAAAAAGGAGGAAACAAACATAACTTTATACTACTACATCCTTCCATTATATTGGCTTTCCTCTGTAACTGCCATCACTTCTATATTCAAACGCCTCTTACTATATTTCTTCATGTACCGGTCAATATTACACTGCTCTTCACCCATACCAGCCTTTCTCTTTCTGGTCTTAGTGTATTTCTTGAAATATCGATCATTCACATTCCGGTCATAAACTGTGCAAGTTCCAACACAGGTACCATCTTCTGTCTTCACACTTAGCCTTCTCTTAAAATATTTGTTAAAACACTGATCAGTGATGTTTTGCTTCAAACCCGCATTGTGGTCAAACCCGTTATCTGTTACATTTGAATCCACCAACCTTTCCAGACATGATCTTCTCTTATAATACTTGTACCCATACCGATTGCTCCTATTTTGGAGCCCGGAGTTGGTAGCAATCATGCCTTCAAAAGTATTCCCCTTGGGAAATTTGTTTTGGTACAGATCAGTCACACTGTGGCTTTCGGAGCAAGTACCAGATGTTGTTGACAAGGCTTCCTTTTTCTTAGCATACTTTTTTTCGAACCGGTCTCTCCCGTTTTCCCTACCCAGTTTGGAATCATCATTACCATTATGCAAATGTTTCCTCTTACTGTACTTCTTTGAGAACTTACATCTCTCTCTCAACTCAGATAATGGTTCAAATAAACATTTTGAACTCGCCAATGCAAGAACAACACTATTATAGCCAAAACTGATCGTCCTGCTATTCTTAACCCCAATTGAACCCAGAGACAGCCTTTGCCTATATAACTCAATTTTACCCCTTTTGGCAATACTAGGTCCAGACAACAGACCTGAATTCACCTTCTTCCTAGTGACCCTTCGAGACCCGTTCATCTGTAAATGCAATTGAATAGCTAAATCTTTATCATCAACCCTCTTAGTCTTAGTTAGCACATCACCAGTAGCCACTTCAGCAACTTTCTCTTCACCAATTAGGCCCAAAGCAGACATTTTTTTGTTTCTAACCAGCAATTTCGGCACTGGCAAACAGTCAATACAAGTAAAGGAACGATCATTACCAGCTTTCCCCAACTTTTTCCACGTGGCAAAATCGTAGCGGTGTTCTCGAGGAATGCAACAGAAGTGGACACGGCGTGAGCACTTCAAGCAGTTGAGAGACTCCAATTTGGATATGTCATCATCGACTACTACGTCATCTGGCTTGATTTGGAGGCAGTAAGAACAGATTTCACCCGATTTGGTACGGGAAAGACAAGTCTCACAAAGTAACAGGATCCGCCAAGCAGACTTGAGTATGTGGATAGGGTTTGATGTGCGATTCGGGTTCAGATTTTGGTAATTGAGACCGCAACAGTGGCATAGACAGAGATCGGGTATGTCTCGGATCTTTTTAGAGAGCTGTTGCGAGGTGGGAGAAGGGGAGATTGGAAAAGGTTTCTTCTTTTTGTAAGTGAGTAAAATGGGTCGAGCTGATTGTGTCAAGTTGGTCGATTCTTCTTCGGCCATGGCAGATTGAACTAGAACTAGGGTTTGGGAAGTAGAGAAAAGGAGAGGAGAAGAGAGAGAGAGAGACACTCGGAAGGTGAAGATGGGGAGATAGACTTTAGTGTAAAATGGGGTAAAGAATCCCCGCGTATCCTTCTGAGATATCTCAACTTTTGCGTGACCGACGGTACGGTGCAAGTTTTATTTGAGATTTGAGATTCGTGTAGAACGTATTTGAACAGTTAAGATTGCTCATAAAAACACTCAAAGTTTGAGATAACTCGGAGGATGAGAATTTAAGAATCCCCTGTTACTACTTACAACGGTTTAATCACTGTAACTTTTTCGTTGTTTTAAAGCGACGAACTTATATATACGACTTATTACTTGCATAATGACGAACTGTTTACTGTTCTCTGGAAATCCATTCATGATTTCATGATTGCTGCCACGTTGGTAAGAAAGTATAATACCGTAGAAATAAAGCAAAAAGATTCTCTCTAAATCGAAGACCGCATTAGGTAAGTCTAGTTTTTTGGCGCAGACAAGAAACTGGTAACTGGTAAGAGGTAAGAAGAGTGAGGTTGTCTGATACAACCGATTTTTTTATTAATAGAAAAATAAAATAAAAAATATCGAAAAGGGATATAAAATTATAAACTTTTGAAATGCAAAATTATAAATGGATGTTATCTATAACATCTAGCTCTACAGTGTTTTTTTTTATTAATTAAAATCGGACGGTTGGACCTTTGTTAATTTTACTCCATCTATTTTGAAAGCTTAACTCCATTTAATTTTGTTATTGCAAATGGAAAATATTTCATTCATACTCCTTTTTTTTGTGAAAAACATATTTCATTCATACTCAGAGGTGCATTTACATCTGTATTTCTAACTATTTTTAGTTAACTGGTCAAAAACAGTTATAAAAGCTCTAACTCTACTTGATTACTCAAATACAGTGAGTCTGTTACATTCTTATATCGCTAATTGTCTCCAGGATAACTTATATTGGCTAATTGATTCAAGAGATTCTGAATTATAGAAAACTGTGATTTTCTACCTATTTAAAAATAATAATAAAAAAAATTTCAAAAAAAAAATTAAAATTTGGTCTCCAAGTACATTTTAATATAGATATCATGTTGAACAGTTCGAATTGACTGTTTGAACTTTAAAAATGCAAAAAATAACTTATAAATATATGATGTTGAAGTTCTAATATAAAAGTATTAGCCGGACTCTTCAATCAAACTCGAGTTATATGTTTCAAAAAAAAAATTATCAAAGCCCGGAGGCACATATTTCAAGTTGATAATAAACAGTTAAGGCGTCTGGCCTGAGGTTTGTGGCCCTTACAGACGATATAATTGACATTGATTTGTTAAATTATATAAACATGATCCATATTAGTAGAGTGAGGCTATTGTACTATGCATAGCGCACATTTATCCGTACTATAAATTTATATCTTAAAAATTCATACAGTTGATCCGAACCACCCAATATGCTTTTCATACAAAAATGTAATTGGATGTCATTTTTTTTATTTGTTAGAATATTTTTACTATTTGTTTAGATAGGTCGAAAATCAAATTAAAAATTTATCATAATTGTCTAAATCATAACAAATAATATGACATAACAAAAAGTTAATTAGGAGAAAAAGACACAACAACATATCCTACTAAGATTTAAAAGAAAAAAAAAACTAGTTTCATCTAAATTAAAAAATACTTCAACATAGTTAATAAACATAACAAAACCGATTTCACAATTTCATATATATATAACCATCTCAGATTCTCCTATCGCTGTGAACCATTTCCAAAAGCTCCTTGTAAATTGATGAACAGCTCACCATAAAGCTTGCAGATACATCAGTTTATGTGAAATTATGCAGACTCTTCTATGGATGACTCTAGGATTTGCAAACTGCACTCAACTGTAAAGCTGTCATCCTTGTAAAAACATGATGTAATTAAACTGCGTCTCTGCATAATACTATCGCATCCCTGCTCATCCCCTTTTCTACTGTATGTACAAAGCATGCTATTTGTCTTATGCATATGATCTGATGCTATCCCGTTTTGGTCTACTAGAGTGAAACAAAGGAAAACCTCAAGTTTATTTTTTGCTTCGCTCAGTAGTTGAACATGGAATCCGATATAATTATCTAAAGGGTCGGTATATGATTTATCTACCCCGTTTGGGTAGTACAGTACCGACCATTGGTACTCGCCAACTGTGAATTTGCCACACTGAATGCTTCTATTTCGAAAGGGAAGTACAGTTAGGGAATCGCCACAGATTTTGACTCGGTGTGTGCCACTTGTTGCTTTCATTTGATATATCGAAGTTGTAAAGGAAGAAGCCATGGGCTTAATTGTGTATTTATCTCTTGAGTTTTTACAGGATGATCGAGATGAAGAAAGTTCTTGTGTTTAAGTGATTTGAAAGATGTCAATGGTGGTCCATAATATATAGAGGCATCAATAAATAAGATTCATGAACAAAACCAGCTGGCCTCAAGAATCGAAGTGACTATCTCTTAAACAGTCATTTAAGTCATTAATTAATTTGCCTCAAGAATCGAAGTGACTATCTCTTAATCAGTCATTCAAGTCCTTAATTAATTTGCCTTGTGATCTGATTACCATCAGAAATCAACTCTTCGTTAGACGCTACTTTAATTAAAGTGAGGGAGAGAAAATTTTCTATGAAAGATCGGAGATCATTGTAAGGTATGCCACTTTATTTTTTTTTTTATTTTTTTTGTGTTGTGAGGTTACCCATTAAAAAATAATAATTTAATATGAAAAATAATAACACAACATTACTAAGAGGTACAATATTTGTAAGTAATTATAACATCTTACAACACTTCGGTTTTGTGATTTCAAAGTCTAAACAGTCAATTCAAACAGTTCAACATGATCTTATATTAAAATGTGCTTGGAGATCAAATTTTACATTTTTTGAATTTTTTTACTATTTATTAAGTATTTTACGAAAATACTATTTTTCAGTGGTCCATAATTGTCTAAAAACAGTAGTTTTGTAAAATATTTAATAAATAGTAGAAAAAATTAAACAAATGTAAAAAGATTCAAAATTAGTAAAAAAAGATTCAAAATTAGTAACCGTTAAAAGCTAACATAACCGTTAAAAGCTTCTTTTACAGTTTGGTTCGTTTAGAACATCATTTCAGCTAACATAACCGTTAAAAGCTAGATAAATGGCTGGCTTTTTATAAAAAAATCGCCAGCTCGTTTTTGAATAAAAAAACGGTTTTAAAATTTATTGTTTTAGTTTTCTATAAGAGTAAAGCTTAGGTGCTATGGATAACATAAGGCTTTCCGTGCTACGGCCTATAAAATCTATCGTATAAACTTCAAATTTCAATCTAAGTAGCTCAGTAAATTGATTATATAATGAATTTGTAAAATATCAATTTTTACTATTTTTAAACTTTTTTTACTATTTTTTATGATTTATGAAAGATGGTAAAAATGACTTAAAAATAAAAGAAAATTGTCAATATTTTAGACCATTTTTTGCCGTCTTTCATAAATCATAAAAAATAGTAAAAAAAGATTCAAAATTAGTAAAAATTGGTATTCTAAAAGTTTATTGTATAACTAATTTACTGAACTACTTAGATATAAGTTTGAAATTTATACGATAGAATTTTGAAACCGTATTACAGAAGACTTTATGCTAACATCTAAGCTCTACCCTTTCTTTAAATGGTTTTTTTCGTGCATTAAATGAGAGAGAGTGTGTGATAGACTGGCAAAGAATGTGTAGCTAGGCTCTCTCTTTCTGTCTTGTCCACGTGACCACATGGCAACAGGGGCAGACCCAATGTATTTCAAATTCGCATCCTCTCATATATCTCAAACTTTGCGTGACTTTATGGAAAATCTCAACCATTCAAATAAGTTGTACACGAATCTCGAAGCACAAATAATACTGGCCCCCGCACTATCCCCAAATAGGCACCGGACACGTCGGTCACGCAAAAGTTGAGATATCTCAGAGGATACGCACTCATGTATTTCAGGGGGGGCAGCTGTCCCCCCTGGATTTTGAGTTTTAGTGGAGATTTATCGGTTCCGACCGACTTTGCCCCCCCTGAAATTTTTTTTTGCCCCCCTCTGGACGTTTGATTTGTAATTCGGGTTAAATTTAGGGTTAAAATTGAAATAAATTTGTTGAATTTTGATTGGTAATTAGAATTATAAGTCAGAGAATCAGAAATTACAAGTCAAAGCATTGGAAAGTATAAGTTAAAGCATTATTTTTTATCGAGTATCCAATTAGTTAATGGATTTAAACCCGATTCGATATTTTTTTACCCCCCCTGACAAAAATCCTGGATCCGCCCCTGCATGGCAAAGGCACAGATGACAGATATATGTAGCAAATTAGTAATTTATGTTGTGTTATGAAGTTTGCACATAACACCTTGAATGTTTTATATATTCTAAAGAATTTAATTATACATAACATAAAAATTTATATCTACTTGTATTTATTTTGTTATCATAATGTTAAACTTCTATTATGTTATTTTTTCTAATTTCTCTATTGTATTAAAAATGTTACTCTTTGTTATATATATGTTTTATTCAATCAAATACATACTTAGACGTACAAGTAAATAACTATTTTATTTTTCGAATAATAAGTTATATATGTTTTAAAAAATTAGCAGTTGAACCGATTGACTCACTGGGATACCAGTGAACTATTGACTCAAAGCTTTATCGGATCAACGTCCGGTCTGATTATGATAACATTGCTAAAAAGCATTGGATCGAATAGCAACTTAAAACGAGCAATTTTGGACCTCGCATTTTTCAGTTATGTACGTAATTTAGAAATATTATATGATAAATATCACAAATTACTTTTAAATATATCTTCCGAGTATTTTTGTAATTCTTAAAAATGTTTATCATCAGTAAAATTTTCTTTGTAAATGTGTTCGTTTACTGAATTTTGACATCTTTGGAAGCACAATTAAAAGTTTATCATATATAATTGTCTAAATCATAACAAATAACGACATAACCAGAAATTAATAAGGAAGAAAAGACAAACATATCTTAATAAGATTTAAAAGAAAAAAATTAGTTTCATCTAAATTGTAAAATACTTCAACATAGTTAATTAACATAACAAAACATATTTAACGATTTCATATATAACCACCTATTGCTGTCAACCATTTCCAAAAGCTCCTTGTAAATTGATGAACAGCTCACCATAAAACTTGCAGATACATCAGTTTATGTGAAACTATGCAGACTCTTCTATGGATGTCTCTAGGATTTGCAAACTGTACTCAACCGTAAAGCTGTCATCCTTGAAAAAACATGATTTTATTAAACGGCCTATGTTCATAAAATTATGGAATCCATTCTTATTCCCTTTTCTGCAGTAAGTACAAACCAAGTTCATTGTGTTATGGTTTGATGCTATCCCGTTTTGATCTACTAGACTGCAACAAAGGAGAACCTTAACATTTTCTTTTGGTTCGCTTAGTAGCTGAACAACGAATCCTATGTAATTATCTAAAGGGTCGATGTATGGGCTAGTACTTATGCCGTTTGGGTGGTACAGTATAGCCCATTGGTACTCGCCAACTGTAAATTTGCCACACTGAATGTTACCATCCGATTTGAAGGGACCGGTCAGGGAATCACCACAGATTTTGACACGGTGTGTGCCACTTGTTGCTTTCATTTGCAATACTGAAGTTGTAAACGAAGAAGTCATGGTCTTTGTGTATTTACAGGATGAAGGAAATTATTGTTTAAGTGATTTGGACAATGGACAATGGTGATGGTGGTTCATATATATGGAGCAATAAGCTGTGAATTGTTGAAGAGGCGTGAATAAAGAAGATTCATGAACAAGACCTGGTCTCAAGAATCAAAGTGACTACCTCTTAATAAGTCATTCTAGTCCTTAATTAATTTGCCTAGTGATCTGATTATCATCAGAAAGCAACTTTTCGTTAGAACCTCAAATACAAGATTAATAGGCCTTGCTTCTTTGGTTTTTTTTTTTCCTTTTTTTTTTCTTTTTCCTAAGAAAGAATTCTAGAAAAGAATGTAGCAGATGCTTAGTTTTCGAAATGTTTATTACCTGTTTCGAAAACAAAACCCAACCCAACTCCATGAAAAGCCTAATTAAGACCCAACTAAAAGAAAACAAAACCCAACCCAACTCCATGAAAAGCCTAATTAAGGCCCAACTAAAAGAAAACCTCGTCCATGGACCCAAAAAAGTGAAACAATTTATAAAATAAAGGACCCGAAATGTATTATTATGCTTTCCAAATTTGTGGTAGAAGCACGAAAAGAAAGTCAAATAAATAGAGGTGTTCAACTTCACGAGTTGAAATAAACTTTTTTCCAACAATTTTGATTTTTGTATTAAATTAAGAAACCAAAAAAAGGCAATATGTTATATTTTAATTAAAATAATTTCCTGCTGCATATAGTGCGGGTACTTTGCTAGTAAATTTTTAATGCAAAAAGGATGATTTATGTACAAACTTAAAATTGTATAGGATTCATTATATCCGATGCATCAAAATTCGTGCACAAAAAAAAGAATAAAAGAATGCAAAGAAAAAAAATTGTGCCTTACTCAATGAAGGCATAATTTACAATCATTATAAAAGAATAAACTCCTCAAAATCAATATCAAAATCAATTGCCCTGTCTTTCGCTCGACAACACCGTGTCGATCACCATCGGTACAATGTACCAACACGAGCTGAGAAAGAGAACTGCACCGGTACGGCCAAAGACGAGCATTACGCCTAGACTTGTAACCATGACCCACAAACCGGCTCCTAACCGGAGCCTCCTGTTGCCAATTCGATTAACAATGTGGTTTGTTGCGGTACGGTAAATGGCATGCCGGAACAGGTCGGATTGGATGGTTTGGTTATTGGGACGGGCTGGGCTGCTTCTTGGGCTGGGCTGGAATTGTGCAATTCGATCCATTGATACCACTGATGCGGTACGAGACGGTGCGGCACTTCCTGTAGGTAGAGCTTCATTTGGTACCTTTTGCTTTCGTCTGCACCAACCTTTACTATTTCGATCCTGGAAGAATATGAATAAAAGAAAAAAAAAATTATGAGGGAATTTTCAAGCAATATTTATCTTTATTTAGTTCAAAATATTAATAATTTACATATATTTACAACTAATAAGCACTGTGAGATAGATTTTTTCTTTGCATATATGTTACATATTATAATAGAAATTATAATAATATCCTTATTTCATCTGTTTACCACTATTTAATATTATTGGCAACAAGTTGACCTGGTCCATTTAATCACTAAAATTTTTGTAAACTATTTCAATTAATTGGTTGATTGAAATCGTGCAGTGTTCACCCCCAATTCCGAAATAATAATAATTCAGAAATGATCATATACAGCGCAGCAGTCTCTGGAAAAAGACCACATAATATTTGAAACTTGTTTAACGTGCAAAGCGCACTTAAATAAATTCGAGATATCTCAAACTTTGAGTGTTTTTTCAGAATATCTCAACAGTTCAAATACGTTATACACAAATCTCAAAGCACAAATATTACTGGCCCTACGCTATCCTGAATAGGCACTGTACACGTCGGTCACGCAAAAGTTGAGATATCTCAGAGGATACGCACTCTACTTAAATATATATCAGTCCCTTGACAGCCAGTGAGAGTACCAGACTTATTCAAACAGCAGCAGGTCAATCACAAATTCACAATGAACCCATTTGTGGGACCCACATTGTGGAGCATAATTTTTATTATTCCAACTCTTGTCCATCCCCAGCCGTGATTTTTATTTATATCCAAAGTTAATTAGAAATTAATAAAAATGCCCAGATTGACTTGGTTTTATTAAAAATATTCATATCGGTCAGAAAATGGCTGGTACCTTATTTAAATAGGAAATCAGTCATTTTCTAACTGGTACCTTTTTTTTTAGAGACAAATAACTAAAATGCTGAAATATAACACTAAAAAATTATTATTTTTTAAATATTTGTTAGATTATTTTTTTGATATATAATTAGCATATTTATACTAAAATATGCTAAATTATTTGAAATTATGTTAATTTATGTTGAATTATACTAAATTACAATAATTATGTAAAATTATGCTAAACTACGGTAAATTACACTAAATTACACTAAATTACATATGAATAGGGATGATATCTTCACTGAGAAGGCGATAAATGACGACAAAACTTTAAACAGTCATAAAACGGCGCTCGAGTGTCCGCAGCAAATGACCACTTTTCGGAAAGCTTGCGCAAAAACGCATGCGTTGGTGACTGTTATGCCATTTTTCGAAATTCAGAATTGCCAAAAAACAAAGGGAAGAGCATCAAAACTTCAGAGTTAAGATTTTCATTTCTATTGTTCAATCTACGTACGTAGCTCAGTAAATTAGTATGTAATGAACTTGTAGAATACCAATTTTTATTGTTTTTGTAATTTTTTTACTATTTTTATGATTTATGAAAGATGGCACAAAATTAGCCCTATTCATATGTAATTTAGCGTAATTTAGCGTAATTTAGTGTAATTCAGCGTAAATTAACATAATTTCAAGTAATTTAGCGTATTTTAGTATAAATATGCTAATTATATATCAAAAAAGTAATCTAACAAATATTAAAAAAAATCGACTTTTTAGTGTTATATTTTAGCATTTTAGCTAATTGTCTCTAAAAAAAAAAATAGGGTACCGGCCAGAAATGGCCGGTTTTCTATTTAAATAAGGTACTGGCCATTTTCTGGCCGGTATGAACATTGTTAATAAAACCAAGTGAACTTGGGTATTTTTCTTAATTTCTAATTAACTTTGGATATAAATAAAAATCACGGCATCCCCAGTAAGTTGTATTAGAAGCTAATCTCTAAAAGCAAAACACATAATAATCTTCCAGATTTTCTTCAAATGTGTACATTGTGGGCAATTAATTGCATTTTTGTGATCTATATACAACACTTGGTGTTTACTAACAAGTTTCATGTTTTTTTTTTTTAGTTTGAAAATTACTAGATTGCAGGTTCAAAATTCATGCTTCAAAAAAATAATAAGAGAGAATTAATTGCTTGGGACTTGGTTATATTACCTTAGGCGTAGAAGTGTTGCTGTTAGAAGAAGGAATAAAGGATAAAGAAGATGTAGCACATTGGAGATCAAATGGGATGGTTTTTTTCATTTTCTTTTTCTTCCTTCTAAACTTTGGCCAAGGGAGACAAGGCAACCGCAACTTGTTCCTATTGTCTGCAACTGCACTTGCATGCAAATTGTCTTCCGGTTCATCGACTCGCGGCGTCCGGAAACACGAGAGGAGGTTCAAGCAAGAAGATGAAGACTTGGTGGCAGTGTTTTTTCTCTTTAAAGGCATAGTGAGTTGGAAATTAAGAAGATTGAATGGTTCATGAGAGAAAAACTTTAAGAGAAAAGCAATAGAGAGAAGGATTAGGTTACTTGGAGAGCACAAAGTATACCAAATCATGTTTGACAAGTTATACAAAAAAGCTTGCATATTAAAGGGGATTGGCTTTTTGGCTTTTATTATTATTTGTTTTTAATAGGCTATGTGGATATCACTTTATTTTACAACTAAGTACCAGTTGTCTTAATTTGAGCGATTAGAAGCTTTCAAGTCAGCTTTAATTCATTTTTCTCTAAAAAAAGGGACAGCTTTTGTTCTTGAATATACTGTATAGATTAAAAATGATTGTTAGCTCAAATTAATTGTACATGCCATTAGTGTTTTGCAAACGGGCACGGGCGGGCGGGCACGGGCAAAACCCGGGACGGGTCACGGGCAACACGGGACGGGTTAGCACGGGTATTTTTTTGAAAAACCGTACCCGGCCCCTCTCAAAACCCCCGGGCAACACGGGTCACGGGCAACACAGGTCCGGGTTTTTCTTTTTTTCTTTTTTTTTTTCTGTTATTTTTTGCTGTATTTTTTTCTGTTTTTTTTCTGTTTTTTTTCTGTTATTTTTTGCTGTTTTTTTTTTCTGTTTTTGGGAGGGAAATTTGAATTTTTACGGGTACGGGTATCACGGGCACGGGTACGGGCACGGGTAATAAGGGTCCACGGGTCGGTACGGGCGGGTACGGGTATCACGGGTAAATTTTAAAAAAACCCGTACCCGTTTAACCCGTGAACCCGTGCACGGGCACGGGTCCTGGGCGGGCCGGGTCAGGTCTGACCCGTGGGGGTATTTTCAAAACACTACATGCCATGCTTCCACAAAAGACTTGTGATAAAAAAGCAAGAAATTAAACAGAGCGGAATTTGATAAAAATAATATTTAACAAGATTTTTTGTAGAGCAAGATATATCTTGCTTTAATTAAGCAAATATTTTATTTATAGAGGCGACAAACTATAACGTTTTATTGAAGTGAGCAAAAATTACACATGAAATTTAAAATTGTTTTAAATCATAGGGAGAGCTTATTAGCCATCATGACCCTCTTTAAATCAGCCTTTATTGTGCGAAATTATACGTGCAGCAGCCAGTATCATATATTAATTAATATATGCATATTTGTTTGATTTTCTTGTTTGGCCAACATTCGTAGCAATTCAATTAAATTACATCTTTGAGAAGGTTATATACAACAACGAACAAAATTTGAATGTTTTCATACTCTGTTTTACATTTTAAATAAAAATACTATCTTATTTTTCTGATCAAAATACCCCTAACACCATACTGTCAGAACATTTGAATCATTCAACTAACAACAAAACATGTACAAAATATCATCAATTATTTATATACCTATATCAAATTGATCCCTAAAAACACTGAGCTTCAAAATCAGAATTTTATATACAGCAATTAACTGGTCTGGTCCATATCTCTTATATGAAATTTCTATATTAACATCTAAATAAACATATCAGATAAGGCACATGATAATTTGACATAAAGGGAAAAAAATGAAAAAAAAATAAAAAATCAAAGCTATCTGCAAAAAATAAAAGCTAAGCACCATCTCCTATCGTCTCTTTCATTGATTTGCTTTTATCACGCTCCAAGAACCCTCGAAGCACCACCATTTTTTTATACTCCTCTGAATTTACATCAATCTCTTCCGGTTTCGTCTCACTGGTACCGTGCTGTTCATGCACCGTACCGGGACTTAACATATACAAAACACTAAACCAGACGCACATGCAAATCACGCCTACTATCAAACCACCTAAAACCATCAAAGCAAGTGCTAATGTTAGCACAAAGAGACCCATACAAGGGCCATATCCGTTTTTCTTCAAGCTTTCTTCATAGACTTTTTTTAAAGCAGGTTGATTAACGGGTTCAGGTGAACCCGGATGGCTCGTGCGGGTTTGGGTCTGTGTTTGAACTGGATCAAGTATCCGATATAGTGGGGCAGGTTCTGTTTTGATTTTCAGATTAGATGCCACATGGTGCACTATTGTTATTTCTTGGATTGATTGCGGTTTAGTTGGGGCATTGTTTCCCTTGTTCTTGTCCTGATAAGAAAATAGACATGTGCAATTAATTTATTTAATTCAAGGGGTATTAATGGGTCAAGTCTACTCTAATTTAACAGTATTAACTAATGAGCAGTTTAACTATGAAAGTGACTCTGTGGAAACAACAACATGATACTTAAATATATTCTATAATAGTATTCAACTCAATTATTCATCAACCATTGCAAATGGAAAGGGAAATGATGATGAAATTATGAGAGTGAATTTTGCTTCTCGGAAAACAGAGACCACGAAATTATAAAAGAAGCTGATATGAGTACCCGCGCTACAGTACCCGTACTGTACCCACACCTAAGTCGTAACTGCTTGTGGGGACCGCAACTATTTCAAAACTGTAATTTTGTTTTACAATTTTAATAGTAACACTGTGAAGTATATAGCTCAAACAGAGCAAGTATTTATACCTGTACAATGAACTACATATGATATATGAATTTTCCTACAATAACTGTACCCGCACCTTTTCTTGAAAAATTCTCGTGTTATATCCGCATTAGGGAACCACTCAAACGGCATGTGGGGACCGCAACTGTTCCAAAACTGTAATTTTGTTTTACAAATTTTAATAGTAACACTGTGAAGTATATAGCTCAAACAGGGCAAGTATTTATACCTACATATGATATATGAATTTTCCTAAAATAATTGTACCCGCACCTTTTCTTGAAAAATTCTCTTGTCGTACCCGCATTAGGGACCGCAATTGTTCCAAAACTGTAATTTTGTTTTACAAATTTTAATAGTAACACTGTGAAGTATATAGCTCAAACAGGGCAAGTATTTATACTTATACAATGAACTACATATGATATATGAATTTTCCTAAAATAACTGTACCCGCACCTTTTCTTGAAAAATTCTCGTGTTGTACCCACATTAGGGGCCACTCAAACGGCATGTGGGGACCACAACTGTTCCAAAACTGTAATTTTGTTTTACAAATTTTAATAGTAACACTGTGAAGTATATAGCTCAAACAGGACAAATATTTATACATATACAATGAACTACATATGATATATGAATTTTCCTAAAATAACAGTGCGGGTATTGTAGCGCGTACAGTGCGGGTACTGTAGCATGGGTACTGAAATAATTATTCAATTATAAAAGACGCTCAATCAAGCGTCAATTCTGATTACTTAACGGCAGCATAAAGCATTTGATTATTTGATTTGAATAATTTTAATTGACATGTGATAATTTCGATTTAATTTAATGCAAAATATTTATTATCCACGAAAGAGATAATAACATCTCATAGAAGAATAGAACTAATCAATAATTTAAGTAATAAGTTATTAAAACAAATAGATTCTGAATGATTATAGATTCAAACTCTAATAGACAAAATTTGGAAACATATATAAAAATTTTCATCACTCAAAACAACTAAAAAAAATGTCCAAGGATACCTCCAGTTGTGTTAAGAATGGAGCAGACACACTTACATGTGCTACTTTTACCCAATTACCTGGATCCGAATCGGAACTGATCCGGATCCGATTAATTTGGATAGAGTATGGTTTAAAAAATATAACCAGTTAAATTATGGATATAATTACAAAATTAATAATTTAATATCTGATTCGGTTCCGAACCGGAATAGATATTGTAATGGATATGATATGGGTTTGATTTAACTATCCAACCCATAACTGAACCCGACCCAATACCCATATAAATACCGATAAAATGATAATACCATTCTTTTATAATTATTTTATATAAAAACATATATTAATAACTATGAAAAATTAATCATTTGTAATATTTTTTTAAAAACAAATTATAATATATATCATATCTAGATTAATAATTAATTCCTTTATTTGTTTTAAATCAAATTTCACGTTACTCACATTTTATATTTTTACCTATTAATTTCTTAAATGAAATTTATTGCTCTTTTCGTAAAAATTATTGAAATCAAATGTCACGTTTACACTTTGCTTATAAATTTTCAGCACTAATAATTCCTTCTTGATCTCTTTGTCTACCATGTACCCGCTCCGGATCCGGACCCGATAATTCACAAACAAGTTATGAGTATCTATCTACCCAAAATCGAAAGACTGGACCCGAAATATCTACAGGTAGATAGGTATTCGGATCCGGACCCGACCTGATTTGAAACTAATAAACATATGAATCTAAATTCGGATCCAAACACTTTTAGAGTATGAGTTCAAATATCATATTATTTGGACCCTATGCAACCTGATAGCACCTCTAGACACACAAAAACTAAAATATCAGAAGAATAAGGGGTGGGACCCGCAGAACCTTCCTGCGTATATAATGTTTTTCCTTTTTCTTTTTTTTTGGTTCTATCCTTCCTGCGTAATGAATTAGGCTTGACTCATTCGGAGGTTTTGCAATTTCTTTTGTCAAAAATTGACCGCTTGACTAAACTTTACCTTTTCCCGGGCATAGAGTTCTATGTCCGAAAATAAAGCATTTGTATCCTCTGCATTAACTAAAAAACTTTTTTTTGAGTTAATGCATCTACACTGTCATATCTGCTCTAAGATCCGTGCAAAATAGATCAACACTAATATTAAAGAGTTTCTTGCGTTATAGGAGAGAGCTGAATTGGCTCCGTTTAAAATCAGACAGCCAGCTAAGTGTATTAACACAAAAATGCTCTTTTAAATTAATGCATACAATGCGGACTCGAAAATAAGCTCCAAACCCGCTAAATAGACCAAATTTGACTGCAGAGCTTTTCTGTGGCACATCACCGTGCAGCTACTTGTGTCGGAATCGTTCAGAATGCATTATATATAAATAATTACTAGTTTATAGCAAAGACGTAATTAATTGTTTTTAGCTGTGCAAATATTATTTCTTACCAGATAATTGATAATATAGGATTTCATTAGCCTGATAACTGATCTGAAAAAGAGAAGCATATATGTCGGGTATTTATCAGTACCCTTTTCTTTTTAGATGCCAAAAAGGAAATGAAAGAGACAAATTGCCTTTTCCAAATTCTTATACTTTTACATGCA
The DNA here is from genome assembly GCA_025461125.1 of Carex kokanica. Lineage (NCBI taxonomy): Eukaryota > Viridiplantae > Streptophyta > Magnoliopsida > Poales > Cyperaceae > Carex > Carex kokanica. Next base: position 252,054 of record JAJGRX010001030.1, on the reverse strand, counting down.
ACATATTATATCGCAAGGAAGTGGGTACAGAAAAAACACGTTTCCTTAATATCTAAGTCTCGTTAGAGGATGGAGAAAATGCTTAACAATCATTGCTAATTCTAGTGGTAGCTTACTTTTGTTCAGTTTAGGATTTACCTAGAAGGCTAGAACACGTAGGTACACAAATCATGCTTAACAGTATTGCTAAGCGTACACCTAATTTTACCTCCTAAACAATAATACATTTACTGTCTGGTTTTTTTATTGCAAATTGCAATTCATAGATAATATGACACATGTTACAACTCTTCTTTTTAAAACTACTGCCTTTAAGTCATTCAGAAAATGTTTTTTTTTTCAAGAACATGATCATGTAAGGTTATGATTATATTTGACAACATTTTTTCTTGAAAAATTATTTTTATAGAGCACACTATGCACCTCTTATCTGCACCTTATAATTATTTATAATTAACACACAAATTATTTATTTATAAAATTGTAATATATTTATGCCGTACAAGTAAAAAATATATTTCAGACTTTTATTCTTAATAATGTAAAGTATAATTAATTTTATCATCAAGAGTAAAAAAAAATTCATGAGGAAAATATAAATATATTTATGATACCGATAAGGAATGCTACAAGAGGTGTTGTTGTGGAATCTCTTTTTATTTTTAGAGAGGGTTTTAAAAATAATTTTGTTAGCACGCAACCCAATTTAATTGGAGAAAAGATATTATAATTAGTATCATTTAGTTACCTTGAAAGTATAAAAATGCCTAAAAGAGAAATCATACAACTCAAGAAAGTATGCTTATTTCAGAAAAGAAATAACAAACTACTTAAATTGCTTCATGTAATATGCTGTGTCCAGTTCATGTTATCCACTTACCCTTTTTTCATATAAAAAGGAAAATCGAAGTTTAATTCCAAAATTGGTAAAATTAATTCTCATTTATCTCTTTAAATTACTTTGACATGTTTCCTTATGTAATTTCAAGTAGCAAAAGTGCAAAACAGTGACAATCAATTTCGAGGAGAAAGAAGAATTTAAGAAATCATAAGGTCAAAAATGGTACCTTGAAACTTTTGCGACAATTCATCTCCTTCTTTCTTTCTTTCTTTCCTCCAATCGCATCTCCACAAGTACTCTTCTGATCAGACTCGCCACCCGAGGTTTCCACTGGGACCACCGCAAGCCTCTTCCCTCGAGATCCCCTTGTTACCTCATCGTCTGACATGTCAGCACCGCCACCGAAGCATGAGAGAACCGCCAAAAAGCCTCTTCTTCTCTTCCTCTCACAGTTTGAGTTTGATCTCTCTTCTTTGCAATCCATTTGGTATTACTTAAACCCCTTTCAACACCAGGGTTTCATAACGAGAGGAGAGGAGAGATTAGGTAAGGAGAATTGTTGTGCAGAGACTTTGTAACGGAGAAGATATTAAAGTTCTCATTTTTACCACGGCTACTATTCTTCTTTGCTCTGTTTCTCTTTTTCCATTTCCTTTTTCTGATATTTAACGATCTTTTTTTTATCTTATGTAGATTAGAGTGTGTAGATAAATATATAGCGTATGAGAACAAAGGACGATGGATAGCAAAACTTCACCGCTTCGTGAAACGGATAAGATACTACCGCATGTGATCAAAATGGAGGAGGGAGAGGTCGGTCTCGTGGGAGGGAATACAAGTTCTCTTGGTAACAGATTATTTCTCTATAGATCCCAACCGTTTGATCAGAATCCTTGAAAATCCGGCAGAGAATGAATGTACGGGTCCCTTTAATATTCGTGCAGATTATAAACAAACGGTCATGATCTAAATAGAAATATTCTGTTACCTTAGGTGATATGAATTCGGGCTGGTGGTGGCCCCACGCATTTCGATCCACTTGTAGTTTTTTTTTTTTGAGGAAAGCTCCAGTGCTCCACTTGTAGTTGTAGTAGCGTTAAATGAGTAAAAACAATTTCGGCCGCTTGCTACTGCTAGAAGTGCGATTTTATCAGATTATCCGGTTTCGATCGTTTCGAACCGACTCAAAACCGGTCAGATAGGTTATGAATTCTAAGATATAATCAATTAGATAATATTATGGACACAATTATAAATTTAATATTATTATATTTAATCTAAATGGAATTTATATTCTTATGGTTCTAATTTACCTGTTCGATCTAAATTAAACCGAATTTTTTATTTATATCCAAAAAATAAATCAAATTACAAAACATAACCAAGTTGGGGGCGAAATTCGAAATTTACCCAAACCGGAAAAAAAATTTCCGGATTCAACGTCTAACTCCGGAAAAAAAATTTCCGGACTTAGCTTTTTTTTTTTTTTTTTTTAGAGTTTCCGGATAAAATTTATCCGGATTTAACAAATGTTTTTTTTTTTTTTTTTTTTAGAGATTTCGGATAAATTTTTTCTAAACTTAATAAAAAAAAATTTAAGAGAAAAATAGCTAAAATACTGAAATCTAACGCTAAAAAATCGAATTGTTTTTTTAAATATTTGTTAAATTAATTTAAAAAATTTCAAAATGGTGTAGAATAATTTAGAAATTATCAAAATAGCTAAAATATTGAAATCTAACACTAAAAAATCGAATTGTTTTTTTACTACGAATAGGGCCGATTAGAGAGGGAAAAACGTGCCGTGCCATGCCATGACCAAGTAAATTTTTCACGTGCCGTGCCGTGCCGTGACAAAAATTACGAGGGGTGGTCACGGCACGCGAATGGTCACGGCACGCGAGTCGTGCCGTGACTAAGTCGTACCGTGACTAATTCGTGCCGTGACCAAACGCGCGTTAGATTTTTTTAGTGTTAGATTTTTTTAATTAATTTACCAAATATTTAAAAAAACAATTCGATTTTTTTTAGTGTTAGATTTCAGTATTTTAGCTATTTTTCTCTTAAAAAAAAAATTTGTTAAGTTTAGAAAAAATTTATCCGAAATCTCTAAAAAAAATATATATATATATATACTGAAATACTGAAATCTAACGCTAAAAAATCGAATTGTTTTTTTAAATATTTGTTAAATTAATTTAAAAAATTTCAAAATGGTGTAAATAATTTAGAAATTATCAAAATAGCTAAAATACTGAAATCTAACACTAGAAAAAATTGAATTGTTTTTTAAAATATTTGGTAAATTAATTAAAAAAATCTAACACTAAAAAAAATCTAACGCGCGTTTGGTCACGGCACGCGAGTCACGGCGTGACTCGCGTGCCGTGACCACCCCTCGTAATTTTTGTCACGGCACTGCACGGCACGTGAAAAATTTACTTGGTCACGGTATGGCACGGCACGTTTTTCCCTCTCTAATCGGCCCTATTCGTAGTAAAAAAACAATTCGATTTTTTAGTGTTAGATTTCAATATTTTAGCTATTTTGATCATTTCTAAATTATTCTACACCATTTTGAAATTTTTAAATTAATTTAACAAATATTTAAAAAAAATTTCGATTTTTTAGCTATTTTTCTCTTAAAAAAAAAATTGTTAAGTTTAGAAAAAAATTATCCGCAATCTCTAAAAAAAAAAATTGTTAAATCCGGATAAATTTTATCCGGAAACTCTAAAAAAAAAAAGCTAAGTCCGGAAAAAAAATTTCCGGAATTGGAGTTCAATTTCCGGAGTTAGACGTTGAATCCGGAAAAAAAATTTCCGGTTTGGGTAAATTTCGAATTTCGCCCCCAACTTGGTTATGTTTTGTAATTTGATTTATTTTTTGGATATAAATAAAAAATTCGGTAAATTAAAATTTAACTCGATACTCATTTAAATATTCTAAAAAAATGGAACATATTGTATATGCCCATTTTATTTCTATTTTAAATTTGCAAAGTTTATGATATGCTGATACAGTGAAATTTTCCTTGAACGCATCACATTGATTTAAGTGGCTTTATGAATTATAATCAGATTCTTGTAAATTTTTTTGTCAAGTAATTGATTTTAAGGGGAAATGAACTTGGTTGTATGGACTACTAATATAAATTAAGTGGAGAATTATGTATTTTATAAAACAAATATTACGATCTATTTGATATTGATTAAGTGCTGCATGAAATTTTTTCCTTTACGAATATTTATATTTTTATGAATGTAAATTTTGAGACACAAGAAAAATGTGCTCAAAATAGTCCTAGTAAAAATAAATAAAAATGATACAGTAAGTAATACACCGATAAATATTTTGTGTACCTTTTTTTTAAAAATGAACATGAAAATCAAATCTTTCAATATTAAATATTTAAAAATATATTAACGAACTTTGCAAAATTCTCTAACATTTATAACTTTCACATTTTATATAGGTGTAACGACACTCAAAAAGATGCTGAACAAGATCGAAAATAAAATAGACTTTGATTATCTTGGGAGGCACCAAGATGCAAACGCAACAACTTTCTCGAGTTAACTTTCTGTGTTGGCCAAAACAAATGTAGACAAACATTGTTATTGATTGGAGTCGATGACATATTGAGATTATGTTTATACTTTATAGCAGGACGTCAAAGTTATGTACATTATATTTTAGTAATTCCTAAAAGTTATTTAAAGTGATTAATATCATTATTATAATAAAACAATTTTTTATGTTGACAAAATTAATTTGGTTGAAGTGATGACACAAATGAAAAGAAGGTAATGTCCCACATAATTTCATTATTTAAAATAAGTTATCTCCAATATCTCAAAAGTTAATTTGAAATAATAGCGTCATCAAATTATTAGTTTTTAAATAAATTAATAACAGTATACATTAGTAAACAATAATGTTATATAGGCAAGTGGACAACATTATACTTTATTTTCTGTATAAATAGTTCACAACTTCTATAATAAAATGAAAAGGCTATGATTTATCATTTAAATTTAATGTCAACATGCTTTACACATGAATTAATTTATTTCAAAATAAATAATCAATTTAATTGATGCAATTTTATTCCAAATGGCATTCGACAATATTACAAATCTTGTTTGATTATATTTTTACGTTACAAAATTTTAGTGGGTACATACAAAAGTAGATATTTTTTAATAATAAAACCTTTTCTAAATAAACATTTGCTTCCAATTTTTAAGCGCCAATCTTCGTTACGAACAAAAAAAATGGAAAGTTACCTTCAAATTTAAAAAAAAAATCATAACCACCTTCATATCGTATAAATCTCTGCTATAAATATTACGTATCCAATATTACAGTCAAGCATAAGAGCTTCAAAATAAAATTATTTTCTCAATAGAATTTTTATTATTTTGTTAACTAATATCCGTCTCCTCATTTGTGATTAATCTAGCATTAAAAGTTGAATAATAGAAAATAATTGGTGGCTAGCATGATCCCGTATTATAGCATGCCAAGTAAAAAAGCTATTCAATTGGAAAAACTTATGCTCATAAAAATATTATTTTTAATTAAATAATAAGGAAAATATTATTTACAATTAAAATAATAAGGAAACAATTTCTAAAGTTATGTTGGTTAGCTCATTTTTTTTCTCGTATAATTTATAATTGATAAATATGTTCGAAATTTTATAGTCCTGAAATTCTATTTGGCTGACATAAATGCTCTTTCATATAATTTATTTGGTTCGAATCAATTCTACTACATGACATGCGAGGAAAAAAATTTCTTAATGCCTAGGGGGGATTTCATGCCGAATTTTTTATTTATATCCAAAAAATAAATTAAATTACAAAAAATAACTATTTTGGTGTTGAAATTCGAAATTTACCCAAACCGGAAAAAAAATTTCCGGATTCAACATCTAACTCCGGAAATTTTTTTTCCGGAAACTCAACTCTAATTCCGGAATAAATTTATCCGGATTCTAAATTCAGAAAAAAAAATTCCGAACTCAGTCCCAATTAAACTTTTGAATAGTTTAAGTTTAAAAATTAAACTCAGTCCCAATCGAATAGTTTAATATGTTGCAATTAATACTTTTATGTATAGGTTCATTATTGTATGAGCACCATCAATTTAATTTAATTTATAGATTGAATTATTATTATATTGATGTATGGTGAAATATATTCTAATTAACTCATTGTGGGGACCATATCCAGAGAGAGACAGGTTGGTACTTGGCACTGCTGTAGCCGTTTATAAAAAATAAAATAAATAAATAATATGGAGAAAATATATTGACTTTAGTGGGTCAACGGCTCTCTAGTTTTTTATGAGTTAGGAAAAAAATTTCCGGATTTAGAATCCGGATAAATTTATTCCGGAATTAGAGTTGAGTTTCCGGAAAAAAAATTTCCGAAGTTAGATATTGCCGATATTTTTATTAATAACCCCAAACAAAAGAAAAATATCAAATATAACCCCAACCCCAAAAAAATTTCAAATCTAACCCAACCGCCCCATCATTGGGCGGTTCACTCTAACCACAAAACCGCCCAGTGGTTGGGCGGTCCACACGGCCATGCAAACCGCCCCCCAATCGGGCGGTTATGCATTTTTTTTTTTTTAGTAAGATATATATATATATTTTTAAGATATATTAAGACATGTTTGTTTTTTAAATATATTTTCATTAAGATATATTTATAAGATATATATATTTTTTATAAATATATTAAATATATATTTGTTTTGTAGATATATTTACAACATATATGAAGATATATTAAGATATATATTGTAAGATATATTTTTTCTATTGTAATTTTTATATGAAAATGATTTATTTTTTTTATTGTAATTTTAAATAAAAATTGGTTGAATGTGGATGAGTCGTTTGACGTTAGAACTGTCGATTCTTTTATAATAATTGTCGATTATACGGGTGTTGTATTGATTGTCGATTTGGATAACGTGATAAACAGTGGAAAATATGTAATATAAATGGTAAGTCCACCAAAAAAACATTCAAACTACGTAATCTAAATGTCCGCAACATAAGATAAAACACTCCAAACCGAATATACAATAGTAGAAAAGCTATCAGACTACAAGAACAAAAAACCTAACGGCGAGGGCGAGGGCGACGACCAGAGAGATCCAACCTACGAGGTGGATGGCGGTCCCTATGCGGCTGTACACGCCTCACGTGAACCTCCTCCTCCTGTGCGGCTGTATCCGCCTCGGCCCATGGATCCTCCACCAGTGGGGGGGTGATAAGCCTCAATTGTATACACTTTCGGTTAAGGTTTTACCTCTAAATTATACCAAATTTCTTGTGTTTTACCCTAGTTTAATAGAGAATTCATTCAAGAACCAAGTTACTGCTGTTGCCTTGTCTAATTTGTAGGAATCAAGCAAAAAGGAGCAATTCTGCGAGTTTGTGCGGGCCGCACAAAATTAAATTCATCCGAAATTAAAAAGTCGGAAATCTACAAGTTTTGCTCAGTCAAGTCAGAGAGTATTGCGGCCAGTCGTGCGGCCTTAAGGAATTCTATGCGGGCCGCACAAACAGAAAATGCGGGCCGCACAAACCAAAAATGCGGGCCGCACTAAATCTATGCGGGCCGCACAAACCCCTTTTTCCTCCGCGCAGTTTCCGGCCAACTCTCCATTTTGTGCGGGCCGCACGGATTTTGTGAAGGCCGCACAAAGGCCGCACCAGCGCCAATTCAGCCTGATTTTGAGGGATCTTCTCATAACTGCTGCCAGATTTCGGGATTGATTAGGGGAGTGACGAAATTGGCTATTAAAGGGGGGAGAGGCAGCAGGAGAAGGGATCTCTTCTTCCACCTTGCTCCTAAGTTCTTATTATTCAAAACCTCTCCATTTTTACTCTCTCCTCTCCACAAGATCAAGAGCTTTTGGATTGACGGTTGAAGGCTTGATTCGAGCGAGCAGACATTGAAGACAAGGGCAGCAAACTAAGAGATTGGTGTATTCTCTTCTCTTATTTGTTTATCTAGTTTTTTAGTCATGTTTACTTTATTCTATCTCTTGGATGTTATTGCACCCATGAGAGGCTAGATTCCTCTCTAGGGGCTTAGGCTTAAACTCATGAACTTGTATTAGATTCTATTTTACTTGGATAATATTTCTATGTGATGATTGTTTGTTAATTGTTTGTTCTTGGTGATTTTATAATTCATGTGCTTGAATAATTTGTGAATTATTAATTAGTGTCCCGCTTGGGTTTAACAAACTTAAGGTGTTAGGATCAAAGAATTGATAAAACCGAATTACTTGCATGAATAATTTTAGGATTAAGATTAGAAATGACCAAATCTATTTCTTAGTCCGGAACCACAAGAACAATGGTTGAATTGAGGCGAAGAACTTAATCGTGAAGCCTCATATTCAATTGGGACCCCTAAAATTGAACCGAATTTTGGTATGAAGGACTTAATCGTGAAGTGTCGAAATTTGGGAATAAATTAGGCTAAACATAAGGTTATGGTCTAGATAATTAGGATGAGGGACTTAATCGTGAAATCCGAACTATCTAGACACGTCATTAATTCACGAAAGTGACCCTTTTTGACATATAGGTTTAGAAACCCCAAAATAACAAACATGAATTTAGAAACCAAGTAAATGTGAATTTGATCAAGGGATTGAAAGCCGATAGCCCTTAGATTCCATCTCTTTGATTACAAACTCCTTTTTATTATTTGTTTAGAATTGTTTTGTTTTGTTTAAACTCAAATTCGGGTATTGAACCCACCATTCCAGTTTTCAACAAAACCCCCCCCTTTACTTTAATTGCATTATTTAGAATTAATTATTTAAGTAAAAAGTAATTTCTCCCGTTATCTTTGGATCGATACCTATTTACTACAAGGATAGGTTGTATGCTTGCAACCAATCTATCATTGTGTATTAAGGTTTATAAATTTAAAGCATAGAGTGTATTACAAAATTGACCACATATTCCAATACCAAAAATACACATCAAGCTTTTGCCGCTGTTGCCGGGGATAACGGATAGACATTAATTTTTGCTTTAAAAATTAGTTCTAGAAATTTTTATTTTATTTTATTTTCATTACTCATACTTTTTCTCTTTCTCTCCACAGCTGTGAACGCTGGCACCTGTCACTAGAAGCTAGAAGAACGCGACAAGTACTTCGTCTACAATGTTAAGAAATCCCAATCCTACACTCGGAATGCCTGAGGAACCAGAAGAGGTGGATGCTAGATCTGGAGCTCAAGTCAACAATGATCAACCTCTTCAAAATCATTTCCAAGCCGAAAATGGCAGAAATGAACCTCCACCACCTAATCCGAATGACCGCCGACCTATGAGGGAGTTCTTGAACCATCAAGATCCAGACCAACGCTTTGGCTATGTTGCAAATGGGGGGACAAACCCCGATTTAAAACCAACTCTTATTCATTTGTTAGGTCAAAACTTGTTTGGTGGTACTTTGAATGAGGATCCTCATTCACACTTGGCAATGTTTGAAGAACATTGCGGCACATTTGCACCAAGGGGTCCGCAACTTGATGCTTTGAAATTGAATTGTTTTCACCTTTCTCTTAGAGATGAGGCTAGGACCTGGTTAAGGTTGTTGAACCCTAGGGTAACTCAAACTTGGCCCGATGTGCAAAGATTGTTTTTAGGAAAGTATTTTCCGCCCTCAAAAACTCAACATTTTAGGGCAAAAATAACTACTTTTAAACAAGGTGATGATGAGTCTTTGAGTGAAGCTTGGGATAGATGGCAAGAACTTTTGCGTTTATGTCCTAATCATGGTATTGATGTATGGCTTTTGTTTCAGTTTTTCTATGCGGGTTGCACATACGCGACCAAAAATCATCTCAATTCGGCTGCTGGAGGAAACTTAGCCAACAAAGATGCAGTAGAAGCTATGGAAATGATTGAAGACATGGCGGTAAGCCAACGCGAGTGGACAGCTGGGAGAGATACGAGAAGGAGCAACACACCTGCTGGTATGATAAAGTTGGATGAGGTAACTTCCCTACAAGCAAAGGTAGAATCTCTCCAAAATCAGATGAAAAAGATGCAGCAGGTAAAAGCTGTAGTTAAGTCCTCTCCTTGTGGTATTTGTGGAGATTCGAACCATGACACAGTTGGGTGTCAATATTCCACAGAGGGTAATGATGAGGTAGAACAAGTCAATGGGTTGTTTTATAATGAGGGTGACAAGAGAAATAACCAATACAACACAAACAACTCTAACACCTACAACCCTAACGCAAGGTATAACCACCCAAACTTTAGGTGGAGGAATGACAATGAGAATTCGAACCAAACTCCGAACCAAAACCAAGGCAATGCAAGCCAATACCAGAACCAAGGTAATGGTAATCAGTACCAAAACCGTCAAGGCCAAGGACCATCTCAATTGTCTAGGTTAGAGAAAATGGTTGAGGGATTGGTAATTTCCCAAAAAGATAGTGCTCATGTTCAGAATGTACAAAATAAAAAGATTGATGAGTTGTCTGATTCTGTTAGAACAGTGAATAGTAGGTTGGACCTTGTGCAAACTCAAGCCAGATTGCTTGAGACTCAAATGGCACAACAAGCCGCTTCCGCTTCACGCCCTCTAGGCACGCTTCCCGGAAAGCCGGAACACAACCCGAGGGAACATGTACATGCCGTGACCCTTCGAAATGGTAAGCAGTATGATGGACCAGAGATACCTGCTGAAGAAGGGGCGAAACAACCAATCATTGCACCAGAAACAGCAGAAACAGAGGTTTCTGCGGCCTCTCCTGCGGCCAGTACAACAATTCCTGCGGCCAGCACAGATTTTCCTGCGGTCTGCCCAGATTTTCCTGCGGATCCACCAGAGCTCACAGAAAATCAAAAATCTGGTAAAATTGATCCGAAAAAGGTAAAATCTTCTGAATACGTGCCTCCTCTCAGGTTTGTACCTTTCCCTCAACGGTTGGTGAAAACCAAAATGGACCAACAATTTGCTAAATTCATGGACCACTTAAAGAAAATGAATATTACCATTCCTTTTACGGAAGTCATAACTCAAATGCCGTCATATGCGAAATTTTTGAAAGAATTGTTGTCCAACAAAAGGAAACTCGAAGAGGTAGAAACAGTGGCTTTAAATGCAGAATGTAGTGCACTTGTTTCTCAACATATTAAACTGCCCCCTAAACTCAAAGATCCCGGCAGTTTCACAATTCCGTGCAAAATCAGAGAAACCATTTTTAATCGATGTCTGCTAGACCTTGGTGCTAGTGTTTGTTTAATGCCAAAATCAGTCTATGATAGGCTAGGTTTGGGTGAATTGAAACAAACCAGAATGTCTCTTCAATTGGCAGATAGATCCGTTCGATATCCATCTGGGATTGCAGAAGATGTGATAGTTCAAATTGGTAAGTTTTACGTACCTGTAGACTTTGTGGTAGTAGAAATAAAAGAAGATTCTCACACCCCCCTCTTATTTGGGCGTGACTTTCTAACTACAGCAGGTACAAATATTGATGTTTCAGGAGGAAGGATTTCCTTTTCGATTTGTGATGAGAAGGTGGAATTCAATGTTTTCAAATCTATGCAATACCATTCTAATGATAATGACACAATTTGTAGGATTGATGTCTTGGATACCATTATTGTTGCCCAGACTGATGCGGTAACAAATGGTGAACAGCTGAACGAAAATCTGGACGAGATCTTGGGCGAAAAAGGAGCTAAAACAGAATAAGCTCCTGGCAGCGAGGTTTTGTGCGGGCCGCAAGAAAGTCCCAAATTGTGTGACAACTCCCATGAACCTGAAACAAATTTGTGCGGGCCGCACGAAATTTTGTGCGGGCCGCACCAACCCGCAGAAAACCCTGACAGCTCCAATTCTCCCAAACCACCCAAACTTGAACTGAAACCCTTACCTCCCACTCTTAGATACGAATACCTTGGGCCCAATGAGACCTATCCAGTTATTGTCAACTCCGCCCTAACCCAAGATGAAACAAACCGACTTCTCCATGAACTCAAGTTACACAAAAAAGCCATAGGGTACACCATAGATGACTTGACCGGAATTAATCCTAACCTATGCATGCATCGCATCTTGATGGAAGATGATCACAAACTCTCGATTGAAGCCCAAAGAAGGCTCAACCCGAATCTCAAGGAGGTGGTCAAGAAGGAAATTCTCAAACTCTTCGATGCTGGCATCATTTACCCGATTTCTGACTCCAAATGGGTAAGTCCGGTCCATGTGGTCCCGAAAAAGAGTGGCACAACAGTTACAAAGGGCGCGAATGGTGAGTTGATTCCAACAAGGGTAGTGACCGGATGGAGGATGTGTATCGATTATCGCAAGCTCAACAATGCGACACGAAAAGATCATTTCCCACTACCCTTCATTGATCAAATGCTTGAAAGACTCGCTACTCATTCTCATTTTTGCTATTTAGATGGTTATAGTGGTTTCTTCCAAATACCAATACACCCTGATGACCAAGAGAAAACCACTTTTACTTGCCCTTACGGTACTTTTGCGTACCGAAGGATGCCATTCGGTTTGTGTAATGCCCCTGCCACCTTCCAGAGAGCCATGATGGCTATCTTTTCTGATTTGATTGAAAATTCAATGGAAGTTTTTATGGATGATTTTTCGATTTATGGTACTAGCTTTGATCAATTTTTGATTAACTTGTCTAAAGTTTTAGAAAGATACGAACGAGTCAATTTGGTCCTCAATTGGGAAAAATACCACTTTATGGTGCAGCAAGGGGTAGTGTTGGGACACGTGGTCTCATCAAGAGGTTTAGAGGTAGACAAATCGAAGGTGGAAGTCATTGAAAAATTGTCAAATCCGACAAATGTGAAGGATGTGCGAAGCTTCTTAGGGCATGCGGGATTTTATCGCCGTTTCATTAAAGATTTTTCAAAAATTTGCAAACCTTTAACAAATTTGACAATGAAGGATGCTGAATTTATTTTTGATGAAAGTTGTGTTGATGCTTTTTGTAGGATCAAAAAGGCCCTTGTTTCGGCTCCCATTCTTCAACCACCAAATTGGGATTTGCCGTTTGAAATCATGTGCGATGCTAGCGATTATGCAGTCGGAGCCGTGTTGGGACAAAGAACCGGCACCAAGCCTCACGCCATATCCTATGCAAGCAAGGTCTTAGATGAGGCTCAATTAAACTACACAACCACTGAAAAAGAGCTTCTAGCAGTGATATTCGCCATCAATAAATTTCGACCTTACTTGGTGGGATCCAAGGTGATTGTTTACACAGATCATGCGGCAATTCGATATCTCCTCACCAAAAAGGACGCCAAACCCCGCCTCATCCGATGGATTTTGCTACTCCAAGAGTTTGATTTGGAGATTAAAGACAAGAAAGGTACCGAAAATTCTGTGGCGGACCATTTATCCCGACTCAAACCTGAACCAATAGAAGGCGAACTCCCGATCGATGACTCATTTGCAGACGAACACCTTTGTGCAATTTCAATCTCTGAATTACCATGGTATGCCGACTTTGTAAATTTTCTTGCATGTGGGGTCACACCGCCGGAACTTACTTATCAACAAAAGAAAAAGTTCTTGTCGGATGTGAAACATTATTATTGGGATGAGCCTTTACTATTTAAATTGGGGATCGATGGGATTCATCGGCGTTGTGTGCCGAAAGAAGAGTTTTCGCAAATTCTATCATGTTGCCACTCTTCCGCCTATGGTGGACATGCATCGACTAATAAAACTGCGGCAAAGGTGCTTCAAACCGGGTTTTATTGGCCGACCCTTTTCAAAGATGCGAGAGATTTTGTCTTAAAATGTGATAAGTGCCAACGAACCGGCAACATTTCTCGAAAACACGAGATGCCTCTTAATGGAATTCTTGAGGTAGAGCTATTTGATGTTTGGGGAATAGACTTCATGGGACCCTTTCCTAGCTCTTGCAACAACAAGTACATTCTTGTCACGGTTGACTATGTCTCCAAGTGGGTCGAAGCCGTGGCAAGTCCAACCGCCGATTCTGCTGTGGTAAGGAAACTTTTTCAAAAAATCATTTTTCCTAGGTTTGGGGTGCCTCGAGTGGTGATTAGCGATGGTGGCTCTCACTTCATCAACCGCCAATTCGACAATCTCTTGCTCAAATACGGTGTCAAGCACAAGGTGGCCACACCTTATCACCCTCAAACAAGCGGCCAAGTCGAAGTTTCCAATCGAGAGATTAAAAGTATTTTGCAAAAGGTGGTGAATGGAACACGGAAAGATTGGTCTCTCAAACTCGATGAAGCACTTTGGGCCTACCGAACGGCCTACAAAACACCCATAGGTATGACTCCTTTTAAATTTGTTTATGGTAAACCTTGCCATTTGCCAGTTGAATTGGAACACAAAGCCTATTGGGCCATCAAGGCGCTCAATTTGGACATGAAAGCCGCCGGAGAAAAACGAAGTTTCTTCACGAGTTGGAGGAGTTACGCCTAAATGCCTACGAAAATGTCAAATTATACAAGGAGAAAACCAAGCGTTGGCACGACAAACACATTGCGAGAAGGAACTTCCAGGTAGGTGACACTGTTCTCTTATTCAATTCCCGTCTTCGATTATTTCCTGGTAAATTGAAATCTAGGTGGAACGGGCCATATCAAGTGCAAAGAGTCTATGATCATGGAGCCGTTGAAATTTGGAGCGAGAAAACCGGATCATTCAAGGTGAACGGCCAGCGACTCAAGCATTTCTATCGACACGAAGCAATCGGCGAAAAAGAAATCATGACCCTTGCCGATCCCCCATCTCCGATTTAAGCGTCACTGAGTCGAGCTCTCGACTTAAAACCGAGCGCTTCTTGGGAGGCAACCCAAGTTTTTCTACTTTATTTGTTTTTACCTTTGACACTTTTTCTATTTTCCTACTACGAAACAGAGAGTTCTGCGGGTGCTTATGCGGGGTTCAATGTTTTTGTGCGGGTCTTTTGTTAAAAAAAAAAATGGTATCAGAACCAGAGAGTTTTGCGGCCTTCTGTGCGGGGTGCACCTTGATTTATGCGGGCTGCACGACTCTTCTATGACACCGAAAAAAAAAAAAAAAAAAAAATTTGTGCGGGCCGCACAAACTGTTTGTGCGGGCCGCACGAGATGAACAGTTGGCACATTGAATGGGCGCGATTTTTGGAAACCACATTGAATGGGCGCGATTTTTGGAAACCCCCGTTTTTCCTCTTTTAAACCCGACCCCCTCCCTTCCTTTCTCTCCCACCCCTTTCTATTTTCGTTTTTCCTCTATACAAACCCTAACTCTCTCCCTCCCCTTGTAGCCACCCTCTCTCCCTTCTTCTCCATTCCTTTGCAGATCTCCACCACTGCCCTGCCGCCGGACTCACTACTCCTCTCTCTCACGGTGCCGCTCTCCTTCTCTCCGTCTTAGAACTGGTGTCTCTTCGCCTCTACACCGAGTTCTTCGCAACCCCTCTTCGTTTTTCGCTTCCAAAAGGTTAGATTTCTCTCTTTTCCTTCTCTCTTGCTTAGTCTCAACCGATCTACACCACATCTTTGTCAAAAACTCACCAATATTTGGTAAACTTTTACTCAAACCCTAAGTTCGGCCAAAACAGAGAATTTTCAGAAATTTTTGCTATTTGTGCGGGTGCCGTGCGGGTACCGTTGGCCGCACGAAATTTTCAGCCGTTTTTCTGTCCATTACTGTAATTTTTGGTTTTGTGCGGGCCGCACGAAATTTTCAACTGCCCGTACGAGAGGCCGCACAAGTCTCTGTTGCCCAATTTTTCTATCCGTTAACCAAATTAATTTCTGCGGGCCGCATAAAA
Source organism: Carex kokanica (assembly GCA_025461125.1). Classification (NCBI taxonomy): domain Eukaryota; kingdom Viridiplantae; phylum Streptophyta; class Magnoliopsida; order Poales; family Cyperaceae; genus Carex; species Carex kokanica. Next base: position 236,360 of record JAJGRX010001030.1, on the reverse strand, counting down.
ATTTGAATTGCCCGCACGGAAGGCTGCAGAAGTCTCTGTTGCCCACAAAAATTTGAAATTTTCATTTTTCATTTTTCTTTTCTTTCATTGTGTTACTACACCTTGGTACCGTGTAGCTACACCACCCTTTCTCTCTCATCTATTTTTGCAGATGCCTCCACGGAGAAACCCGAAGCGACAAAGGGGGATTGAAGGGCCCGGCGAATCAAGCGGGCTTAATGAACCATACCAACCACCTTCCCCCTTGCAATCTTACTTCGAGGGTTTCGAGGCAGAACCTTTGGCATTAAAGTACCGCGAGCGTCTCGAACACCTTCTCCACAACCGAGTGCTCCACTCCTCTCGATGGATTGACATCCCTACCCTCCGGGAACTCGGTCTTCTCGACTCTGTGAAGATGCTAACCGAATGCATCGGCCTGTGGCACTTTCTATCGTCCCCATGCCAAACTTTCCGAGGCATCACCCTCGAGTTTCTCTCCACATTCGACTTTGACAGGGCCCAGAGTCTCCTCACCTTCCGAATTGGTGACCAGTTCTTCACAATGACCGCGACCGACCTTATGGGTCATCTCCAACTACCCACCACCGATGCTTACGCTATGAACGAGACATGCACTTTCCAATCCGACATGTCCGAACCCAGTTTCCGAGCCGAACTCATTGATCGGCATTGCGCGCTCAATGCTCAACGGGTTCGCCTCATTAAGCATCCGGCACTCCGCTACATTCAACGTGTTTTGGCACTTACCCTTTTTGGGCGAGGTGAGACTAGCTCTTGCTTTAAAAAGCCCGAAAATTTCTATCTCTATTGTATGTTGCGCAGGAACAACGAAGAGATGCACTTCCAACCACATTTCGGGTACTACCTCGCCAAGCATCTCCACTCTGTAGCCACCGAACACCGGACCAACGGCAGCATCTCTTGTGGCGGGGTGATCACCAAAATCGCCCGTGCTTTAGGCGTCAACATTCCGGACACTCCGCTCGAAGGCCCCATCACCCTTGATCTCTCAGGCCTCCAGCACATGCAGCTCCTTCGACGCTCGCCCGACGACACTTTTTGGATAAGTGATGGCCCGGGCGACTATGGCTACCGCTTACCTCTCACCACAGTCCTTGACCCACTGCTGCTTTCCACTTGGAATCTGACGGACGAACCTATCATTTTAGGTCCCGAGGCCACCGCTCATCCACCACCACCTGCTGCGCAAGACGTCCCCCCTCAACCCGCGCATGCCGGTCCTTCCAACCAAGAACTCATGGACTACATGGTTGAGATGAACAAAACCTGGACGCAAAACTACTCCGATATCACCTCTCAATTGAACAGCATCAACCTCCGCATGGACTCTTTCGAAGTACCTCTCCACCAAGCCGAGGAAGATGCACAACTAGCACGGTGGTACGCACAACAAACCTTCGAGAACTCTGGCATCGAACCCAATGAGGAACCGCCCACTCCACCACATGAGCGCCGCAGCCGTCGCCAACGCAATGCAGTTCCCAAGAGGGCCGTCGGCACACCACCGCCGTAGTGAGGCGCCTTCGCCTCCTTTTCCACTTTCGCCTTCTCCACCACTTTGTGAGTTTTATTTTTCTTCCTTTTTATTCCTTCTTGTGTGAATGATTGCATTGAGGACAATGCTTTGTTTAAGCTTGGGGGGGGATCGGAAGAAAAATTGTATCTGCATTTAGGACATGTTTAATTTTTCGCAAAATTGCATTTTTAGGCGAGAAATTTGTGTGATTGCTAGAATTAAGGACTTGTTTGAAAATTTTTGGTTATAATTTGGATGACTTTGAAAAATTTGAAATAACCCCATATTTGATCAAAGAATTGCATTGGATGAGATGTTTTAGGATTTTGAAAAAATGAAAAATTGGATTTTATCGAGAAAGTATTTTGAAACCAAGGTATACTTTTCTAATTGGAAAATTGGGATTTACAAATGAAAGAAAGGTTGTAATATCCATAGGTATGAAAGAATACATTTGGATGCGTGTATTCATGGTATTTTTGCTTAAGTTGATGAAATGATTTTAATGAAAAATTTGTGAAAATTCAACTCGGACTCCGCTTACCTATGTTACGGCGACATGACGTACTTATGGTTATGAGTCCTTGACACTTTGCTCCGCTAGTTCACCCGATAAAATGGCCGAGTTTACACCACAAGTGTGAGTTCATGTCATGGAAGGGTTGAACCAAGAGCATGCAATTGCACTTTTGAATTAAAACGGTTGGGTATGGTTAACTACTCGTAACTAGCCGGTTTTGTATTAAGGATAAAGATCATAGTGTCACAAAAATAGCAACAAAAAGAAACATTAAATAGAATTTTGCATGCTACCAACACGCGAAAATTTACAACTTTCTAGCCCAAGCTTGAAACAAGCTTGGGGGGGCGAAAAAGATAAATCACCACAAAATGAGGGCATATTTTTGGTGGAAGAATGAAACATTGATAAATCCGAATGATTAATTTTTGCAAATATTAAGGCATCTTTGAATATGAAATTTGATTGATTAAGTTGTGGGGTGAATAAAAGTTGATCAAGGAAAGTCCGAATTGTTGATCAAAAGGATTCTCGAAGTTTTTTTAACGATAGCAAGATCATGTGAATTTTTCGCACTTAGGAACATTCGTGGAATTTGGTTAGTTTAGAAGCCGGACTCATACCTAGGTTTAGATTTTTGCTTGAGGGCAAGCAAGGTTTAAGCTTGGGGGATTTTGATAAGCCTCAATTGTATACACTTTCGGTTAAGGTTTTACCTCTAAATTGTACCAAATTTCTTGTGTTTTACCCTAGTTTAATAGAGAATTCATTCAAGAACCAAGTTACTGCTGTTGCCTTGTCTAATTTGTAGGAATCAAGCAAAAAGGAGCAATTCTGCGAGTTTGTGCGGGCCGCACAAAATTAAATTCATCCGAAATTAAAAAGTCGGAAATCTACAAGTTTTGCTCAGTCAAGTCAGAGAGTATTGCGGCCAGTCGTGCGGCCTTAAGGAATTATGTGCGGGCCACACAAACAGAAAATGCGGGCCGCACAAACCAAAAATGTGGGCCGCACTAAATCTATGCGGGCCGCACAAACCCCTTTTTCCTCCGCGCAGTTTCCGGCCAACTCTCCATTTTGTGCGGGCCGCACGAATTTTGTGAAGGCCGCACCAGCGCCAATTCAGCTTGATTTTGAGGGATCTTCTTATAACTGCTGCCAGATTTCGGGATTGATTAGGGGAGTGACGAAATTGGCTATTAAAGGGGGGAGAGGCAGCAGGAGAAGGGATCTCTTCTTCCACCTTGCTCCTAAGTTCTTATTATTCAAAACCTCTCCATTTTTACTCTCTCCTCTCCACAAGATCAAGAGCTTTTGGATTGACGGTTGAAGGCTTGATTCGAGCGAGCAGACATTGAAGACAAGGGCAGCAAACTAAGAGATTGGTGTATTCTCTTCTCTTATTTGTTTATCTAGTTTTTTAGTCATGTTTACTTTATTCTATCTCTTGGATGTTATTGCACCCATGAGAGGCTAGATTCCTCTCTAGGGGCTTAGGCTTAAACTCATGAACTTGTATTAGATTCTATTTTACTTGGATAATATTTCTATGTGATGATTGTTTGTTAATTGTTTGTTCTTGGTGATTTTATAATTCATGTGCTTGAATAATTTGTGAATTATTAATTAGTGTCCCGCTTGGGTTTAACAAACTTAAGGTGTTAGGATCAAAGAATTGATAAAACCGAATTACTTGCATGAATAATTTTAGGATTAAGATTAGAAATGACCAAATCTATTTCTTAGTCCGGAACCACAAGAACAATGGTTGAATTGAGGCGAAGAACTTAATCGTGAAGCCTCATATTCAATTGGGACCCCTAAAATTGAACCGAATTTTGGTATGAAGGACTTAATCGTGAAATGTCGAAATTTGGGAATAAATTAGGCTAAACATAAGGTTATGGTCCAGATAATTAGGATGAGGGACTTAATCGTGAAATCCGAACTATCTAGACACGTCATTAATTCACGAAAGTGACCCTTTTTGACATATAGGTTTAGAAACCCCAAAATAACAAACATGAATTTAGAAACCAAGTAAATGTGAATTTGATCAAGGGATTGAGAGCCGATAGCCCTTAGATTCCATCTCTTTGATTACAAACTCCTTTTTATTATTTGTTTAGAATTGTTTTGTTTTGTTTAAACTCTAATTCGGGTATTGAACCCACCATTCCAGTTTTCCACAAAACCCCCCCTTTACTTTAATTGCATTATTTAGAATTAATTATTTAAGTAAAAAGTAATTTCTCCCGTTATCTTTGGATCGATACCTATTTTACTACAAGGATAGGTTGTATGCTTGCAACCAATCTATCATTGTGTATTAAGGTTTATAAATTTAAAGCATAGAAGTGTATTACAAAATTGACCACATATTCCAATACCAAAAATACACATCAGGGGGTGGGCGGCATAGTAGGCACCTCCCATGGCTCCCAGGTCGATGGATACGTAGGTGGAGGAGGCGGTGTGCCAAATATAGCAGATGCATAGGCATCTGCATGCTGTGCTCCACTCCCACTGGCCTCGTCATCGTGCTGTCTGGCCTCCGGATATCGTGGTATGTGGAGGCTCCGTCTCTCATCCCCGCATAATCTCCGGTAAGGTCAGCTATAGTGAACTCCGGAGTGGAATGTCGTGGGGGAGCTCCACCCTTAATGGAAACAATGTTAGTTTTGCTACATACAAATAAGTAGTAAGTTGAATAAAAAATAAATTTTTGCTACCTGTCCAACCTGCACTGGAACTCTATATTCATTGTAGTAAACGCTCCACGCATTATTATTCAACACCCATTCGTGGAAGCCCCAACCTGATTCATCCACTGTATAATTGAAGACAAATTAATGAGAATAGTTTTTTTAACTAGAAATAACTGTGTACAACAAAATCAAATTACCTGGAGGAGGTGGCGGCATCTCATCAGCGTAGATAGCGACTCTGGGCTGATCCGGATCACGTGGTGGGGGCTCTATCTCGCGCCAGTTTATGTTCTCCCCACTGTCATGCAACATGCCAATGAGGCGGCCGTCAAAGCCGGAGTCCTCCACCATAGGAGCAGTGTGCTGGAGCATTGTACATCCCACTGCTCGCCAACCTTCTTGTGCCATGCACACCAAGCTGTGTGCCACTCCTCTGATACCGGTAAGAATCTGCACAAAGTGTATTTATAATTTTTTCAGGAAAAACTAAATAAACATTTAATGCTTTAAATATGTTAGTTTTGTAAGTAATTACCTGGCGAGCCTGGATCGGTCCGAAAGACATAAAACCTCTCGACCCTGCACGAGAAAGCCTCCGTCGAAGGGTCTCACCCCAATGGCCCGTGAGGTATACCGAGGGCATGCCCCACCTCTGGTACCAGACTAAGTACCGCAATCCCCCAGGCCCTGCGCCCAGTGTGACATCATCGGCCGTAGGAGGCTGCCACATGTGAAAATGTGGAGACTGTGTTAGGAGGTAATGATCTGCGTGGCGCACTCTCCAGTCGACGTTGGGCTTATTGTGTTTAGTCCTGCAGTACATTTAAATTAAAAAAAAATGTTAATCAAGTGCAGAACTGAACAAGTAACGGTAAGAGAGCAATTAAGTAATTTTAACTTACTTGTGCAGCTTGGCGGTCTCAACCTCTCCAAGGTCTGGGAACTGCGGGACAAATGCGTCCAAACCAAACTGTCGGGTCACGCGATCTGGCCACGTGTACTCAACAATCCAGTAACATACGCACGGTTCCCGATAAAACCAGAGATGCCTCTGCTCCAATGTCAGTCGACAAAATGCGTTCCTTTCGTAGAACTCCCGATAGGGGAACCAATCGACGCTACTCTCGTGAAGCATCTGGAGCTGACTCCGGACATAGGAAATCTCCACAGTTCTTCCCTTGCCCGTGTTCTCGTACCTGTGGTGACTGCCCCAAATGGCACCGTACGCGGGACACCTCTGGGCATCCTGTCTCCTCAAGTATGGGACAAGAGACGGACGAACTGGCCGACATACCGGCAAATGAGACCACGACCATTGCTGGAGTAGAAGAAGCGGTCCGTGGATCTGCAGGGGCCGGGTAGAGGGAGGAGGTGGTGGCCGGCCAAGGGGAGGGGAGGGGGAGGGGAGAGGGAGGGGAGGGGAGGGCCGGGGGAGGGGAGGGGAGGGGAGGGGAGGGCGGGGCTGGGCAGCAGGGGGCGGGGCTGGGCGACAGGGGGCGGTGGCGGGGGTGTGGCGAAGAGGCAGGGGCGGTTAGGGCTGGGGGGGATGGGCGCGGGTTTTATTAAAAAAAAAAAAATTCCTACTAAACCGCCCCATGGGGGGGCGGTTAGAGGGGGGGTGGACCGCCCCATGCGTGGGCGGTTAGGGTGGGGGTGCGGACCGCCCCATTTTCGGGCGGTTTGGGCATTTTTGAAAAAAATTTCAAACAAGGGTTAGATTTGATATTTTTCTTTTGTTTGGGGTTATTAATAAAAATATCGGTAGATATTGAATCCGGAAAAAAAATTTCCGGTTTGAGTAGATTTCGAATTTCAACACCAAAATGGTTATTTTTTGTAATTTAATTTATTTTTTGGATATAAATAAAAAATTCGGGATTTCATGTATACCTCTCAAAAATATCAAAATTACGTATTCTCCCCTCTAAACTTTATAATATCATATTTACCCTTCTGAACGTCAAAAACTCATTTCAAATTTATAAAATACCTTGTTTACCCTTCTTCAATTTTCAAATATATACCTGTTCTTGCAAGCTCAAATAGAGTATATGCCATCAATCTTACCAGGTACGGGTATTCAAATAAACCCAACAAAAGAGAAATCGGTGGTAGCTTTAGCTTCTACACATTTGAAGATACTAAAATTTACAAAAGGAAAAATAATTATTACGGCATATCTTTGTTGATAAGTAAAAAGACTACAATTTTCCAACCAAAGATCGGTGATAGTCTATTTGATACTGATTAGCAATACACAAAAGCTTTTGCGCAAGTTTCTAAAATCAAAATCTTGTCGTTTGAATTTTCGTTTGGGTTCTAAAGAAGAAAAAAAATCTATTGCTTGTGCTTCTATTTTGATCATATGTAATAACAAAAAAAATTGTTACAATTTAATTTACACTCATTAAGCAATAATCACAAAAGCTTTCCAAATTTTTTTACTGGTCTATTAAAACTGATTAAATGTTAAAAAAAAATATTGTATATGCCCATTTTATTTTATTTTCAAATTTGCAAAGTTTATGTTATGCTGATATAGTGATACTTTCCTTGAACGCATCACATTGATTTAAGTGGCTTTATGAATTATAATCAGATTATTGTAGTTTTTTTTGTCAAGTGATTTTAAGGGAAATGAACTTGTTTTTTATGGACTACTAATGAAAATTAAGCGTAGAATTATGTATTTTAAAAAATAAATATTGCAATCTATTTGATATTGATTAAGTGTTGCATGAAAATTTTTCTTTGCGAATGTTTATATTTCTATGAATGTAAATTTTGAGACACAAGAAAAAAGTGCTCAAATGTTACTAGCAAAAAGAAATAAAAATGATACGGTAAGTATTACACATATAAATCTTTTATGTACTTTTATTAAATGAATATAAAAATCAAATCTTTTAATTTTAAATATTTAAAGATATATTAACAAACTTTGAACCTGTGACCTTCTCCAACTTTTGTAAATTTCACAAGTTTACACATATTGTCAAAGGTTATACGCGAAGATGCAAATGAAGCAACTTTCTCGAGCTTTCTGTATTGGCCAAAACAAATTTAGATGCCGACATAGATGAATGGTATCAAGTCGATGGCAAATTAAATTTATTTTATAACAGGATATCAATGTTAAGTAAATACAGAAAGTGATTTTTATAATGTCTTACTATAAAATATGTACTTAACATTGATAACAAAAATGTTATAAGTTGCGAACAACTTTCTGTATTTACTTACTGTTAAGTACAAAAAATGTTATAAGTTCCTACAAAAATGTTAACAAATATGTACTTCTAAGTTGATATCCTGTTAAATTTATTGTGAACAGAAAGGTTGTAAGTGATTTTTATTTTAGAATGATATTATTTTCTAAAAGTCCTTGTAAGTAAATAATATCATTATTATTATCAAATACTTATAATGTTAACAAAATTAACTTTTTTGTTTGAGTGATGATATAAAGGGAAAAATGGTAATGTCCCACATAAGAATTATATTTCATTATTTAATATAAGTTATCTCCAATATCTCAAAATTGATTTTGAAATAACTTGTTATCAAATTATTAATTTTTTAATAAATCAATAATAGTACACTTTGTTACATTAGTAAACAAATTGTTACATAGGTAAGTGGACATGACTATACTGTATTCTCTGTATTAATAGTGTTCACAACTTCTATAATAAAATGAAAAGACTATGTTTTATCATTTAAATTGCATGTCAACATGATTTACACATGAATTAATTAATTTCAACATAAATGATTGGTTTAATTCATGTAATTTTATTCCACATGACATTCGACAATATTACAAATCTTATTTGATTATATGTTTACGTTACAAAATATTAATGGGGTATTAGGGTAGATGACAAAAGCAGTTTTTTTTAATAATAAAACCTTTTTTCTAAATAAGCATTTGCTTCCAATTTTTAAGCGGCAATCTTCCATACGAACAAAAAAAGAAGCGAAAGTTACCATAAAATTTAATTAACTTCTCCTATAGTCCTATAGTTCTATAGTTCTATAGTCCTATACTCCTATAGTTCTATTTGGCTATCATAAATGCTCTTTCCTATAATTTATTTGGTTCAAATCAAATTCTACCACGCGAAAAAAATATTATGTCAATACTAGGCATTAAAATTTTAACAGACATGTCGCATATTGATAAATAATTTTGTTATTTTTATTTTTTACAATACATGTTTAATAAAAATAAATAATTATAGATCGAAATAACAACAATGCATAGAGGTGTTCATCGGGTCCGATTTAATTGGTTTTAAACTGAACAGACATATTTCGGATTAAACAGTTTGGAAGAGTTACGGCTCGGGGGAGTCCATATCTGTTGAGGTAACATAATATATGTCTTTAGATCCGGACCGTTCGATCAAAATCCGGAAAAATCCGGGCCGAGATAGAATACTTTGCTAACAATTAACTATTATAAAATATCTTCATTACACATTAGTAATTATTTTTCATGCACGTTTGCTAAATTTGGTGGATGAAATGTTTGGTCTAATCTGATGTAATATACTTGTTTGAATGGTATACAGCTTGGACCAACATTTATTAAATTGATTAATTGGTGATCTCATGTACTAATCCACTGATCAATCAGTGATAACTAATTATTAAACATAAGTGTCTATCAATTATAAGATTAGATTTTTTAATAGTTGAGTTGTTTTTTTTAGCCCACAGAAATAAAACGACGAAGGAAACATTTATTTTGTTTTACTTTTTTTTTTTTTTTGAAAAATGGAACTCTTGCAGGTTGCTATCTATTGTCATCAAATTGACAAGTCGAGTGTACTATCTTTAAATTAATATGACACATTATGTTCTTACAATGAAGATTATTGATGGTGATAATGTTTAGTAGCTAGTGGTTCATAATATAATTAAGTGATTTGCAAGAAAATTATGTATATTATCATTTTATTGGTCATATGAATTACACGTGTAAGAAAAGTCATAATCATTGTGTTGTTCCAAAAATAATTTTTAATGTGTGGTACATCATGAGAGAAAGACACGAACTATATAGAGAAGAAATCGGGGGCATACGACAAACATCAAATTAAATTCGGTATGATATATTAAGATTCACACGGATAATTTTAAAAATTGTGCAGATGAAACTATGTAAATTGAAGAGGAAATTATGTATGAAATTTAAAGAAAAAAAAAGATAAGCTCTGTAATGAACGAGAGAGAAATGAAAATTTCAGGTGATAGTTAACAACCCTCGTATATTTTAGAATTCAAACTAAAGACCAAATAATTGTTTTGTCCAGTTAGGATTTCTATGTAAAAAGATTTTAAAAAATATAAAATTTAATCTTCAAGTACATTTTTATATAAAAATCACGTTAAATAGTCAGATCAACTATTTAATTTTAGAGGAAATTTCACGTATACTCTCAAAAACTTTAAAATTACGTATTTCCCCCTCTAAACTTCAAAAACTCACAGATTTATCCATTTTATTGTCTTTTATATTAAAACTCATTCTAAAATTATAAAATATCCATTTTACCCTTTATAAAAAGCATATAAAAGCCCATCAGACTCAAATTTGAATCTGAAGGGTTCCTCTGCTGTCCGATCCGCGCGCATCACATTAAGATATATGCGCATTGCTTCAATATTCGTGTTGATCTAGCATGCACGGATCTTAAAGTAATTATGATCACGCGTATCGCATTAAGATCTGTGCATGTCACTTCAATATGCGTATGTGTTCGCATCAAGATTAAAAATTCTGATGAACCGTTCAGATTCAAATTTGAGTCTAATAGGCTTTATATGTTTTTAATAAAGAGTAAAATGGGTATTTTATAAATTTAGAATGAGTTTTAATATAAAAGACAATAAAATTGGTAAATTTGTGAGTCTTTGAAGTTTAGAGGGAAATATGTAATTTCAAACTTTAGAGGGAGATATATGTAATTTTGAAATTTTTGAGGGGTATACGTGAAATTCCCCTTAATTTTAAAAACAAAAAAAAATTCTACGGACCAATTAACCATATGTACAGTACCACTTCACTTTCTTACGTAGCTCTATTATTATATGTTAGTACGGTAATTCTTAGCCAGTCCTGGAACAGTAACTTGAGGCCCAAAAGTATCGGCCTTAAAATTAGGCCCAAAAATATCGGCCTTAAGCCCAAATTGACAGTTTTCTGGGAAATTTCAGAACAACTCAATTGTGCATTTGCAACTGACTAGTCAACAGTCGCTAAGAGAGAAAACAAAAGAGGAAAGAGCAAGTGAAGTAAAATGGAGATGGAGAAGGGGAAAAGCAAGGTGGTGAGAAGCGCAGAGAAGCTGGTGGAGACGGCCATGGCAGGGCGCGACGCCTCTCACGACGCCGCACATGCTTTCCGCGTTCGCGACCTCGCGCTCTCTCTCGCCTCTGAAGAAGGTTTAGGTAGCGATCCAACCTCAGATAGCGACAGCCTAGAGATTGTAAACTCTTCTCTTCTCTTAACTTCTCTTTTGGAATTTATATACAAAATTCAAGGTGTACATCAGTACCTTGATCTAACATAATTTATTTTAGACAGCCATTAGAAATAAGGGAAATTTCATGTATACCCCTCAAAAATCTCGAAATTTTGTAATTGCCCCCTCTAAAATTTATAATATAATATTTACCCCTTTAAATTTCTAAAACTCAAAATTTACCCAATTTATTGTCTTTCCTATTAAAACTCAGACCCATTTTATCCTTTATTAAAAAAAATATATGTAGTCTGTGTAAGAAAAATGTTCCGGCTTCTAACTGATAGGTTTAAGGGAAATTTCATTTCTCTATTTGTCTCTCTTCCAATTGAGATCCCTAATGAATAATCCATGAGCTGTTAGTATTTATGCTTTATTCTATGGAAAGAGTTTTTTTTAGTGGAATTAACTGAAATTGTTCAGTCATTAAATGCTTGTTTGAGAATGAATAACTTTTTTTTTCCTTTTGGAGTATTAACTACTAATCTTTGTTCTCTGATTGGAAAATTATTTCTGTACCTTTCTCTTTAGGTGGAACTGGCAGCACTTTTCCATGACATTGGTAATTATTAATATTGCTGTCTGAACTTAAAAATAATATTATTTCTTGCTGGTAGTTATTTTTATTAATTTTGTCTTTTATTATAGGTGATTACAAGTACATGAAGTGAGCGCCTTTGGTCATAGCTTATCAATCGTGCATAGAAAGTTTGCAAATTGTTTATCAGTTTATTTTCCTTACTAAATTGAAACAATAACTATGGTACTTTTGTGTAAAATTAGAAACTCTGTTGAGGATACAAGCATTGTAGAGCGTTTCCTCGATGAAGAGGGGTTACAGGAGAGTAAAAGAGAGAAGATACTTTCAATTATTAAAGGAATGGGTAAGCATTTCTTAAGTAAATTGATTTGTAATTATTCTCACTAGTTTATGGTAACTTTCTTAAAACTTAGATTCTGAAACTTTCTCAGCTGAGAAATTTGTTTATTCTTTCTACGCGTGGATTTGGGGCAGGTTCAGAGTGAAGTTCAGAAATATTAACTATTTGCTTTTTATTTAGGTTTGTAGAAATTATTCTTGCTTCGTTTTTTGCATCTATATAGGATTCAAAAATGAAGTTTCACAAACAGCACCTATCAAATTCCCCGCCGAATTTGGAGTTGTGCAGGATGCTGACCGCCTTGATGCAATTGGTGCTATTGGTAATTTTTTTTTTTTTTAAAACTTTGTTCTTAGGATATTTTGACAGCCATAGCAGTTGGTTCAATGGTTATCAAAATAGAAAATTAAAATTGTAGATGTATTTTCTACAATTTAGATAGGCTGTGTATTAAATTTTGGTTCAATTGTAAAACAGCTTGGTCATCAATTAAGTGATTTGAAAAAAAAGCTGTTGTTTTATCGGCATTTTTGTGGGTGCCAAATGATTCTCAAATTGCACCAAATTTGATAAAGAGTACGTTTTTATGAATTTTTTATTTTGGCAAAACTTTGAAATCAGTTGTTTGGTGTCAAAAGAATCGGTTTTTAATATCACATACCTGTGCTTCTTCCTCTAATAGTAAAGAGCAGTTGCAGTGTACTTTTATTCCTGCCGGACTTGTCAACGAAAATGATTTATTGGCCCAATATGACCCATCCAAATCTGAGATCTATTGGCCCACCGAAAATGAGTAGGCCCAATATGACCCATCCAAACCCGAGAAAACATGCCTGTGTTAGCCTCGACCAATGATTTCATTTCGTTCTTTGGAAAGGAATTGCAAGGTGCTTCACATATGGAGGCAGTGTAAACCAAATACTGCATGATCCCAACATCCCTCCCCGACAAAATTTATCAAAAGAGAAGTACATGAACAAAGATGAGAAGCAAACCACAGTAAACCATTTCCATGAGAAGCTCTTCAAGCTCATGGATTTGATGAAAACTGAGGTAACTTTTTAAGTTTCAAACTTAGAGATATCAGTTGATCATTCCTTATGTTTTACGGGTCTTGTGCTTCACTTGTAAAACTTAGGCTGGTAAAAGGAGGGCTGAGAAAAGGCACAAGTTTATGCAAGATTTCTTAAGAGAGTTCTATGAAGAATGGGAAGGAAAAGCCTGATTATAGGAGCTTGGTCATGTCTATGTACTCACTGCAACAAGTATCATGTTGAGAGACCTTATTTGATTTGAAAAAAATCTCTTAATTCCAACACCACAACTCCATACAACTATAAAGTAGCTACATTTCTACATAGAACTATGCAAATTCAAGAAACACCCAGTTACAATATATATTACATATGAATAAAGAAAATAGCTCACACCTCAATCTCACATCCCCATTTTTTCCTTATATATATGTTTTTTCTCCTTTAGCAACTTAATCTCTCTTAGCAAGGGTTACTTTAAGACCATATTTCATGTACATGGTCAATGCAAGCTTAGGCGCGATCGGGTGATTTTCGACCACTTTCACGTGATACCGGTAAAGGATAGCCGATGCAGCGAATTTCATCTGGTAATAGGCAAAGTCTTTACCCAAGCATAGTCTCGGGCCACCGTTGAAAGCGGTAAATTTATATGCCGATTCGCTCATGAACCGGCCATCTCTGAGCCACCTCTCGGGCTTGTACTCACGGCAATCTTCTCCCCAAATGCTCTCCATTCTTCCCATGGAGTACATTGCGTAAATTATCTTTGTTCCCTTCTTTAGTACTGTTCCATCGGGGAAAACTTCATCCTCCACAACCTATTACAAGATAAAATTAAAGCAAGTTAAATTAAAAATAACTATTTTTCTAAATAATATAAACTATTCTTTTTTTGAAGTTCTTAGGAGATGCATTAATAAAAGCCTTATTACTGTGCTTATTTTTGTATATTTTATCCTGCATGTAAATAGTGTTGCAGATAACATTTCACTATGAATCATAATGAAATATAAAAATGTTATCAGTTGGCTAAGTTCATTGACCAAGTCTGTTTTTTTATTAATTTTTTTTGCTAAAGGTAATGTGTGATGTGCTTGCTCACTTCAATACCTTCTATCTGTCCAAAGCCCCTTCTAGTCTAATATCCAACTCTTATGCATATATAATTTATGCAACGACTAGAGTATAATTATAGAGCATAATTTTTCATTCTTGAGAAAAAGATGGGTGTAAAGCCGTACAATAAAGTGTGTTGTTAGGTGATTAGGTCACCAATAAGAGCAGCTTACGTTCAAGTTTCAACAAGCTTTCAGAAATAGAATTAGTAATTTTGTAATTAACTAAGGGGTTAAGTTGGTAGCCAATCCTTACCAAACATCAATTAAGAATTCAAAATACTTTGAAAAACTAAACCCCTTATCCGGGATATGATTATTATAATCAACTTTCCAGGTGAGTTATGTTTTTCAGAACATAGTTTTCTGCTTTACCAAAAGAAAACCAAAATACATGGCATTCAATTCTTTGTCGAGAGAACATTTAATTTTATATACTTGAACTGATTGCGTCCTGGATGTAATTCAATGTGTACTGAGAAGGAATTACAATTGCAATTGTTCCACATGCAATGCATGCATTGTACTATATCCAGGAGGCAATTAGTTTAGGTAAGGTACTAAAACAGTTATAGTTTATTACAATATGTATAGTGTTGTTGTACTGCTCATATTCACCTTTGAAAATTTATGTACTTGTTTAGAACAATAAGAGTAGAGTTGGAGACAATATAGGGAAAACAACATGCAATTTGCAATTGTGATTCTGAAAATTGCCCCCAAATCAACCAACATATCAATATTTATTTAATAGCAACCAACACCTTATGAAATTAAATTTAAAAAAAAAATATGTATAATATATAACGTAATTTTGTACCTCTTTATGATCAACTGGCACGGACGGGTAAAGCCGGAGTGCCTCGGATAAAGCTGCCTGAAGATACTCCATCTTTTTCACCTCTTCGGGATGGAAAATCATCTCTTCGCCTTCCTTCTCGACCTCACCTCTCTCCTTCACAATCCTTCTTATTTCATTGACAATTTTCACCTCCACCTCCGGGTTCTTGTTCAGAAGCCAGAAGAACCAAGCCAATGCAACCGATGACGTGTCCCTCCCGGCCAAAATAAAGTTCACACATATGTCCCTCAAGAACTTGTCGGAGTATGGTTTTCCGTTCTCATCACGATGCCTCATGAACACCGTAAGTAAGTCCGACCTTAAGTGTACAAAAATTATGTTAAAAAATAATTATCATAATTTTGTTTTAATTTTCTTATCGGTTTAACTTTAATGTATGTTATTTACCTCGTGTTGGTTCCGGAGGCCTCCTCGAGCTGCAACTCCTCCTTACGTGTCTGGATAACATTGTACGCAAAGTCATCAACCTGGCAAAGTGAACGGCGAAGACGGCGTTCATTGCTGAGATCAGCAAATCGAAGCGCTTTCCAAATTGCGGTTGGGGTCACAAATCGTATGATTGTTGCCTCGGTTGCTTCCTCAAAGGCATGTGCAAAGGGAATATCAGGAAGGCCGGGGCTAAGACACCCCGGGTCGATGCCGAATGCTAGCATGCACACATTGTCAAAGGTTAAGCGAAGAAGGATGTCTTGCAGGTCGACTGCTGTGTCGGTCTGACGGGCTGATTCGAGCACTGGAAGCAACCTGTTTTGGAATAGAAAAAAACATTTGTAAATGAAAATTAATCAATAATGTTTGAACAGGGAAAAAAATGATGTGTTCATTTCTTTTCTTCTTTTTTGAATTCTTTTGTGCAAATTTTACTTTTTGGATGTCTCTTATTATGTTTACCTGACTGGTAAAAATTAGATGTAAAACACATTTTGAATATATATATATAGTATTTTTTTCTTGAAAAACTATACGTAACCAAAATATAGATTCCATTAATTCTTGCAAAGGATTAAAGAGTTATTATGTAACAAAACATGTTATATATCTCAAATTTAATATCTCTAAATTGGAGAGATTTATGTCAACAGATACCCATGTCTTGGAAAACTAGACAGCTCCAATTCTATGTCATAAAATGAGAACTAGTGCCTGAAACTTCAATTAACTGTTCTATCAATTTATCTCTCCATCTTCTTCCCTATGACAATAAATAAATAAAAAAATCAGATAAAAGAATATACCTAGAATGAACAAGTTCAACAAGGGAACCAGCCGTCAGAGATCGAAACTCAGCAGAGTGAAACTCTAGGCTGGCCGCCTTCCGTTGCTTCCTCCATGTCTCGTCATCAGCGCTGAAAATTCCGTCGCCTAACAAATCCTGCACCGTGTTCCTAAAATACGGCCCCTTTGGAAAACTCGAAAACTTTGTCTTCAACAGATGCTCTAGGTTCCTTGGATCGGCCGTGACAACACACTGTAAATTCGTAAACCACGGGCCTCTAAATGTAAACGTGCCGCCGCGCTCATTCAAA
The DNA here is from genome assembly GCA_025461125.1 of Carex kokanica. NCBI lineage: Eukaryota > Viridiplantae > Streptophyta > Magnoliopsida > Poales > Cyperaceae > Carex > Carex kokanica. Next base: position 219,638 of record JAJGRX010001030.1, on the reverse strand, counting down.
ACTTTTGTTATCCATTCATACATGTTGTGTCTAAGTGCAAGCAAGAGAGACGGCAACATGCCGACGAAAGGCCAGACTGCTAGGCCTTGTTTCTTGCTCTGACGGATCGAGTGGATTGCTATGAATATGAATGTGGCGAGAAGGATTTCGATGGTTTGTATCTCCGGTGCGAGGCGAAGGAATGAGAAGCGAGAGGTAAACATGGCTGAGGTTGTGGTGGTGGTGGTTGTAGAGGTGGTCAAGTTCATGTCAGAAAAGTGTTCTTGCATGAAAGTTTAGAATGCAAATGTTGAGTTGAATGTGTGAAGTACTTGGTTAGGTTCTGTTATTATAGGGGTATGATGTGTTAGTTTAGGCCGTTTGATTTGGTGATCTGATTTTTTATTTTCTGTTTAACCTTTACTTTCTTTTTATTATAATAAAATGCATTCTTGACTGCCAAATGAGCTGAAAGATTTTTTACTTTTCCTGAATATTGTTTAGTAATTTAGCATGACTATCTAGTACTGGACTGGTGTGTTTTGACGAGTGTGTGGACCCAGGTGGGTGAAGGGTGTGTTCTACTGTTATGGGTTCCTTTGTGGATCTCAATTGGTTATGAATTTTGCAAAACATTTGGAGCTTTTATGTATTATTTTGATCTGGTCATGAGATTGAACATCCATACATGTTGGAATAAAATTTCGCATGTTAAAATAATGATTTAGTAATATATTTATCTTTTTATGAATACACAATCAATGTTAAAACAATTTAAAAGTAAGTTACTAAATAAACTTTATATTAAGACCCCATCAAATTGTGAAGTTAGTATAATTCAACCATATAGTAAACAAAATAGAGCATATTGATTATAAAATTAAAAAAATAAATGACAAGACTGCTCTCATATTAATTTATAATTCCACAAAATTGTAAATATACGTTTTCAAGAAGGAAAAAATTATGATTGTTGAATAAATATATGTAACAGAAGTTTATTAAATTTGAAAACATCAGTAAGTTAAAGGATAAACTATTTTACAAAAGTTACATTAGATGAATAATATCAACCAATCAACATATTTAGCTTATATAATATATTCATGTCCATCACTGTTGGTATAAAAAAAAAATATCAGATAAAAAACAGTAACACCAAAGACACAGCGTGCTACACCACAAAAGATCTAAAGTCCAGGTGAAAGGATTCAAGGGGAAGATGGAAAGTAGTTGTGACCTTTGGGGGGTGGCCAAACACAACTGCCTTGTGATCTCTTTGCTTGTTACAAGTGTGTTACGATATATTAAAATTATTTTTGTGCTTGTACGGCTGATTATTCTCGATTGTTCTCAATTATTTATAATTAATTGTTTGACAGTATCATGTCTATCCGATGAACGCATACCGTTATTTACAACACTGGTCTAATATGTATTAGTGTGTGTGTGTATGGATTTTGTTATGGTGTTTCTTTAACAAACGATATAAATAAAGAGTATTCAAAGCGGCATTAAATATTGTGGATTAAAAAAAAATTAGTCGTTTTTTTATTTTGTAAATTTGAATAAGGTTAATTGCAGCAAAGAAAAAATATATAATTTTTATATTTCATGCTATTGTATTTAAACTATTTTTGTCCCTTTATCAAACTAATGGCAAAAAAAATTGAATATAAAAAATTAACAGCAATGATGATGGAAAATACTACAAGAAAATGAATTAAACCTTACTAGCCTTGCTTAAAAGAGGAAAAAAAAAAAAGAGAAAAGAATAAATGAAAACTAAAATAAACAAACATTATTATGGTCCAATATCTTGCCTGTTGGTCTCAAATCATGAACCATCAATTTCATAATTGCTTCGAGTATACTTCGTGGTCCAATATAAAAGGCCCGTGTACTTATATATAAGATATCAATTCACATTACTTCTTTACTAGATATGAAAGGGACAAGATTAAAGCTTGTCCTATAAAATTGAACCATTTTGATTTAAATATAAACAAATCAACCAATTTCTAAAAAAAGTGTGAATTATTTATCCTTCAATTTTAAGTTTATCAGTATGATCAAATAACATAACATTCATATTCCTCTTAAAAAAGCATAACATTCATATAAAAATAATTAAGATAGCTGTTAAAAATCTTGCAAATTCCAATTGTTTGAGTTTACTTCGTGGTCCAATATAAAAGCCTATAAATATAAGATTTCAATTCACATTAAATATATCATCACAATAGTTAAACAGTATGATCAAATAACATAACACTCATATCATCACAAAGCTTGAAGATAAAAAAAAAAAAAGAGCATATAATGCACCTCATAATTTCTCATTTTTCCTTTAGTCTAATTTTCTTCAAAAAATATATTTTTTTTTCTCATGTATATGTTGGATAAAAAGAGGAAGGAGAGGATAAATCATGAGAATTCACCTGAAAAAAATATTTCTAATCAAAATTTTACCGATGATTTTGATGTAAACTCGTCTCGTTCCTTTTTCTAAATTTTACGAAAGCACTAGGAACGATCAAATCCAAATTTTCAATTGTAATATAAATTTACTAAATTAAATTTGCTCTTTGTTGATATTCTTTGAAATAAGAAACATGCCAAGTGTTACAATTTTAAAAAAAAATCACAATAAAAGTAAAAAGGTAAATTCAGACTTGTAATTAGAGTGGGAAATACGTGCCGTGCCGTGACCAAGTAAATTTTTCACGTGCCGTGACAAAAATTATGAGGGGTGGTCACGGCACGCGAGTCACGGCGTGACTCGCGTGCCGTGACTAAACGTGCCGTGACCAAACGTGCGTTAGTCACGTTTGATCGCATTTAACGTTTTAAAAAAAAAACGAAACGATTCTTTAAAATTCAAATGTTTTAATTGAAATTTAAATGTAAATATTTTAATTAAAATAAAATTATACCATATAGGAAGGTATGTTAGTGTATTGCCTCGTGACTGGCGTGTCTACCGTTCCGTGACTCATGTGTCCCGTGCCGTGCCGTGCCGTGACAAGACAATTTCCGTGCCGTGCCGTGCCGTGCCGTGTCTTCTTTGCCAACAATTGGTCACGGCACGCGACACGCGTGCTGTGCCGTTCCGTGACGGAGTCGGCTCCGGCGTGCCATTTTTCCCACTCTACTTGTAATCACTCAATCCGAAAATAAAATGTCAAACTACTAATAAATCTTTGCCCTACTAGTAAATATTGCCTCTGAATAAAAAATTGATTCGAATAAGTAGAGCATAATAGAGGTCATTAATGACTGAATTGAGTAGTGTGCCCTTGTAAGTTCCAATGCTTACAAATTTCATTGGAAAATTCAAATTTCACATGGACCAACATCGGTGGATGATCTGCCAAGTGGACTACTCCAAGTAAAATGCTTTAATTTGTAGTGCAAGTAAAAATATTAACAATCCATTAGTAAAATGACAAATAATTTGTATAATAAACTTTTTTTTGTTATAAATATATTTGTAACAAAGAACTAGTCAAATTCATCCATTAGTAAAATTTTACATTTTTTTGAATTTTTTTACTATATATTAAGTATTTTACAAAAACTAGTCAAATTCAAACCATTGAATTTTGTACCCATCTTAATAAATAGTAAAAAAAATTCAAAAAAATATAAAATTTGATCTGCAAGCACATTTTAGTGGAGATCATGTTGAACGGTTTGGATCAACGATTTGGACTTTGAAAATATAGAAAATCGTTGTAGTAACTTTGTAGTCACTCAAAGTATTGTAATCGGATCCCTCCTCTTGATTCAAACTTATTACATAAGCACATCATATCAACAGGAAAGCAATGTATTGATAATCAAATCATTATAATTGTCACGACTAATAAAGTACTTATCAAAATAAAAAATAATAAGAAATGTATATATATTCTGGAAGATAAGTATGATACACAACAACCGATAATGTGCCAATAAAATAAAATTATTATTATTTATTTGATCTAAAATATATCTAAATTATAAAACACAAACTTATAATTTATTTATTTATTTATTAATATTTCATCCATTTATTACATATTTTTAATAATTTATTTGTTTTTTAGGCCTGATTTTAAGCTCCGTATTTTGTTGTACTGGCCTGATTTTAAGCCGGAGAAATTTTATCATCTTGAACCGACCTTCTAGATACATTAAATTATTTTTTACAAAACAAGGCCCATGGGCTTATATAGAGATACCAGATCTTCTTAGTGTGGACCCATCCAGCAATTCTAGACTATTCCGTCCAGTTCAAGACGCCGGTCAGAATATTCACTGCCGGTCAAAACTAATTCGGTCGTTCGGCGGCTTCGGCCTATTTGGAATATCGAGGACTCGATGTCTGCTTTGAGATTCGTACCAGATTAAAACGGACGACTCAGATATCATTCTACACGGTCAGGTATTGCACGGGATCTGAATTCGGGTTTAACCCAGTGGGTTGGGTAGTGTCGGCGCCTCAGGTTCACGCGACTTTATTCGACGCGGCAACAAAGAGAGGAGATCGAGAGAGAGAGAGAGAAGAGAGATGTCGTACCTGTTGCCACATCTTCACTCGGGATGGGCTGTGGATCAGGCGATCCTGGCGGAGGAGGAGCGCCTCGTCATCATTCGCTTCGGCCATGACTGGGACGAGACTTGCATGCAGGTCCTTTTCTCTCTCTCTCTATGATCTATAGTCTTTAGATTGTTTTCTACTTTCAGGAAACCCTAGGATTGATGTAGAACTGTTTATATACCCCTGATTCCTTTGAATTCACCGTGGATTGATTAATTTTAGCTTAAAGTCGGCAGTAATTAGGGTAAATTCAAAATTCAGTTCTGTTGTTGGCATGAGATTGCTCTATTACTGGTGCCAGAGTTTAACTGATTGTCTTCCACACATCAATAATCCCCTTCTTGTATTGTTATCTGTTATACTGGTACCGACCTATGTCTATAGGTATAGTACTTTCTAGATCACACTTAAATAGCTTATGGGTCTATGTAGTGGTTCTTTTATCACAGTAATTAGGGGCGAAAATGGAGCGGATAGTGGTAAAACCATATCCATATTCCTTTTTAATTTTCCGGATACGGATACGGATCGGATCGGATATTTATTAAAAAATACTAATGTTCATAATATTTATCTAATTATAATAATGAATAACATAATTTTTTCATAATATATATTAAACTATATGGTATATATCTACTATTCAGATATGGTTTTAATCCGGATAATTAAAACGTAAAACCATGTTTGTATCCGTATCCACATGGATATTCGGATATCGTATATCCACATCTAATTTTTCAAATACGGATTGGATATTATCCTCACCGTTTTCCCCCCTATCAGTAATAGTTTATCTTCTTCCAGAAATAACTACTTGTGTTGTTATGCCCCAGCTTTTGTAATTTTGTATTGATATCTCGTGTTAGGCACAAACAATTAAGTCTTATTATGTGTTGATATTTGGCAACACATCTTTCTACAGCTTGCTTTTGACTAATAATGTAAAAGGAAAAATATCTGATGCAGATGGATGAAGTCTTATCATCAGTGGCCGAAACGATAAAGAACTTTGCCGTGATATACCTTGTAGACATAACCGAAGTGCCCGATTTCAACACCATGTATGAGCTGTATGACCCATCTACTGTCATGTTTTTCTTTAGGAACAAGCACATCATGATTGATTTGGGAACCGGTAACAACAACAAGATCAACTGGGCACTCAAAGACAAGCAAGAGTTCATTGACATAGTTGAGACTGTGTATAGAGGGGCCCGCAAAGGCCGTGGTCTGGTTATTGCTCCTAAGGATTACTCCACTAAGTACCGCTATTAGGTTGGTCGTTGCTGTGTCATGTAATTTGCGTATTTGCTGTTGTTGACAATGATAATTTCTCAATGGTGTTCCTTGCCTAATCATGCAATTTATGTATCCAGGAGTTGTTTACATCTAATTATGTGTGGTTTAATAGTTTGCTCTCTTTTAAGGTTGATCTATCATTTTCTTGACATGAATCTTCTTTTCCTTTTGTTAACCAGTTAAAGGCACTTTCCTCCTATTATGACACTAGGAAATATTGTCCGAATTAATATTTTTCTTATTTCTACAATTGAGGCATCAACAAATTAAACTGCAGAGTTGTTTAGAAAGAGAAGAGGTTTAATGTTCTGGAATTCGTATCCTCTACATTAACTCGAAAGATTCTCTTTTGAATTAATGCATCTTAACCATCCTATTAGATCCGGATGAATATTAAAAGACCCCTAGCTTGTAGGCATAAGCTAGATTGGCTCTGTTTAAAATTAGACGGTTGAGATTCATTAACTCAAAATATTCAAATTTTGAGTCAATGCAGAATATTCCTTTCTGAGTTAATGCAGAGGATACACATTCAACGTTCTGTGGTTTGATTTGATAGCTTTCAGGGAATAGTAATACTAATGTTAAAATCATCAAGAAATTTAGCTCTTCTTTTTCAGGAACAAATTTGATGAAAAGTAAAACCAATGCAATAAGGTGAACCACTGATGAATTGCAACGAGAAAGTTGCCTCAATTTCAAATGGTTATGTATGAATTCATACAAAATACTTCTCATGTTATGCTGATTAACATTTTCTGAAGATGAATAATTTGATTATTTTCGATGTTATTTCAATGGCCAAGGAAGATGGAAAGCAAAGAGTTGTGCATGAACTAACATTATTTCAATAAAACAATACATCACAGCATAGAGAAAATTGAACAAGTTCTTTCTCTAGTCCTCGGGGCCCATGATTCTAATGAAAACTCTAGTAGTCTCATCTAAATTTCTAAACCTAATCAAAAGTACAAATATCTCAATCATTACAAATATAAAGTTAAATCCCTAGAAATTTGACACCAAGAAGCCTTGTTAAAATCCTCCTTAAGGGCATTTCCTGTGTATATAGGAAACTCCATGTTCTTCATACCTGCATGCATGTAGTAGCTTATCATTGACCATATTTTTCTCAAATTATGTGACAAAAGAAGACTTGAACCACATAATATGTAACTTACTCAGCTTTGGAGAACCACATTTGCTGAAAAGATCCAAGAGATGCAAGAATGCTGCCTCCGATCCAAACACTGATCCAAACACTAATCAATAACTCTTCACACATGTAATACATAAAGATATGCAACTAAAACCTTACCACCAGTCTTTTTCAGTATATATATTTTTTTTCTTTTTTTGCCACTTATAACAACACGATCTAAACCAGGAACAAAAGAAGAATCATACCTAAATCGCCTTTCAATTGCATTACCGCTTGCCAAAACCTTGACACGTGCAGCTTGAGGAGCCTCCTACACATTCGAAATGTTCACCAAATATAAAATATCATTAATTTGCTTAACTGAAGTAGTTTTATCCAAAAGCTAAAAAGTTTGTAAAAAAAATGTGAATAAGGTAGGCAAGTATGACCTCCATTAATTCTTTTTCAAGACGCTCCTTCAACTGCTGCACTGATGAAGTCCCACCAGCAAGCTATTTGGAAACAACAACAAAATATTATCTCTGCCCAAATAGAATATTTCAAAAATATATCTGTTGTTTAAATGCCTTAATCAGTGTGCCTCTTGTTCTTAGTGACTATACTGTATCATCGCTTCAGCTACTAAACATAAAATTATTACCAAGATACTGCTGAACAGTTCCCTCCTTATATCAACGTCAGATTTGTTTATACTTTCAAGGACCTGCAGGAGGAAAATATGAAGGATGAAATTAAAAAAAAAAAAAAAAAAACATTTGTAGTATCACACTGCATTGGTAAATATCTCCTGTGTATTTTTTTAAAGCATGAGGGGTACTTTGGTTTTGCATTACTCAACTGTGCTAGGCACGGTTCTCAATCATCTTACATGAAATGTATATTGGTTTAGTCTTATACTCTATAGACTATTTCCTATTGAGATTTGAAGTTGAAATCTGATAAGCTTATTTCTTTTCTCATTTATGATATTTTAGGAAGTAGGAACAATGACATGTCACTTACCATTTGTGGCAGCCCCCTAACTGAAGCTGGATCTGGAAATCCCTCAATCCCTGGTATCGTCTGTTCTTCGCATTCAACAAAGAAAGGTCAAAGAACAAAAATTCTGAAATAATATTGTTTTGATTTGGCATCGAATGAAGATGTAATTGCTTACCAGCGCTAAAGATGGATTAAAGAGAATATCAGGGATTTTGAATCTATCAGCACCAATTTCAATTGTCCTGACAAGTACAAAGGCAAATCATATTAGGAAAAGTTTCTCAACAGATGTACCAGTAAATAAGTTTATTTGAAAATGATGCGGTGTGAAGAACTTACTGCCCATCAGGAAGCTCATAAGAAGTCATAGGAACATTAGCATATGATGCTTCTGTTAAGAAAAAAAAAGAAAATTTAAGACCAGTCCAGAGTCATAACCTCCATCTAACACAGTAGGTCAGCGCTACTCTTTCTTTTTAACTGCTTGCTATTTTATCAAGTCATAGCCATAATAGTTTCATAGTTTGCCGAATAAAAAAGATAACTGTTAAGAGATTCAGTGATTAAGAAGTCACAAAAGGGTATTTTTGTCCAATAAAAAAAAGGATTTTGGACTCCAGAATTCTAACAAACCATCATAAGCACTGTCAGGGACACGAGAAACAGATTCCTTGATGTCCCCCGCAATCGCTCTCTGCAATTATTGGTACATCAGAATTTTAACATGTATAAAACTATAATGATAGTAATCTTAAAAATATTAAAACTAAAAGGGAAAAATTAAAATAAACATTAAAATATTCAATTGACAAGATAATAAAAGATTGCTTTTGAAACATACTGTGCAGAACAATCGGTAACTCTCTGTGGTGTTTGGGAAATCGAGATCCACAATCTATTCAGACGAAAAAGAAAATTTTACAAAAGGGTCCTTGGAAAGTATATATCAATATTTAGGTGACTCATACAGGTATGGTTGGTAACGCACAAAAAAAGAAGATGGAGGATTATAATGCTTCTTTATAACTCTCGACCAAGAGAGGTAAAAAAGCCAACTTACAACTATATGATTTTGAGTCCATATCTGCTGTTATTCCGGAATTGGATCTCAAGGCCCTACCCGATCTGGACTGTCCAATCTAAAATGAACATACCAGATCAACTTGGCAATTTTATCTAAAAGTGAATTGCTAATCATTTTAGCAAATCAATCTGGTACATTACTTTTAGATCAGACAGTCCAGACCCAAAAAGAGAATACTATGGCCCAACTCCGGAATAACAGAAGTAAGCCAAGGTATACAATTCTAAACCAACGGTGCCAAATATTATCACCTTGTAATCACCAGGGCTAATTTCTTTCTTCTTAAAAGAATATCTAGGCTTGATCTATAAGAAAACAATTAAAAAGTCGGTGAATAATTCCATTATTGAAGCAATATATTTTACGGATAATAGTGAAAACTTGTTTTAAACTAAGACTTACTACAATGCCCTTGCTCTCCAAGCTTTTCATCATGCAGTCGGTTAAAAGTTCACCGCCAATTGGAGAAGTAACAACAGCCTAAATCAAATGGAAGAAGAACATTGAGGAACTTATAAATTATTTTCAAAACGGAAGCTAACCTTATTTCAGGAAATAATAGCTTCAAGAACAAATGAAAATACAAACAATTTCGTGAAATGCAAGCAGATCCATGAACAAAGAACACACCAAAACTAATAGGTCAACATTCAACATATAGCGAAAAGCAAGAATGGTTTGGGGGGGGGGGGGGGGGGGGGGGGGGGGGGGATTAAACCTTCTGAAGCACGTAACCGTCATGTACAGCAGCGACCACAGTTGATCCACCGCCACTATTGAAAACAAAAGAATTTACAATACATTTTATTCTATAATCAAAAGGGCAAACATAAACTACATAAAAGTTTCTAGCACCAATGACAATAACAATGCAAATATATAAACACACCTATCAACAACCAACGATGTGGAACGGCCAGAAGCAAAAGAAGTCAATACCTGGAAACCACAAGGCAAAGTGTTAGCAAGGAAAGTATGCATCCCAATTTCCAATTCTACAAACAATCATCAAAATAAGTGGGAGCTAGAGTACATACAGCATTTTTGGCCAAGAACAATGCAGGAACCTTGTAATTCTCAAACATAATCTCTGCTGCCCTAAAATTACAAAGTAACACACAGACACGAAGAGAGAGAGGGGGGGGGGGGAGGATTAGAACAAAGAAAATTGCTTGATCATAAGGACCATAGATAACTAAACCCACAAGAACTTTTGCAAATTGATATAACCTAAATATTGAGAGTTTGTATGTTAACAATTATCTTTTCTTCTGCAGACACGAGAACATGTATGTTGACTTTGTTATTAGGTGCCTTGTAAATACAAGGCTTGGAACTTTCAAAAAAGGACTGCCTCAAGCAAAAAAAAAAAAAAAAATACCAAACAATTAGACATACAGAGACAATAGTTTTGAGGTGTGTGTGTGTGTGGGGGGGGGGATTTACTTCTCTCTTTGATGTGCCGTATTGATTGATGATTCTGCCAATAACATTGGATGCTCTTTTGGATCAATCAAGAGCCTTTGCCTTAATCACAAATAAATAAACAAATATTTATTTCAGATAAAAACTTGAAAGGTTGTACAACTAACACGATTTTCTGCAATTACCAATCTTACAAAAAAAAAATTGTTGTAGGTCCAATAACCAGTGATCATGCCCCTAATTTTTGTTGTTCAATGAGCCCCTAGACTATTGCATTTGGTTTAATCAGGCCACTGAATTTTCCCCTCATTTTAATCAGCCCCTTGAATTTTGGTACTGTATCAACCGGGCCCTCTGTCAATTAGTTCATAATGTAGTTACGTTCAACTATTCATTTAGCAAGGAATGTGAGAATGACTTTCAGATTATTAAGTGTGACAAACATCAGCTTACAGAACCAGGTGCACTAATTGAGGAGTCAAAATCGACTTTTATATATTTCAGATAAATTTTTAAAGCATATACACCTTAAGTAACAATATTCCATCTGCCTTCGTCAATCGTAAACTTTTTTTATTTCAAGCAACCAGCCACTAGACCAATACTAACCTAAAAGCATGATTCCATATATTGTCGACCATGTCCCAGTCAACAACAACACCGTCTTTAAATGGCGATATAACCTATATCAAAGAGCATAGAGATGGTGATAGCTATAATGTGACAAGAAAAACTCTACTTTGCATAACAAACAAGTATTAAGATATCAGGTATCAATATCACTCCCTTCAAGTGCATTACCAGAAAAATGTACCAAAATAGGTCCTTATACCAGCTGGATTATGTAAAACAGGTGATTGTACCATACAGTCCTTAATATAATAATTCTTCATGTGACAACAACTAACCTCCATGTGATCTCTCCTATAGTCCAGAGCTTGAGTGCCGACATAAAGTTTTCTCTTTGCTTTCGACTTGTCATCTGGTGGTTTAGCACTACTTTTGGGGTCTTGGGCCGAGTCGCCTTCCTTCTCGGGGTTGGCCTCACTGTCTACTTCCATTTGGTCAATGCATCCCACAGCCTTACAAAATTGAATGTTCAGGAAAAAGATTTTATGTAATTGGTTAAGATAACAGGCTTTTGGGATATCAGTAGTTTCTTGTCTTGATGAGGTCCAAAGGCTAAACCAGGATTGCTGAATAATAGGGGTGTCAACGGGTACGAAGCGGGTCGGGTGGAATCATTTTCATCCCCTTATCCGTTAAGTCAACAGAAAAACACTTTACCCTTACCCGTACCCGTCTTATCGAATATGGTATGGGCTGGGTTAACAGATAAAAGGGTGCCATTGAATAGATATATATGGCCTATGAATAAAACTATATCATATTATGCCATCGTCCCCATATAAATTATATATGTAAATTTTATTTTAATAATTACCGAATAGGGTAATGGGTACGAAATAGTCTTTACCCGTAACCTTAACCGTATCCAATAAGCTAACAAAAACAAAAAACTTACCCGTACCCATCTTATCGAATACATAACGGATTGGGTAAACGGATAAAAGGATGTCATTGACACCCCTACTGACAAGGTTCTAATATTAAGTTTGAATTGTTCAAGTAATGACAGTTTTTCTGCCTATTTTATCCCCGGATGCTGATAAGTGCCCCTAACACTTGCCCACTAAGCCCCCGGTGCCATCCAAAATAGGTATGCAGCATTTTATAAAGACTACCCCTATGTTTGACAGAAGACCAAAAATAAATTTCAAACTTGTGGCTAGGTGGCATTCCAAGTGAAAATCAAGGGGTGTCTTATATTTTCCTTTCATCTTTCCACAGAATAATAAGTTACATGGGATTGGAACTTGCAAGGAAAAAAAAAGGTTACCGAGGGAAAGACGGCTTTCGGAGCATCTTCACCGGCATACCCCGCCTTACAGCTGTACGATCCCAAATCGACCACAATAGCCGACACCTCATCTAACAAAGGAAAAGAAAAGAGAAGTGAAGTTTTGTATCTATGTAACCATGCATGCTCTAGATATTCTACATTATTTTCTTCACGACGGACTTCAAACTCAATCACCATGTATTAACATGGCACCACATTTTGCTCAGAAGCAGTGTTTTATCATAACAGTTATTGGTAAAAGCAGGAGTTGAAGTGTAATTTTGTGATTAACAAAACAAAGCATTTTATGAACTTTTCACTTCCAGCTTAAGGTAATCTCGTTTTTAACCTACAAGGAGGGATTTAAGTTTCCTGCGAACGGTTCCATTAGTGAACAAGTGACTGACAAGTAGGCCCGCTGACTCCCAGAACGGGTTTAATACTCGCTTGCATCGACCCGCGACACAAAGCGCCACACTGAAAGCGCTACAGTAGAGTTGAAGCAGAGAGAGAGGGGGTAGGGAAAGTAGAGAGATTCGTCTTACCGCCGCCGTACATAGACGGAGCACCCGAGAGTAGAGGAAGTAGCCGGAGTGAGGTGGTGAAACCCTAGCTTAAGCGAGAATGGAGAAGTGAAGAGGAAATTTGACAAAAGAAGAGTATCGAGGGTTTGAAGGGTTTTGTGAAGAATGTGAGCTGCTGTAGAACGGACTGAAGGAAATCATGCGGTCTGGGCGCCTGACTGATGGGTCCCGCGCAAAATTGTTGGACCTTTTTATGGATTCGACCCGATATTTTGCAGTTATTTTATTTGGGTAACTCATAAATATTTATTTTAGAGGACTTGTATGGTTGTCTCGTTTTATTTTATTATTATTTTTTTTTTTTTTGCAGCATATGGTACAAAATTTAATTTTGTAACATTAGTATGTATGGATGGATGAGAATAACAATAATAAAAAAAAAAAATTGGTTTTCCGTGTTAGTTTTATTTTATTATGTTATGGCCTATGTTATTAATATGCACCAGGTTCATTCAAAGAAATGAACGAAAGGGCTTCAGCATTTTTGATGGAAAAATCTGTTGCTATTAATATATACTGGTCCCAATTGATTGCCTGATAAGTCACAGAAAAACAACTTAGAAAAAGGTCTCTCTGTCTCTCTCTACTGAATTTTGAGAGAATTTATGAAAAACGTCATTAAGAGAAAACGCTGTGTCCATCATCAGTTATCAGGAAAATCATTGAAGATCTCAGTATTAACGCTTCCGCAAAATGTCATCAATTCAGAATTGTAAGTTTTAAATACGTTTGCTATTTTATTTTGAATTTACGGATTCTGGATTAATATTAAAGTTTTCAGTATTTCTAACATTTGGTATCAGAGCCAAATCGTAAATTCATATAAGATGCAATATTTTTTTTTTCTTTCGAAATTTGTTTTATTTGGTTCGTATAAATATTATGAACGACGAATTTAAACTGAGAAATTCATTTTTTACGAATTTTGGATTAATCCGAAAGTAAATTTTTTTTTTTGGGATTAATTACTAATTATTATCGGAGAATTAATTATTATTTTTTTTAATTCTTTGGTTCGTATAAATTTTGAGAATTATTATTCTTGAATCAATTCATAATTATTCTCTATTATTAAAATTCATGGGAGATGCAAAAGTTGGAGACCTTTAACCTCCCAAAAGGCCTCACATGCACATCTCTATTTTGCTATATTGGATCTAATACAACTTATGATGAACAAAAATTCGGTCCAACCTAGATGACAGCCATGCGTTTTGGCAAAATGGGCCGAACTTGCTGAGTTTCGGCCAAAAACTCAGCCAAAAGTTGATTGCATGGCTAATAAAGGGGAAGGGCCGAACTATGTGTTATATGTGTTGTATTGGATCTTGACTATATGTTATATGATAGGATAAGATGGGATTGCATGTACAAAAAACTATATGTGTATATATGTTGCACAAATTGTATTATGTTGGTATTTTCTATGATTTTATATGAATTCATATATGATTTTCGGCCTAATTAATTTTCTGTTGCAGAAATTTATTATTTATATTTCATATAAATAATTTTAGATGGAATGATTATTATTATTATTATTTTTATAATTGGATGTTATCTTTATTAAAACTAATTTTGTGATTTAAGTCACAATTATGTTTCACATTTAATAAATTATGACGGTAATTTTACCAACTTTAATTGCCATTATGATTTATTAAATGAATTTATTTGTTTCTGCCCAACGGTGATACAAATTAATTTTTTTTTAATAAAATTACGTTTTCTTCATGTAATAAATTATAAAGGTTAATTTTACCAACTTTAATTGCCATTATGATTTATTAAATGAATTTCTTTATTTTAACAATTCAATTTATTTCTGCCCAACGGTGATATAAATCGAATTTATGCAACAACTGTTATGATAGAACTGAAATATAATTTGGCGTTTTATTATATATATTTCAGTATAATTACAGTTGATTTAATATTTTTTTTTATTTGTGGATTTATAATTTGATAACAGTAAGCATTTTTTTATTTTTCTGAATCTAATGCAGCATTGAATAATGTTCATGCTCAAATCTCTGGAATAGCCCATTGAACGGAACTAATTTTTCCACTTGGAAAGAGCAAATTGAGATTTGTCTTGGTGTTTTGGATATTGACCAGGCATTACGAATAGACAAACCTACTATTATATCAACAAGTACTGATGATGAAAAGGATAATTTTGCAAAATGGGAGCGGTCAAACGCATGTCTCTCATGATTATGAAAAGTACTATTACAACTGCTATAAGAGGAGGTATTCCTGAGAAGGATGATGCAAATAATATCTTCACTGCTAAACAGTATTTGGCTTCTGTTGAAGAGCAGTTTAAAAGTACTTCTAAGGCTAATGCAAGTACTCTCATAATGAAAATGCTCACCACCAAGTATAACGGGACAAGCGGTGTACGTGAACATATCATGAAGATGAATGATATGGCCGCAAAATTGAACGGTATGGATATGGCAATTTCTGAAGGCTTTTTAGTTCATTTCATTATGACTTCTCTTCCTGCACAATTTGGTCCTTTCAAGATCAATTATAATACGCAGAAAGAAAAGTGGAAAATGAGCGAATTAATTGCCATGTGTGTTGAAGAAGAAGAAAGGATTAAAGCTGAAAAACCTGACTATGCACACATTGCTGTTCAAAGTCCAAAACCGAAAAATAAGGAAAATGGTAAAGGTAAAAGTAAAATGAATATGGCTACTGGTATTAACAAGGCAAGTACATCTGGTACAAAACCCGTGCATGCTCCTAAGTGTCATCACTGTAAGAAGCGTGGACACATGAGGAAGGACTGTGTGAAGTTTAAAGATTGGCTCGTTAAAAAGGGTAATGATTTAAATTTCATGATTTGTGAAACCTTTTTAGTTGATGTTCCCTTAAATACGTGGTGGGTTGACACTGGTGCCTCTGTGCACATTACGAACTCATTGCAGGGATTCCATTCCGTGAGGATGCTTGAAAGGGGAGAAAGGAAACTTAAAGTTGCTAACGGATTAGAGGCTGAAGTCGAGGCTGTTGGAACTCTTCGTTTAGTTTTGAAGAGTGGCTTTATTCTTGATTTACATGATGTAGTTTATATTCCTAGTGTGATTAGGAATTTAATTTCTGTTTCTAGACTTGATGCGTGTGGTTTTGTGTTTCAGTTTGGAAATAATGAGTTGAAACTATATCATAACTCTAAGTTTGTTGGTTCTGGATTATTATGTGATAATCTATATAAATTATGTTTGGATTCTTCCTTTTGTGAATCTCTGTTATCTATGAATATTACTAGTGTTAATCATAAACGTGGAGTCAAGAGAAATCGTGATGTTGGAAATTCTTCCAAATTATGGCATCGCAGATTGGGTCATATTTCAAGAGATAGAATGCAACGTCTCATTAGAAATGAAATTCTCCCTGCATTAGATTTTTCTGATTTTGACAACTGCGTAGAATGTGTAAAAGGAAAATTTGTCAAGGGAAATAAGAAAGGAGCCACTCGAAGTGGGGGACTATTAGAAATTATACATACTGATATTTGTGGTCCTTTTCCTACTCCGGGTATTAACGGGCATAAATCATTTATTACTTTCATTGATGATTATTCTCGCTATGGTTATGTGTACTTGATTAATGAAAAATCTGAAGCACTAGATAAATTCAAGATTTTTAAGGCTGAAGTTGAAAATCAACATAACCTTAAAATTAAAATAATGCGATTAGATAGAGGCGGTGAATATTATGGAAGACACACCGACCTTGGTCAAAGTCCAGGCCCGTTCGCTTTATTTCTTCAAGAAAATGGTATTGTACATCAGTACTCTATGCCGGGAGATCCTCGACAAAATGGAGTTGCTGAAAGACGTAATCGTACACTAATGGATATGGTACGAAGTATGATCTGCAATACCACATTGCCGGATTTTTTGTGGACAGAAGCTTTAAAAACAGCCACACATATCCTAAATCGGGTTCCTAGTAAATCTGTTCCAAAAACACCTTATGAACTGTGGACTGGCAGAAATTCACAACTATGATACTTACGTGTATGGGGCTATCCTGCTGAAGCAAAAGTCTATAATCCGCAACTTAAGAAACTTGATTCCAGAACCATTAGTTGTTATTTTATTGGTTATCCAGAGAGATCCAAAGGTTTCAGATTTTATTGTCCGTCACATACCACTAGAATAGTTGAGACGAGACATGCTGTATTTTTTGAAAATGGCAACATCAGCGGGAGTAATGCAAATAGAACAGTAAATCTCGAAGAAAATCGGATTTATGTTCCAATTCCGATAATTCGAGAAATTACAAATTCTATACCTATTGTTGTTCAAGAGGCTAATGAAGAAACTCATGTTCATGATGTACCTATTGTTGATGAAGCTCTTATGCTGCCACAAGAACCCTTACGTAGATCACAAAGAGAGAGAAGATCTGCCATACCTGATGATTATATCGTATACCTTACTGAGGAGGGTTGTGATATAGGTAATGGAGATGATCCTATCTCATTCAAGCAAGCTATTATGAGTGATAAATCATCTCAATGGTTGGAGGCCATGAATGATGAGATGAAATCTATGAAAATTAATGAAGTTTGGGATCTTATTGAGTTACCTGTCGGGGTTAAACCTGTAGGATGTAAATGGGTCTATAAGACTAAAACTGACTCCAAAGGTAACATTGAAAGATTTAAGGCCAGACTAGTCGCTAAAGGGTTTACACGACAAGAAGGTGTACATTTTGATAATACATTTTCTCCTGTCTCAAAGAAAGATTCATTAAGAATTATTTTAGCCCTCGTAGCTCATTATGATTTAGAACTACATCAAATGGACGTAAAAACTGCATTTCTCAATGGTAACTTGCATGAAGAAATTTTTATGAAACAACCTGAAGGATTTGTTGTAGAAGGCAAGGAACATATGGCATGTAGGTTAAAACGTTCAATATATGGATTAAAACAAGCTTCACGACAGTGGTATCTCAAGTTTGATGAGGTCATAATCAAATTTGGATTTAAAGAAAATACAATAGATCAATGCATATATCTCAAGATTAGTGGGAGTAAATTTATCTTTCTCGTTTTGTACGTGGATGATATTTTATTGGCAAGTAGTGATTTAGACATGTTATACGAGAAAAAACATTTTCTAGCAACTAAGTTTGAAATGAAAGATCTTGGTGAAGCCTCTTATGTTATAGGTATTGAAATTCACAGAGATAGGTCTCGTGGGATCTTAGATTTATCCCAAAAAGCATATATTGAGAAAGTGCTTAAAAGATATAACATGCATAATTGCTCCCCTAGTGTTGCTCCTATTGTCAAGGGTGACAAATTCAGCAAGTTTCAATGTCCTAAAAATGAAATAGAACGTGCTCAAATGCAGCAAATTCCTTATGCTTCGGTAGTAGGGAGTCTTATGTATGCTCAAGTTTGTACACGTCCTGATATTGCATTTGCAGTTGGTATGCTTGGCCGATATCAAACTGATCCAGGAATGGAACATTGGAAAGCTGCCAAGAAAGTTTTACGGTATTTGCAAGGGACAAAAGATTATATGCTTACTTACAAGAGGTCAAATAACCTTGAAGTTATTGGTTATTCTGATTCAGATTTTTCTGGATGTCTCGACAGTAAGAAATCCACATCAGGTTACATATTTATGCTTGCAGGGGGACCAATTTCATGGAAGAGTGCTAAGCAGTCTTTAAGGGCATCTTCCACTATGCAAGCAGAATTTGTGGCGTGTTATCATGCTACTGGTCAAGCAGTTTGGTTAAAGAATTTTATACCAGGACTTCAAGTAATTGACAGTATTGCGAGGCCACTCACCTTATTTTGTGATAACGAAGCTGCTGTTTTCTTCTCTAAGAATAACAAATCAAGTGGTGCATCCAAGTGGATCGACATCAAATATCTTGTTGTTAGAGACAAAGTCAAAGATGGTACCATTATGATACAACATATCAATACAAGAGCTATGTTAGCTGATTCTCTAACAAAAGCGCTTCCACCCACTCTTTACAAAGAGCATGTTGCCGGCATGGGTTTAGTTAATGTATTATAATTTTGTTGTTGTAAACTATATATATATATATATTATGTTATGTACTGAATATTTAATTATGTATTGACTTTGAATTTATAAGTTTGCTTATTACGATGCGCATAATTTTATTTAATCTAAGCAAATTACTTATGAGGACCGAATGAAAATTACTAACCATTGTTGGAAAGAGTACCATTGTTATAATTAATGGGGATCAAATAACGACATTTGTTATTCTGATTACATTAGTTTGGTTTGGTATTTCTAACTGAACAGGTTCATGATTAATGAAAATTATATTGGCCAATTTTTAATATGTGCTTTATTATGTTATAACATTACGGCCAAGTGGGAGAATGTTAGTTTTATTTTATTATGTTATGGCCTATGTTATTAATATGCACCAGGTTCATTCAAAGAAATGAACGAAAGGGCTTCAGCATTTTTGATGGAAAAATCTGTTGCTATTAATATATACTGGTCCCAATTGATTGCCTGATAAGTCACAGAAAAACAACTTAGAAAAAAGGTCTCTCTGTCTCTCTCTACTGAATTTTGAGAGAATTTATGAAAAACGCCATTAAGAGAAAACGCTGTGTCCATCATCAGTTATCAGAAAAATCATTGAAGATCTCAGTATTAACGCTTCCGCAAAATGTCATCAATTCAGAATTGTAAGTTTTAAATACGTTTGCTATTTTATTTTGAATTTACGGATTCTGGATTAATATTAAAGTTTTCAGTATTTCTATCATTCCGATGATGCTATTATCGTCCGGATGTAATTTGAATATATTTTTTCTTTTTAATAATTAATATTATTTTGCTAACCTGACATTTCATAAAGACTGGATTGATGGTATTTTGAATTATATGATTCAAATAGTATTTATTATTGCAAATAGCATAAGATTAACATTTTTTTCACGCTATTCGAATTATCACTTTTTTCATGCAATTCATGTATTACTCATTCGGAACTTGTTCAACAAAATGAAATAGAGCAAAATTATGTTGGAATAGATGATGAGCGTGCTTGGAATTAGGTGGGATAAGTAGGATTACATAACAACAACAAAATATATTTGGTATAAAAATTTGCAATCAAACTCCCTTTTTTATTTTAGTCCCCCTATATTTCATGTAATATACAACTGTTCATGAAATGATTAGAGAAAATATATATTTTTGGATATTTTATGTATGTCAGACACAATTCAAATAGTGTGAAAATGACTGAGCTTTTAGACTCGTTTCTTATTTTCTCTCTATTCTTCTTTTTGTTAAACAAACTCTCGACGATCCAAATACATCCTTTGAGTTCCTTTCTAAGGAACTGTATCCATATTGCAATTTTAATAAGATTATCTTGAATGCTATTAGGTTGAGCGAAAATCTCAAAGAAGCCGTAAAATGACCATTGTCTCTATCTAAAGATAAAACAATTAGCACAAGATAACAAAAATAAAACCCAAGTGAGGTGTTTTAATTTTACAATCTGAAAAGTTCAGGGACCTTTGCATAATTAATTACCAATCTGATTCTTACCAATGTCAAGAGAGAGAACTGATTTCATTTCCATCGTTCGATCGGGTAAAGATTTTAACAGAGCCGTTTAAGCTTCATGCAGCGCAAGAACCATAGTTTTGATTCTACCGTCCGTGAGCTGCAGCCAAAACTTCTCTGTTAAATCGTTTACCCGTTCGATCCTCTTCCCCGAACTCTCTTGGTCCGTACGTCTGGAGAAGCTTCTCCAAAACCCATGCACTTTCTTCTGTGATTCACTGATTCCTTTCTTCTTTTTCCGAGCGAACCACCTGCTCTTGGTTTAATCTCGCTTGAAATGGTTGTCATCGAACCTGAACCCGAATCCGTAGCGACACCTCCACTAAAGGAATCCATAGCGGATACAGAGACTCCAGGATCCGCCGAGGATGAAGGATCCAGAAGCGGCGACGAGTGTTTTGAGGATGCCTTGACGGATGAGCAACTACTCGAGGTCTGATTATCCCTTTGTTTAATTTGTTTAAATTGGGCTAATTTTGTGTGAATTTGGAGGCAGCTAGTAATTTGGTACTGTTTACTGGTACTAGTTTAAGTTGATCTTATCTCGTCTTCGATTTCCTTGTAGAGAACAAAAGACCAAGCTAATGATGCAAAAACACAAGGGAACAAGCTATTCAGTGCTGGGAATTACGAAGAAGCACTGTCACAGTATGAACTTGCACTGGAGATTTCTTCTGAGATACCATCGTCAGAGGAGATTCGCTCAATGTGCCATGCAAATCGCGCCATATGTTTCTCCAAGTTGGTAAGTTTGAACACTTGATCTGACCTGATTTTGTTTGACTTAGTCGGATTTAATGCATTTTGCTCCTATTTAATAGGGGAAGTATGAGGAGACGATCAAAGAGTGCACAAAAGCTCTTGAATTGAATCCTTCTTACATAAAAGCACTTCTTAGAAGGGGAGAGGCACATGAAAAACTCGAACACTATGACGAAGCTATTACTGGTAAATGTTGATCCCTCCTGTATTTTACTCAAAGTTTCACAGTTCAATCCCGGTTCCTACCATCAAATTCAATCAGAAATATTGAAGGAAATATATTGCGTGCTAAATGGGGTGGAACTAGAAAATTTAGATTGGGGGGCTAAAACATAAAATGCAAAATATGAATATGTGGCCACTGGAATTTGAACCAAAGTCTTCACACCTACAAAGTGGAATTTAACCACTAGGCTACAATCACACATTTAGCATTTTATGAGAGGGGCTAAACTATATAAAAACTTGAAACTTCCTCCCCTGGTGATCACTATATGGCTTGTTCGACTTGTTCCAGTACCTGATAGGATTACTAGTTGCCTAATCTAGTCTTCTAATGATGTCTTGTAATATGCTCTTAAGACTCTATATTCCCTTTTGTGTATGCTTATCCTGTGCTGTTATTAGCTTCTGTAGTTACTTAGGTCTTTTGTACAATGGAATTGATATTCCATTGATTATTGTATGAATTGCTGTTGTTTCAATATGAAACAGGTGGGGGTTAACCACTTTTGTCAAAAAAAAAATATATATATATATATATATAAACTTGAAAAAAAAAGAGAAAAATTCCATTAAATTTTATTACTATGATTAAAATTTTTAAAATCATGGGGGTTTATGATGGTTGGACCAACATTGTTTTTAAATATCTAGGATCAGAAAAGAAAATTATGTAACTTTAAGGGACTAAAGTGAGAGACAAGATGGGTCGGTTGTCTATTATCTTACGTGCTTTCAATTGTTTTTCAGATATGAAAAAGATTGCTGAACTGGATCCTTCGAATGAACAAGCAATAAGAGCACTTCGGCGCCTCGAGCCCTTGGCAGCAGAGAAAAGAGAAAAGATGAAGGAAGAAATGATAGGTACAGTTCCTTCTTTTTTATTTTCTTCGCACCTCAAATTATGAAAGTATCATATGAATTTTCAGCAAAATAACTAATGCAAATTATAGCATTGATTTTATGAGGAGAAGGTTTTATTTTGTAGTTTTTGGTTAGTGAGATCATAAATTTCCAACTTTCAAGCATTTTGCTCAAACAAAACTAAGAATAATGACTCATTTATTAGCCGACTTTCATTTCTCGACTAAAATTGTTGAATGTTGGTGTCCCGTTTTTCAAAAAAAATTATTGGAGAATATTTGCTATTCCTTATACTGTTTGAAATCAAAACAAGCATGTCTGAATTTTTATTGCAGGGAAGCTAAAAGAGTTGGGAAATTCAGTGCTGGGAAAATTTGGGATGAGCGTTGACAATTTCAAGACCGTGAAGGATCCTAACACGGGTTCATACTCCATCCAATTCCAGCGCTAAATAACACGTCTTTTGAAGAAATGCAAACAAGAACATGTATGTGAATATTGCTGGAAACCAGATTTTTTTTATGCATTTTTGTTGTCAATGTCTAGGGGAAAAACAAATTTGCATTTTTAAAGGAGTTTTTTTGTTTTTATTGAATGTACTTACTCCTGGTGTCTTTTCCTTGGCATGCATAGGGTAATTTGTTACTATGTGGTTCCTCTGTTTAATTACTTAAATATAGAAGCATTCATATCTTGGTATTTACTATTAATCTATTATTGTAATAATGAGAGCGGCAATGAAACTATGAAACATGTTTTGGTTATAACAGTGGCATCTATGAACAATAAAATCCATTTCATCACTGATAAGTTAAGCCATAATTTCTTTTCAATAATTCAATCATTAAATTTTATATGATTAATAACACATATTTCTTAGCTAGGGACAAGAAACGGACCAACACTTCCGTTAACACAAATTAAACAACTAAGCATCGATAATACACCCAAAATGGGGGTAATTGATGCATGATATATTTATAATATAACATCATAGAAACATATGTACAATAAAATTAAGCAATAACAAAAGCATATAGATACGCCAGTCTTCGTCACCACTTTCAAAAGGCTTCTTATATTCAATAAGCAATACCAATTCCCGAATCAAGTCCACCATCTACCAATAGTTATAAGAATAACAAATTAAAATCGAGAAAATATTAAGGCACCTACTAATTAGTCTTAATTTAATTTGCAAAAGTCAAGAAAATATTATTAACCTGTAAAGAACAGCGTTTGTAACCACCACGAATCTTCTCAAGCAACTCGTGTATGGAATGAATCTTCTTAAAAATGGAACAAAATTCTTCCAATTGTTCCTTACTAAACGAAATGTTCTGAAAAACCTTGCATATGAATCCACAAAACCAGCTTGTAATATACCGAAAGACCCACTTACAAGCATCAAGTATGAACTGATATGCACCCTGACACAGAGACCAGGTTTTTGTGGCTACTGTCTTCATTGCACTTACTGCACCACCCATTCTGAAATTCTCCAATCTCTGATTTCCCTTTTAAATTCTGTGTTGAATTACTGTTACTTACATCTGGGTTATATTTATAGATGAACTAGTTGATGATTAGTTTGAATTACATTTACTAATTGATAATTGATAATTGATTTGATTGTGGAACACGAAGAGACTTCTACAGATGATTGAACGATTTCTCGTTTAGGTAATTGGAATTTCATTAAAGTAATTGAATTATTTGAGGAAGACGAAGGGAATTAATTTATGATGATTGTTTGATTAAATTGAAAAAAGAATCTGGGAAAAGTAAAAGACGTCCGGGAGAGTGAATATCACAAGTTCTTTCATTTTTGGATATATAAATAATAGAATATGTTATATGGACAACAATTTTTGTTTGACAATTATGACAACTGACTAAACAATTTTTGGTAATTGGAATTACATTAAAATAATTAAATTATTTGATGAAAACGATTAACGAAGGGGGTTAATTTATGATGACTAGTTGAAAAAATTGTAAAAGAATCTTGGAATAACAAAAGACGTCCAGAAGACTAAATAATTGAATATCTTATATGTCCTTTCTTTTTTGGATATAATATTTGAATAATTTTAATTGAATTCTTATTTTTTCTGAATATTTTACATATGAAAACTCTTCGTTAGCAGGAAAGCCTGGGAGGATAAGAAACAAAACGAATAAATGATAAGCAATGCCAGGCGAAAGTTTGAAGCTGGAGGCTAAGAATTGAAGCATTCCATGCATTCTTTGTTTAATGTCTGCTATTTAGTTTAAGTTTGAATCAATTCATTTTTTTTGGGACGTTGACAATCATAAAAACTCAGACTTTAATATAATTTAGTGAGGTTTAAAATTTGCAATTGAAATATAATTAAAAATCTAAACTGTACGTGTTGATATTTTTTTGACAAAAATATGTAATCACCATATAAATCGACGCCATGTCTATTTATCAAAATCATTTTATATATTTATTTTTTATTGAACTTGAGCTTATTAAGAAACTAGAATTGTATAGTATTCTGCCATAAGACCGTTTTTTGCATATTGCAAACAGGGTCGGAACATAGTGGTGGAGAAAGGGTGCTAAGCACCCCCTACAATTTGAAAATTTGTAACTTGGTCGATTAAATTTTGTAATTTTTATTTGCATTAATATCTTTTAGCGCCTTCTATAAAATAAAATTGAGAGATGCTTCTATGGACATAAGGACCTATTTGTAAAATGAATATATTTTCATTTTCAAATTTCAAACAGTGGATCCGACCGTTCAACATTATCTCCATATTAAAATGTACTTGGAGGTCAAATTTTACATTTTTTTGAATTTTTTACTATTTATTAAGTATTTTACAAAATTCAATGGTCTGAATTTGACTAGTTTTTGTAAAATACTTAATAAATAGTAAAACAAAAATTCAAAAAAATGTAAAATTTGACCTCCAAGTACATTTTAATATGGAGATAATGTTGAACGGTCGGATCGACTGCTTGAACTTTGAAAATGAAAATATGTTCATTTTACAAATAAGTCCTTATGTCCATAGAAGAATTTGCCAATAAAATTACACGATATTTGATTCTTCAACCCCCAATCTCTATTTTCTAGTTCCACCCCTAATTGCAAAAAAAAAAACAAACAACATTTTAGTACAAAAATAACATCAACATTCAAAATGTAGAAAATTAATGTCGGTTATCAGGCTCTAAGCACTCAATTTACAAAAATATACACACGAAAAAGAAAAGATAGCCTTAATGAGATACGCAACCCTAACTAGCACTCCTCTGCTAGGGGTGAAAACGAATCGGATATTATCCAACCGAATTAGAAACCGTATTCGAAAATTAGATACGGATATCCTTGAGGATAGTAGTATGAATATGGTTTTGAATTTTAATTGTCCGTATCCGAATAGTAAATATATATTATAAAAATATTTATGTATATATCTACGGATATCCGATATTCAATCCGTATCCGTATGTATCCGTCTAATATCCGTATCCGTATCTGGAAAAAAAGAAGATAAGGATATGATTTTATTACTATCCGATCCGTTTTCACCCCGAGATTTTTATTTTTACCCAAAAACAACATTATTTTAATATAAATAACCAAGTTTCGGAAAAAATTATATTTGTACCCAAACCGTAAATATTATTTACGGTTTGAATTTTTTTTTTTTTTTTAGAGAAAAATAGCTAAAATGCTGAAATGAAATATAACACAAAAAAATCGAATTGTTTTTTAAAATATTTGTTAGAAAATACGCTACGAATAGGGCCGATTTTGTGCTAAAATACGGTAAATTACAATAATTATGCTAAAATACGGTAAATTTACTAAAATGCTGAAATTATAATAATTATGTAGAATTATGCTAAAATACGGTAAATTACGCTAAATTACGTATGAATTGGGCCGATTTTGTGGCATCTTTCATAAATCATAAAAAATAGTAAAAAAATTCCAAAAAATAATAAAAATTGGTATTCTACAAGTTCATTAGATAACTAATTTACTGAGCTACGTAGATTGAAGAATATAAATGAAAATCTTAATTGGAAACTTCAACTGAAGTTTTGAGGCCCTTCTCTTTGTTTTTTGGCGATTCTGAATTTGAAAAACTAGCAAAGCGAGTATGGACGCATGCGCATTTTCACAAGCTTTCCGAAAAGTGGTCATTTGCTGAAATCGGACACTCGAGCGCCGTTTTATGACCGTTTAAAGTTTCGTCGTCGTTTTTCGCCTTTTCAGTAAAAATATCATCCCAATTCACACGTAATTTAGCATAATTTACCGTATTTTAGCATAATTCTACATAATTATTGTAATTTCAGCATTTTAGTACATTTACCATATTTTAGCATAATTATTGTAATTTACCGTATTTTAGCACAAAATCGGCCCTATTCGTAGCGTATTTTCTAACAAATATTTTAAAAAACAATTCGATTTTTTTGTGTTATATTTCATTTCAGCATTTTAGCTATTTTTTTCTAAAAAAAAAAAAAAAAAATTCAAACCGTAAATAATATTTACGGTTTGGGTACAAATATAATTTTTTCAGAAACTTGGTTAATTATATTAAAATAAATTTTTTTTTGGGTAAAAATAAAAATCTCGGGTTTTCACCTCTAGGACCTCTGCTTTCTATTTTTTGAGTCTCCGAGATTGATCCATTCGCGAGAACTACTGCTTTCTTGAAATATCGGTAGACTGGTACTCCACCTACAGATAACAAATCAGTGAGACCCTTAGATTTTGTTAGATGGAATTTTCGCACTTGATCGTACTTTGACAGATGGAATTTTCACCCACAAAAGGGGTACATATGCAACAATCCATATATATATAGTACATAATTTTAATCATCTTCTGAATTATTGCTAGCATTCTATACAAATAAGTACAGAAATTATCAAAATTACTAACTAAATTGAACATCCAATGGCCAATGCCGCATACTATTTTTCAATGAAACAGGAATTAGAAAAAGGGGAGAAATTTTTATTTATAGAAAATATTACAAAATAATAGAGGAAAAGATAAAGTATCTTGAAATTTAGATGCATAGATGGACTGGAAAAAAGAAATTCCCGCTCCAGACTTTGTACCGGAAAAACTTCTCTCGATCCAAATTTTATTGTTTCTGTTTTCAGGTTGCTTTGAATCCTCTGTGGCCTCCACGTACTGATAAGTGGGTCATACTTCCCATCATATCTATAATGTCGATGTACAACATGTTGTACAGTTATATAAGGTCACAGAGAATCCAAGACAACAACAAAAACATAAAAAAGTCCTTTTGAAGTGGGAGAAATTTATATCTAAATTGTAAGATACTATTTGTCTTTTCTTCTATAATTTTATAACATTTTCTATAAATAACAAATTCTAAAAGAATGGAATACTAACCTGTGTAAGGTTCGTGCCAAATTAAAAGAACAATTATGAACCATCCGTTTCAATTGTCCTCAATTAGTAACGTGAGAGGGGATGTGAATTCAACATGTCTCGTTGTGTGATCAGCTGCTTCTTGCACCTGCAGCGCCACATCTCTAACAGGAGGTGCAAGCGCAACGGCAGCCTTTACTGCAACTATTCTTTCTGACAAATGCATTTCTCTGATCCTGAGGTTTTTCTGTCAGTTTTTTCAAGTACTCTTTTTGGGTTTTCCGTGAATAGTTGGTATAAAGAAAAGAGGCCCTGATTTTCTTAGTAAATTGAGGCCTAGATAGAGTAAACTAATTATTATTTGTCTTATTAGAATAGCTAAATTTCAAAACTCTCAGAAATAATCTATTCTAATAAGACAAAAAATTTGAATTCACTATTCTAACTATTATAACTCAACCAAACACCGAATAAGCTATTCCGAATAGTCTAACCACGAGAATAACCTATTCTCATTCCAACCAAACATACTCACGAGGAATAAAAGTTGAAAGCGGTACCGGCTCCTAAACTTTTTAAATAATTGGGCCATAAAAATTGGGTCTTTCTTTTCTTTTTTATGAGAGTTGTTCCACTTGACAATCAGTCTCCGTTAGTTTAAGTATGTTTTAATGCGCATTTAATTTTTTGCGAAAGTTCGATTTTAATTATACATTCTATCTTTAGATAGAAGAGAGATCTTATTACATCATTTTATGGTGATACATCTTGGCACTATATTTTTTATAAGTTTTTATGATTTCAAAATCCATACAATCAATCCAAATCGTTCAACAAGATCTACATATTAAAATGTGTTTGTAGACCAAATTTTACATTGTTTGGAACTTTTTTGTTATTTATTTAGAATTTTTGAAAATCGTTGTTTTCAATGGTCTAGAATTGTCTAAAAATAGTAATTTTGTACACATCTTATAAATACTAAATTTTTTTAAGAAATGTAAATTTGGTCTTCATGCACATTTTAATATGGAGATCATGTTGAACGGTTCGGATCGACTGTTTAAACTTTAAAATTGCAAAAAAAACTTATAAACATATGATGTCAAGATGTGTCACTGCAAAATGGTGTAATTAAATATCTCCTCATTTAGATATGGGAGATTTCAAAACTTTCATTTTGATATTTTTGTATTCGGAAAATAATATTTTTGGTCAAAGATGGGAAAGAGTAAACTGTTTTAGTATACGAATAACTAAAATTAGGTTCATGCAATTTTGCTAGATAATTCATTGAAAATGATTTTTTTTTAATTCGTGTGAATGTGATGTTATGTTTTTAAATCTGAATTATTTTAATATTATGAATAAAAATTTCGATGGATAACATATGAGGATTATGTTTCGAAGAAAGTTTCAGAACTATAGTTGAAAATAAAATAATATAATAAGATGCTGGTATGATATAGATTTATTAAGCTACATCTTCACTTATCCGTTTGTTATTATATGCGTGGGCATGTTATTATGCATGTTATATGATATTATAGCTGACGTAACACTTGGTATATTAAATATTTAAATGTTGGATCAATATTCAGCCAAAATAAAAGAGATAAAAGGTTGAGTTTGGAATTTCATCTAATCAATTCACTAGTTTAATAATATCTAAACCTCGTGTCGGTATAAATTTTTTTAGCCTCATACTTTAATATAGAACTCGTAATACTAATTAATGGTTTCAACACTGTTAAATATATTTTTAATGTAAATTGTTCTATACCATAATTTTTGTTCTAAAATTACCAACTGTAATTTAAAAAGATTGCATTAAGCGGATGATCCGTGGTTGGTATTAGCCTCCGATACCTGTCAAGGGAAAAATAAAATAAGATCCGATTACTTTAGAGTTTGACCTTCTTAAATAATGTTAGGCTGGTGCTTATCCCAAGTAAACGGCTATCAACCTTGGTTTTGTCTTCAGAAAAAATAACAGGCTGGGGTTGTTTTATTTTAGTTACCGGTCTCAGCTTTATTCATCAGTCATTAAATGCGTTGTAGCTTGTTGACTGTTTAGAAATCTTAACGATTAAGAATAGAAAGCATGAAGAACTGCGGTTTAGGGGTGTTCAAACTGTTTGGTTTGTTCGTTTTTTAATTGCACTGAAAAATTTCAGTTTAAATGGATCGGTTCAGTTGAAAATTTGAATTATTTCGGTTTAAATGGATTGGTTCGGTTTAAATTTCTCAAAATTGACTAAACCGAACCGACCGGTTTATATTAGTTAGACTCTAATTTGATTAGTGTTATAATGATTTCATTTAACTGAATCGAATTGAATTCCAATTGTTGTGTATGGCAATGTACTATTTCCGTCAATAATAGTACTAATAAATTTACTTCGGTTCAGTTCTTAATCGGTTGATATGTTTAATCGATTCAATTCAGTTCTATTTTTGAAAACCAAAAAAATTTAGTTTAATCATTTTAGTTCGCTTTCACCGAACTGACCGTTTTGAACACTGAGCTGAGGCGAACTGTTGCACAAATTCCCACGGTAAACATATTGAAAGGGCTATTTTGACATCATGCAGTGCACGATCAGTAAAAAATAAAATGAAAAATATATTACTTATGTATTGTATGAAGTTAAACCAGCTCTGTCAATATGTTTACTTTAATCCAAGTCATTATTAGTAATTCTAGCTGTCTGTACGAGATAGTATTTGTGCTCGTGATAATAAATTTTTGGAAAACTACAAAATTGAAATTACAAAAATGTACCGAAAAAATATCACACTGTACAATAAGCACGATAGTAGATATTACTACTAAAATAATATCAAGTAAGAAAATTAGACAAATTAAAAAAATCAAAGAAAATAATTGAAATAATCAAATAATAAAAGGCTGACTAATTCAAATTCATCTTACAATGATATTGTACCAAAGTGCACGATTTTGGAACCAAACAGAATATTTGAGTTTTGATTTAGACCATTGACACTTTAATATATATATATTTTTTTTAAAAGAGGACAAAAGTCCCATTTCATTTCTGAAATCAGATAATTACACGGAGAATGTCTCTAGTATATAACTAGCCACCCATAAAGTTTGCATAAAAGTAAATAGGCATATAAGCATAGCAAGCACCACAACCAAGCACAAGAACTATCTAAACTCCAGAAGTAATGCAAATAGGAGCTAACTAAGCCGCATAGTAAAGGGCTGGGGATATCTAGCATTAACACAAAATTGGATCGGAGTAGGTGATTCATTCCTGAGGGGGAGGCACACCCTGATCCTGGTAAACCACCATATCCATAGGCATGTAGCTGGCCAACGGTATGGCATCCTCTACCTCTGGCAACCACTCAGCAACAGCCTTCTTGTAGGTGTCTTTAAGATGACCTGTCCAATACAAGACCATAGATTTAATATTCAATATCAGATTACGAGCTGTTTTAGAAGAACTATTATTAAAACACAAATCATTGCGATGTTTCCATAGGGTCCAACACAAGGCACTAAACACTAACAGAAACCCAGTTCTTTGAATGGTACATAACTTGATGGCAAATTGGACAATATCCTTAAATTCAAACCATGAGTGCATATAGTCCTGGCTCCTGCCCAGCCAGAACCATACCTGCTGTGCCAGGGGACACTGCAAGAATATATGTGTAACTGTTTCTAATTCAGGACAGAGTAAGCAATGTGGATCCCCATTCCATCCTTTACTCACTAAGTTGTATTTGGTCAAGATCCTATTATGGTAAGTGAGCCACATAAACACCCTAATTTTGGGTGGAACAGGTAAAGTCCACCAAAGTAAAGGTAATATTGGTAATGACCCTCTAAAATTAAGAAATTTATATAAAGATCTAGTAGAAAACTTCCCTGAGTGTTCCCACCTCCAAATCAGTGTATCATGCGCATGAGTAAATGATGTGACACTGATGATTTGTAAGATTTCTAACCAATCAGCTAAATTCATCCCCTCTAAAGTTCTACTATATCTCATACTGCCCCCTTGTGAACTAATAACTCTATCTAACATAATATTGTTATCTCTACAAATCTGAAATAATTGGGGGTATCTAGTAGCTAGAGAGCAATTTAAATACCAAATATCAGTCCAGAATCTGACCTGTGATTGAACCCCTGGTTCATATGTGACACTAAGTTTACCTATATGTTCTAAGTGTTTAATACTAGCCCAAAAAGGAGAGAAAGGTGTTTGATTATGTTGTTCATACTTATAGCAAATCAGTGATTTCCACATGCCTTGATAGTCAGTATTTTTATATTTCCACCACCATTTGAGTAGCAAAGCAATGTTCATCTGATCTAAGTCTAAAACCCCCAACCCTCCAAATTGTTTTGCTACACAAATAGTTTCCCAATTCATCAAAGCATATTTGAATTTCTTTTCAGAACCTTGCCAGAGGAATCTACGTCTAATCTTATCTATATTTTTAATAACCGTACTAGGGATTCTAAATACTGATAAAGCATATAAGGGTATAGAAGTTAAGACTGAGTTTAATAAGGTCACCCTACCACCTATGGATAACAGTTGTCCTTGCCAACTAGGTAATCTATGTTCTATTTTGTCAATAAGAAAGTTCCAATCTACAACAGCAAGTTTAGTATTATGTAAAGGTAATCCTAAGTATTTAATTGGAAATTTTCCAATTTGACATCTAAATAAGTAATTACAGATCAGATGGTCTGAATGTAAACTCGAAATTACATATGGATTCAGAGAAAAACGCCTGACATTTTTAAAAATACCCGAAGTTAATTACAGAGTAATAAAAATGTCCAGATCCATCAACTTTTATTAAAAATGTCTAAACCGGTCATTTAATGGCCAGTTCCTTGAATTTTTTTTAATTAAAGAGGGAAACCGGCCATTAAATGGCTGGTCCCATGATTTTATTTTTATTTTTTTTCAAAACAAAT
This sequence comes from Carex kokanica, assembly GCA_025461125.1. Taxonomy (NCBI): domain Eukaryota; kingdom Viridiplantae; phylum Streptophyta; class Magnoliopsida; order Poales; family Cyperaceae; genus Carex; species Carex kokanica. Next base: position 186,798 of record JAJGRX010001030.1, on the reverse strand, counting down.
AACTGAAATGCTGAAATATAACACTAAAAAATTAATTTTTTTTAAATATTTGTCAAATTACTTTTTTGATAGCATATTTATACTAAAATAACCTAAATTACGGTAAACTACGCAAATTTCACTAATTATAATAAAATACGCTAAATTACGGTAAACTATGCAAAAATACGCTAAATTACGATAAATTACGCAAATTTGCGACGCAGGGTAGTGCTTAAAAAACATCAATGTTTCATTACAAAAACATCAGCGACGCAGGGTAGTGCTGAAAAAACATCAGTATGTCGCTGATATTTTTGTAATGAAACATCGATACACTTCTGCCGTCGACAAGTCGTGCATAAAACATTGGTGCATCATCGTTGTTTTTTCACGAAAGCATCGGTGTTTTTTAAAAAACTTTAAACGGTCATAACTTTGGCTAGAAAACTCGGATTTACGCGTACGACCCCAATTCGGAAAGCTTGGGACGAGACGGGGATAATGGCGCCCTCAAAGTCACCCCTATGGGGCCGACGAAATCAGAATTACAAAAAAACATTGTTTAGTGCCTAAAAAATTGAGTTAAAGTTTTTTATTATCAGTAGACACACAACGACCTGTTTGCGGCTAGCAACAGTGTCGTATGCAGCATGAAACATCGATGTTTCGTTAGTCTTAGCATCAGCAATGAAACACCGATGTTTCGTTAGTCTTAGCATTGGCAAGGAAACACCGATGTTTCGTTAGTTTTAGCATTGCAAAAATATCGATGTTTCGTTAGCAAAAATAATGATGTTTCATTACAAACACATCGATGTTTCGTTAGTCTTAGCATTAGCAATTAAGCAGGGCAGTGCTGAAAAAACATCGGTGCGTCGTTGATGTTTTTGTAATAAAACATCAATGCACTTCTGCCGTCGACAAGCCGTGCATAAAGCATTGGTGCATCATTAGTGTTTTTGCACGAAAGCATCGTTGTTTTTAAAAAAACTTTAAACGGCCATAACTTTGGCGAGGAAACTTGGATTTGCGCATACGACCCCAATTCAAAAGGCTTGGGATGAGACGGGGGCAGTGGCGCCCTCAGAGTCATCCCTAGGGGACCGATGGAGTCAAAATTGCAAAAAAATGTCGTTTAGTGCCTCAAAAATTGAGTTCAAGTTTTTTATCATCGATAGACACATAACGACCCGTTTGCGGCTAGTGACAGTGTCGCGTGTGACTAGTGAATTTAATTTGACAATAACCAGCATTCTAATATTGAGTATCTTTAATTTTGTATATTCAAACAAGAAACAGTCTGTGTGATATATTTAATAAAAAACCGATAAATATGCTATCAAATAATTAATTTGACAAGTATTTAACTAAAAAATTCTATTTTTAGTGTTATATTTCAGCATTTTAGTTATTTGTCTCTAAAAAAAAATTTATCAGGAGACTGACTATTTAATGACCGGTTTCCTTTAAAATAGAGATCGGATATTAAATTACCAGTTTGTGCATTTTTAATAAAAGTTGATGGATCTTGATATTTTTATTAATCTGTAATTAACTTTGGATATTTTTAAAAATGTCGGAAAAACGCCACGGGTGAACAAGCACTTGAAAATGTATATGGGTCCGACTCTGCTGCTTTTTTAGCAGAAAAGGAGGACCCTCCTCTTCCAAATCCAACGATTCAAAATTTTCATTCACGTATCTCGATAAAAAACTTGTTTCATGCACAAATCTCAACGAATTTCGAATTGTTAGATTTGAAAGAGGAGGGTCCTGCTTTTCTTCTAGAAAAGCAGCGGAGTCCGTTCCAATATATATAGGGAAAAGAAAACATGACGCTATCAACTGTGAGCCGCCTGACACAAGACAAATGAGTGAATGCTCACTGTCAGTAAATGTGGGACCTACACGCAGCCAGAAACCCAGAGGACCCACATCTCTGCACTCTACTTCTCTCTTTTCTTTTAAAAAAAAAGAGAGCAAGCAGCGCGCTTTTCAAGCTTCTAACTCTTGTCAAATCTTTTCATTCCACCTCTCAAAGTCTATGTACTTATTCGTATTTTCTATTATCAAGTTTCATTTCATGTCTTGTCAAATCTTTTCATCCAATTTGATTCAAAAGTTGCAATCTTTTTCTTTTAATAATACCAATGCCATAATCCCTGGCTCCTTTCTACTTTCTCTAGGACCAAACAACTTCTGTCTCCTCCTTTACAAGCCCCTTTTTATTGCTTCAAATCAGCCATTACTTTCTTCTATTCCTCCTCTTTTAAGTGCACATGGCTTTCGAATCGTGGATAGAAGAAATCGCAAAGGAAGAGCTGAAGAAATTAGAGAACCAGCATCCAAACCAATTCAACTACCTAAAAACAGAGCTTAAATCGTTTATCTCTGAACCCAACTTGGAACCTTTCTTTGTTTTGCCAGAACCCATTTCTCTTTACTCGAATGATTTTATCCCAACACAAGGTATGTAACATAACCAACAGAATCTAATTGAGGTAAATATTTTAACAAACCAGTTTTGACTTCATGCAGCGCACGGACTATATAATCATAACAGCACTACATATGGTTAGTGCGCTGCATGAATCCAAAACTACTCTGTTAAAATCTTTACCCAAACAAAAAGCAAGCTCTTTTATTCTGAGAATGCAATTATGAAAACACGAAAGTAACATTTATTTAGTTTTTTTTCTTTCTCTTTGTGATAGAGTCGTCTAATAGGAAGAGGAAATTCGATTGTGGCACGGTGCACAATGAAGAATTCAAAAAGAAAAAAACGAGAAAGGAGGCATGTTCTACGCATGGTAGGATGAAAGATAAGGTTGAAATTGCGATTGAACGAGCTAAGGCTTGTTTGGAGAAGATCCGAATGGTTAAAAAAAGCTTGATACCACACCATGGTTCCTTAATCAATTAAGAGTATGAATATGTGCTATTTTGTGAGGGAGACTAAAGAAAATTAATTAACCAGTTTTTTTGTGATGGATTTTTCCTCTTTTCTATGTTTTTTTTTGTTTTGGCAAAAAAGGCACAAAGCCAATTGCATTACCAGTAAAGTAAATGTTAGTTAGTACAAATCCTTTACTCTTCTGAAAATTATGCTGAAACAATTTCACATGTCATTAATTTCTATTTGATTAATTGGGATATTACAAAATAATACTTAAAAAAGATAGCAAGTTGCACTATTTTACTAGCTATTTTCTTTGTTTGCTTGTCCATTTTTTTTCCCTTTTCTTTTTCAGGAAAAGTTTAAAAGCTTCGGGTTTGAATGGGTTCTGTTTCATTCAATGCAAGAATTCCTACTGCATAGGGGTTAATTGATTCTTATTTTAAAAAAAATTATACTTATGTATAAATTTTTATATAATTTAGAGTAAAATATTATGGATACTATAAAATTAATTTCATTTTCAGTATGAAAATTTTATATGATTGATTATAAGAAATCGAAATTGGGAAAATACCAAAACTCATACATGATTTCTTTTTATCGTGCGATTTTGTATTTGTTTGAAATCTTCATCAATTGGATATAACCACAATCTTTCAAATCTATTTCACTAATTCAATAATTCAAAATCCTTTAATTTGAGCATTTCGGGTGGTGGAAATGATTTCTTCTTCAACAGAGGAGAAAGAGAAACACTATCCTATATTAAAATCTCTCCTTCCTAACATTTATTCAGTGCTCTTCGCAGTTCATAACAATATCTTACAAAAAATACTCTTAATTAAACTCAAGTATCTTAAGAATTGTCTCAAATGGAAAAACGCAAACGAAGGGATAATGTAAAACGGTTGATTCTGGAGTTAACGGCTATCCACATTTTCTTTAACTAAATGTTTATTATCAGTTTTTTATTTTATTTTTAGTAAATGTTGGAGGTCAAGTCACTTGACTATATAATATCGTGTTATTACTACAAAATTTCTTTCGAGTTTCGAACTCATGACCTTCACATCAGAAACCACATGTTTTTGTCATTAAACTGAAAACTAGTTTTTCAGTTTATTTTTTTTTTAATTTAGAGCGATCTCGAGTTTGAAAATTGTTAAAAGATATCTAAGTTGTGGGTGGAAACCCCTTAAAGCTAGGTTTTACAAGATATTATCACAGAAGAGTTGGAGAAAAGAATGAAAAAAAAAAATAGAAGAGCCTTGAAGAGAATGAAATAATCTTTTAATTCATCCTCTGTACATCTCGTTTTAAAAGGGACATATTATTCTTGTTTGAAAAACAGAGTTCAATATTAATATTATTCACGTATTATGTCTATTAAATATGATAGGATTTGTTGTATGTTTCGTATCAATTAACTTGAAAAGGTAACGGTCCCTACTACATCATCAAATAATGCTTAAATTGCATAAAATGTATTGCTATGCTATTTTTTTATATATATATATCTAATAACATACTTATAAAGTTTTTTTTTAATCTACTGTCAGTTTAAAATAATCACTGTCAACTAATCCCTCAATTGTAAATAAATATTTAACGACTAAAGAGTACGTTTAGATGAGACAAAGAATAGTGCCAACCAGGATTAACTACTATTCTAAACTACTATCTATGTTTAGATGTGTTTGGATTAACAAAAAGAAACTATCATTTGTTTGTCTTTTACGAGTTAACATGCTATTATACTAACCCAACAAAAAGTTAGATTAGTTCACTATCTCAAATTTGAGTTAGCTCAATATTCTCACTAACCCAAGTCTTCATTCAAACTTTATTTTTTCTTTGACCAAAACAACGTTTTTGTGCGAAAGGTCGCATGTTGTAAATTCGTTTGAATGATTCTATTGGATTTTTAATTCTGAAAATTTTGATCCCAACTTGACCTAAAAAAGTTAAGTTTTCTTTTTCTTTTAATTTGCTTACATTAGGGTTTCAATTGAATAACAAACGCTGCGAAAGACAAATGGTAAAGATAATTTCTCAATTGTTCCCACAGTATAGGACGGTTTCAAATTGAGGGACAATAAAATCGGTTAATTGTCTTTGTAATCCATGAAGAAAACAATTCACAATAAGAGTAAGTTGGATGAAACTACTTTTAATTAGTGGGCCATTTTAACGGGCTTTAAGACCAGTCCATAGGAATTCGGATCCCCTTTGGTAACTCAAAATTTGAGTTTAAATAAGGACCGTCCGATCAGAAACTGCACGAATATTGAAAGGGTTCCACGAAACTTTTTTCCGCCCGGATCTGATCGGACGGTTACAATCTAAACACAAAATTTGTGTTACTCTAGGGGATCTGGGCCCAGTCCCCAGTCCATAATCTCCATAGTAAATTGTGAATTCGTATCACCTAATGTAACAGAATATTTCCTTTTGGATCTGGACCGTGCAATCAGAATCCGCACGACTATTTAAGCATCCCAGTGCGTTCCACCTCGGTCCGGATTGGCCCGGATTCCGAACAGACGGCTGTAATTTAAACAGAAATAATGTGTTCCCTCAGAGGATATGGAATTAGTAAATTGTTTCGTTCAAAATTCGCTTCTCTCTCTCGCTCTTAACATAAACCCTTTCCCTCGTTAAAACTTACCAGCGAGAAAAATTACGACCCAGAGAAAATGGTGTGGGGATTAATCCCAGTCGATTCACCTGGGGGTACGATTCTATACTCTCAATTACCTCTCTGTTTGATTCTCGAACTAGATAAATTTGGATTAGTTCTGCATATTTTGAGCTAATTATCTCGTTCCTTTTCAGGTACCCAGATGTATCACATTTTCTCCGCTGGAACCTATAAAATTGGCCGAAAAGGTGAGGTTCTAGACCTTGTTTAAGATTTAAGACATTGACTTAATTTTATTTAGAAAAGTTACTGGTACCATAATTTCTGAAGACAGAACCAAAGAAACGATCTAAATACTTGACAATATTACTGGTCCTTTATATGTTTCTTCTGATGATGGATTTTGTACAAGGTAGGCTTGGTACTGGTACAGTATCAGTAGGTAGCAGGCTCTGAACTGTACTAACTGGTACTAAACTTGTACCTCTTTTATTGGTTATGTGCTGATTTTGAAAGTTACTTAACAGTTTGCTTATTCTTTAGCATATGCTATCATAATTGTCACAAACAATATTAAAGAGCATAAAAGTTTTTAATGGCCTCTCGCTCTCTACTTCTAGATTGTGATGTCATCGTTCAAACTGACACATCGATATCTCGAGTTCATGCTGAGATCATTGTTGACAAAATGATCTCGTGGGAACCTGCAAATACGGGACCCACCTCTCAGTCACATGTGCGTATTTTAGACCGTTCAAAATATGGCACCTTTGTAAAGAGAAATGAAGGTTCTGAGGCTACCCGGCTAAAAAAAGACGAAGATGTGGTGCTTAGAGATAATGACTTGGTCACTTTTGGTACCGGCAGTGCAACCTTTAGGTAAATTCTAATCATAACATTTAGAAGCTCTAAATGTTTAAAATATCAATTCAACTCATAGTTTTGATGATTGCCTTTTGTTGCATTGGCATGTATCGAGCAAGATTTATTTAGTGCCTATTTGGTTATTTAAATATAAAATTTCCTTGTTTCTGTGTGTCATATGGGTTGGGTTTTAGATAAGCTTGGTTACATACTTTAGTATATGTTTGTATTATTTGTTGGTTTTATGTGGTAAACTGTACAACTGGGATTAAGTTGAAACTTAATTGAGGGATATTTGCATGATGTATAGATAATTAGCCAAAATTGGATTAAATCGGGGTTTGTTCATGTTGTATTGGGCTTGCTAGACTGTTTAAAAAATTGTTGGTGTTCATACCCAAGTTATTTTTCATTGTAATTTTACTCTTTTAGGTTCACATTAGTTCCTATTGTGGCCTATCTTTGTGGGAAAAAACCATCTCGGAGCGATCAATCATTTCAAGCCACCATGTCATCTATTGGTTAGTAGTTCTTTTCTTCCCTTTCTTTTTTTAATGATTTTTACCTTAAATTTAATTGGTTGCATGCTATTTTCCTAAGGTGCATTTGCTACGCGCAAGTTGAGTGATGATTGTACACATGTACTTGTTGAAGAATATTCTCCTCTGACGAATGAGATCATAGATGCAATGTTGGCTAGTAAAGAGATTGTCTCAATAGACTGGTTTAAGGTGCTTTTTCTGAAAAAATATTTTGTATACTTTGAGGTTTCTTATTTCATACATTATTCAATCTTACTTCTACAGGTGCTGGCCAAACAAAATATATACACAGACATTCCATCATGTTCTCCGTAAGCTCTTGATTTCCTTTTTTACCCCTATGTATATTACCAGTGTTGCAAGACTGCTTCTTTCCTCAAATAATTTTCCTGATGAGTTTTTTTTTTTTTTTTTCCAGATATGTACCCTCTTTGATGTTAGATAATGTAGAAATAAAAATGGTGGAGGCCAAGCTTCGTGAAAACTGCCTAGAAGGCCATACATTCATCCTGGGGTCTTCAGGCAAGGTTTATTTTTGTTTGATTTTGTGTTTATTTATTTTATTTGGTATCATTGCAGTTGAAATTTAGCAACTCTTATTTGGCTATCAGTCCCATTTCAATTTTAATGTAGTATAAATTTGGAGAGAAGCTTGAATCACTACTAAATATGGCTGGAGCAAAATTTCTCCATGTCGAAGAATTCTGTTCGAACAGCCAGGTACTAATGTACATTGTTTTACCTTTTTTGCAAACTCAAAAATATGTCACATACTAATTTGCTATATATTACTTATGTTTTTTATGTTAGAAATCATCAGATATGGTAGAACAAGATGAAATGATCCTAGTAGTTCCATCAAAATCACCCTTGGAATTCAATAATTCAAAGGAGCTCGCCGCTTTGTCAAAAGTTACTGATCTGAAATTAATTGCTGCAATATTATCTGGGAAGTTAGAACCCGCTGTAGTTGAGCCCCCATCTTGTAAGTATTCCTATCTTTTTTCATTAATTGAAAAAGTTGGATTGAATTGATGTTAATTGCTCAATTCAGGATATATATAAGTCTTGGTTTTTTAACTTTAGGTCTAATTGTGTAACTGTGCATTAATAAGATCTTAGATTTTTAACTGGATTCAAATTAGTTTTAACTGCACAATAGGTTAGTTGGGCTTTATTCCGGGTTACTTTGGGCAAAGTAAAAATTGGGAACAGTTCTACCTTTAAATATCTGAAAGCGATTTTTGCCCTAAAATTCTATTTCAGATATTGTTACCTCCTCGCATTCGACTGACGAGACCATAGTAGTGGAGTCTGACATAGAAATAGACACTGCAACGTCTGTGCAACCAAATGAAAGCAAATCAAAGGCCATAGAAGATCCTGGCAATTTCGATCTAAGAGAACAAACAGCTGATGCTGTTGCTCCCATAATTGTTCTTGACAAAACTATAAATGAAGAACTGAAACCGAAAGAGGAGGGTGTAAGAACAATGGAGAGAATAAACAAAGGAGATAAATCCGTTGTGGATAGAGATGAGCATTCAGATATTATTTTTAGTCAGGATTTAATTGTGACAAGAAATTGTCAGATGTTGCCTCCTGCTGCTAATAATCCGACAGTAGTTAATTTTAAGCGCTTCAGAAAGGTAAAACAAATATTTTTATGTTCAATCAAATTTGTCATTTATACCTTCTTCTGATTTAACTTTTAGTGCAACTTTTTCATTGATTTATTTATATTTGTTTATTTATGTGATACTTCTTCTTTCTTGACTAGATAATTAGACCTATATTTTTGTTTGTATTTTTTTTTTGATTTTTTTTTTTTCTGAGCATTAAGTACAAGTATCTCTTTATGGAACCTCCTTTTGTAATACATTATAATTATATTTTTTTTGATGGTTTGTAGAAAGAAATTGTGTCTGGGAATAGCTACAATGATCTCATTCCTTTTGCCGAAGACCCGTACAAGTAAGACTTCAATTTATTTATTCTGACATATCCCGGGTAGTTTCTTATTGATTGAAAGAAAATAAATTTGTTTGCTTATCTCAGAGAATGTGATGAAGAGTATAATAAAGTATCAGAGTTTATACAAGAGGAAAGAAAGCTGAAACAAATGGAAGCCATTGCTGAGGATTTGTTCAACAATGAAAAGGTTTGAAATCCGATCCTTTGTTTTAAGCTGGTAACAACCAAATAAAAAATAAACTAGTTGCACTGTTGAAACTGATGGCAGGGTTGGCAGGCATTTTTTTATCCAACTATTCTGGAAAGGTATATGGATTAATGAAAATGGTAAATAAAAAAGGTATACTGAAAAAGTTTGGCAATACCAAGTTTGAGTGACAGAATGTTTTACCATATATGATTTGATTATGGAATGAGGCTATGGTACTTTGCAATGCGCAGATCAAGCCGCACTATGAATTTATTTCGTTGTTTTTAAAGTTCAAACGGTCGATCCGAACTGCTCAACATGATCTTCATATGAAACTGAACTTTCAGACCAAATTTTATATTTTTTAGAATTTTTTTACTACTTTTTTTAGATAAGTAGAAAATCACCTAATCTAAAAATTATGGACCATTCAAAAATAGTGATTTTCTATTTATCTAAAAAATAATAAAAAAATATATAAAATTTGGTCTCCAAAATACATATGAAGATCATGTTGAGCAGTTTAGATTTGACTATTTGGACTTCCAAAATGAAGATATAAATTCATAGTACGCCTTAATCTGCGCATTACAAAGTAACATAGCCTCTTTGATTAAGCACCTTCTCAGATCTCATGAAAACTTCTGAATTTCAGGGGAGAAAGAGAGCATATGGTTCTACTTTGATACATGCACTTCTTTCAAGCCGTTGATATTATTACTCGATAGGCGATCTGTAATGCAAAAGAGGTTTTTTTTTTTTTTTTTGGTGGGGGATGTTGTTTTGCAAGATAAACAAAATATATCATGCTTTGGCTGATGCTTTAGCCTGGATAATTTTTGTGATGATATCTCTCTATAACAACTGCTTACAAATTATTCAACCATACTTTATCCATGTGCATCCATTTAGCCCATATAAAACGATAAATTAGTCGATAGGAAAACACTGCTGCTGCATTGTTTGCTAACATATTCCTTTTTCAGTAGGATTAACTGAGATTGCATGTAGAAAAACAGCGATTTAAATTAATCCACATAATGTTTTCTGAAACATAGCGATTTGAACCCAATCAAAACCTATGCACATTGAGTGCATCCTTAATCTATACTCTTAAAAATATTTATACTTGTACAAGTGATTTATATGTCTATACCAAATAATAAAGTGTTAATTGCCTTTTCTTTTGTGTTTTCTAATGATAATTAAATGTTCAAATTAAACACTTTGTGAATTAGTAAAAATATAATTCTCAGAATTTTTTTTATAATTACGCAAGGTATAAATATTTCGATCATTTAGTACATATATTTCGATCATGCAGTTAAGGGGTGTAAATGAGCACAATTATTATTTATCAAACTTAAAAAAATGGGAATATAGAATCATATTCTAATCTTGAACGGGTTTGGTATTATAGATTAATAGTATGTAGCTGCTACAGTAATCTAATGGTTCTGATTATTTGATCCAAATATTCGTAATATTTTAATGTAATATTTTAATATAATCTGCTACAAACTAGTATTAATTCATTTCCCAAGATAATATAATAATAGCCAATTTTCAGTTTAATTTAATTATTTGTTATAAAATGAATGCTATACTATTTTGTGAGATGTCTTTAGAAACATCATGTCGATACGTGCTTAATTACCTCCAATGTCTAAATTTTTTGTTTCAAGTAACATCTTATCAAATTATCAGACTTTTAATAAATCAGTAACGATACACACGTATGTGACGTATCCATTAGTAATAGGCAAATTGATAGTGACTTTATTATTTATATTGAAAATAGTATTTAAAACTTCTATAGTGAAAAATGGAAAGGTTATGTTCTATCATTTAAAATGTATGTTAACATGTATATTGCGTGAATTAATTTGTTTCCAAATAAATGAATGATTTAGTTGATGCAAATTTTATTCCATATGACATTCGACAATATTACAAATATTGTTTAACTATATTTTAACGTTCCAAAATATTAGTGGAGTAGTGATACTGACAATTTTTTTTTTTTTTTTAACAATAAAACTTCTTCGATCTAGATAAACATTTTGCTTCCATATTTTAAGCGGCAACCTTATGAAACAAAAAGATAGAAATTTTACCTTAAAATTTTATTAATATGATTTCATAACCACCTTCATATCATATTAACTATATGATTTTTATGTTCTAACAAATTTTTGCTGATCGGACGACTATCATATATATATATATAGAGTAATGCTACGGTGCTTTGGGAAGTAAAGAGGGTGTTTTACTTCCCGCTCATATCTCAATTTTCAAAGTTCAAATAGTCAATCCGAACTTCTCAACACAATCTTCATATTGAAATGTGCTTGGAGACCAAATTTTACATTTTTTGGAAATTTTCTACTATTTTTTTTGAATTTTTGAAAATCAGTGTTTTTCTGAATTTTTTATTATTTTTTTATTTCATGAAAAACTGTGATTTTCAAAAATTCCAAAAAAATAGTAAAAAATTTCCAAAAAATGTAAAATTTGGTCTCCAAGCATATATCAATATGAAGATCATGTTGAGATGTTCGGACCGACAATTTGAACTTTGAAAATGAAGATATGAGCGGGAAGTAAAACACCCTCTTTACTTCCCAAAGCACCGTAGCCTATCCCTATATATATATATATATATATATATATATATATATATATATATATATATATAGAGTTGGGCTACGGTGCTATGCATATATAGTGTAGTATGGTGCTATGCATTTTTCAATCGTCAGATGGACCTTGAGATTCGTGCAAGAGTTAGTCGCTGATTCAAATTTAACGGAGACAACGGAGATATATTTCCATTATCGCTAATTGAATTGGACTCCCATCTCTCTCGCTGTCCTAGCATATAATATAAATTAATACTGCCGCTAATCAATTAAAACTATAATACGCATTAAATTTGCTGAAAATCCATAAGACGGAAGTTTAGAAGTCTAGAAGAGTGATCCGTGCGAGAGGATCTAAACTGAAATCCATAAGACGAAATCTATAAAATTGGTAAAATTTCAAAATTCAGTTCGAAGGTTTCCGTTTTTTTTCACTGGCTATGAATCCAAAGGGTAGAAGTCTAGAAGAGCGATCTGTGCAAGAGGATCTAAAGTACTATACATTGTTCAGAAAGGGGAGGTCGCGATGGAGGGCGCGCGACAGGTGAGAACAACGAAAACGAGAGACAGCGGCAAGGAGGAGGTGTGAGAGAGCTGCTAGGGGTTTTGTGGGGGTGGGGGGTGGGGGGGCGCGGGGGAACTTGACCGAAGCGTTTGGGGAACGACAGGCATCGAAACGGAGAGAGAGAATTGAAATCTCCGTTTATATCCGTTAAATTCTAATCAGCATCTAAAGTCTTGCACGAATCTCAAAATTCATCTAACGGTTAAAAAACGCATAGCACCATATAACACTATATATGCATAGCACCGTAGCCCAACTCTATATATATATATATATATATATATTTTTTTTTGCAAATATAATAATAAAATAGAATAGTGCATTTAAAGCGCTCTTGTCCATATTACATAAACAATAATTGTTAATGACGGATGTAAGATAAATTAGTTTCCTCCTTTAATTTTTATTTGTATTTGAAGATGCAACAAAAAAAGTTCACAATTCTAATTTGCAAAAAGCAAAATTTCTATAATTAAAAATAGTACTAGTTCGTGAGCAATTCTTTCTAATTTATCCGATTCTAGAATAATATTTTTTTTTTTTTGTAAAACTATAATGTATTTCGAATTGGTCACAAAGTGCGGATTCCAATTCTTGTTATAATAATTAGTTCTATCCAATAATCGACACGACATGCTTGAGTTCACCTTTAAATAGGAAAAGTACATTCACTATGTTATAAGATTTGTTTTTCTTTGTTTGGACTGTTTCCGCGCATTTTTGCTTTACAGAATAGATAAATCACATTTAAGTTTTATGTTTGATACCATAATATTCAAGACTGTTGCATGTTTCTTTAATTTGTGAAAGAGGTTTGCACCAATGATAGAGAACCTTAGTGCTTTCTCTTAAAGGAAATCGGAAGTAGTTGAAAATCCAGAACCTTCTAAAGATAAATACTAGAAATAAAAATTCACCTCGAACAAAAATGTTATGATTTCAGGCGTGTCCCTGCAAAATTCCAAAACAATATGTACTTGCCAAACTTTCTAGAGACAACACAACACTAATCACAGGGTTTTTTAGATATTAAAAATTGATTTGTCATAAAACAGATTGAAGATTTTTTTTTTTTTTTAAATAATAAGGAACAAACCATTCAGCCAGGGAGAGGGGGAAACATTGATTTAGTTTTGGGTCTGTGTGGCCAGCCGTGTAGATTTATGTGAACTGAAACATTGATTTAGTTCAATTCTTGTTGTTTTTTTATTTAAAAAACAATCGTTATGTTTTCTGTCAAATTGAGAACCATTCATTCAAGGGAAAATTAGTTTTATGCCACCCCAAAACATTGAAATTAGTTTTTTGCCACCCCAAAACTTGAAATTAGTTTTTTGCCACCCCAAAACCAATCAATTTATGAAATTGTCATATTTATACAGCTGATATACATATTTGATTAAAATTAATCTGAAAAGTGTTGTATAAAAAACATATTTTTGTATTTCCAATTTTACCCTTCCTTCAATTAAACAGAGAAAATTAAAATTGATTCTCCAGTCACTCTCTCACTCTCCCTCCCGTAATCCCTAGCACCCAAACTCTTCTCTCACGATCTCTCTCTCCCACTCGCCGAGCACCTCAACCAAGTCGGAAAAGCCTTCCTCTCGCGATCTCTCTCACTCGCTGAGCACCTCAACCAAATCCAGTTCACATCTGTTTCTCCCTCTCCCTTCCAGTCCCCTTCCTCTCGCGATATCATTTCCACCAGCCTTCCGCAATGAATCGCCATCGGCCACTGGTGGAGACTCACACGACGTCCTCCTCAGAGATCTCCACAACTTCGGCTCAGCCAAGCCGCTCCTCTCCGTTGCCGATGGTGCCGTGTCCCAACTGTGGCCACAAAGTGATCAAGCTCGTGAGCCAAACTCCGTTGAATCGAAACAAAGTGTTTTACAAGTGCCAAAAAAACACAAAGGTATGTAATTTTAGCAATTTTTATTTAGATTAAGTACTGAAATTTGATTCCATATACAACGATACTTTAGCCGATTTTTTGTTTTTTCAGTGATTATACTGGCACCTGTTGGAATTTGTTACCACTGTAAAGAACAAATGAGGAAGTAACAAGGCTAGTATCGAAGTCTCAGGAATTAGTCATGTATCAGTTAGATCATTACTGGTACATTACATTTAGTTGCTTGCAACTGGTAATGAAACTTAAACCAAGTTGCTGAAACCCTAATTAGTTTCACTTGTTACTTTGTTTAAGAAGAAGATTACACAAATGGGGGTCTGTTTATATTTAAACATATATTAGAAATAGTATAGCTATTATTACTTAAGTACCTTGTTTAGTTAGTACTGTTGACAAAACCATTACCCATACTTGTACCAAACCACTAAATCTATTGCTCATTAACCATTCAGGCTTCCGTACCAGGACATTATGTACCAGTCTAGTGGTACTGGTAAGGATTTTAGACTTGATATATCTAGCTAATAAACTATTTAATTTCTCTATTTCACTAAAAGGATCAGGTATGATAAGAAGTAAAAGGTTAATCTAAGTTGGGGTATTGATAAAGGAACTGCCATGTATTTATGCTATGTGCAAAATGCCATGACTTTCAACTTCTCCAGTAAAAGGTTGTCAAACTTACTATGAACTTTGGGATATGTTAATAGGGTTAATTTGGATTATAGATAACGAACTTTTTTTAATTGCAGTGAAATTATAGTTGCAATTTCTTCATTTGGGAGGAGTACGATGAATTTCTTTGCGAATTAGGGATTGTGAAACAACAGAGTGATGTCGAGCATGTGGTATCAAACGTTCGTAGAAATGAAGCTCGATATGATGTTGAGATGGGAGAATGGAAGGAACACAACTCTCGCCTTGTTAAATTAGTGGGGCAAATCAAATTTCTCGTTGCTATTATTGTCTTTGTGATGATCGGTGTTTTAGCTAGAAAGTGCTAAAATTGTGAAATTTGATTCTAAATCGTGTGTTTTGAAGTCCTCTATCCATCTATGTCTTTGTTTTTACCATATTACCCTTTTATCAGTAGGTCTGTACAGATTTCAGATGGTGGTTTTGTGGGCTGTTTTCTGATACCAGTTTCACCCTTGCTGACAGGCAATTTTGTGATTTTTATTGAGAGCAATTGGTTGGGCCAAATTTGGAGTTCTTTATATAGAAATGACCAGCAAATCTTGAACTATATGCAGATTTAATTTCAAAACTTTTGTGATTCAGGAACTATGATGAACATATGGTTTTCTAACTGATAAATTATAGGCTGATAGAAATTTTCTTGAAACAGTCTCATTTTCACTGTTTTGACTTATTTCACAATCTTGATACAATCAATTGGTTCAATGCTTTTTGTGTTAAGTCGCATGGATTTACACTTTGATGACAATTCAAATGGCCAAGTATCAGATTTTAATTCCTTGTAACGCTTAACATTCATATCATAATGTATTTAAGGAGTCCAATTTTGAATAACTATATATCTGTCATCTACATATAACAAAAAGATGACATCACGGTTCTTGTTCTGATTGTTCTATGAAATGGACTAATTTGCCCTTTGTACCAGTAACATGCATGTACTGGTACATATGTTTTGTGATGTTCTAAAGATGTATGAACTTAAGAAAACATGAGAAAATGAAAATTAATTGTATCATTTAAATATTTACACATATTTTGAATCCTTCATCACAATAACACTCATCAATTGGATCCGCCCCGTTATTAACAACTTGCTTAACTAACTCTTTATGAGTTATGATGCTTTCTTCATGAGTCATGACCGCCCCGTTATTAACAACTTGCCTACTAACTCTTCATGAGTCATGATGCTTTCTTCATGAGTCATGACCGCCTCGTTATTAACAACTTGCCTGCACTGATGCTTGGCTTCTAACTACTGGAGCACCCTGCTGCATCAATTTCACTCCTCTATGCCGAAGTCACTAGCTTCTCAAGTTTTCCTAATTTCCGATCGAAGAAGAAGAGAAGGGAACCATGAGTTAATGAGAGGCGAAGGGAAGGGAAGGGTGAAAGAGAGGCGAAGAGATTCTCAGGTTTAGCTTTTCCGACTTGGTTGAGGTGCTCGGCGAGTGAGAGAGAGAGATCGCGAGAGGAGAGTTTGGGTGCTAGGGATTACGGGAGGAAGAGTGAGAGAGTGACTAGAGAATCAATTTTAATTTTCTCTGTTTAATTGAAGGAAGGGTAAAATTGGAAATACAAAAATACGTTTTTCATACAACACTTTTCAGATTAATTTTAATCAAATATGTATATCAGCTGTATAAATATGGCAATTTCATAAATTGATTGGTTTTAGGGTGGCAAAAAACTAATTTCAAATTTTGGGGTGGCAAAAAACTAATTTCAATGTTTTGGGGTGGCATAAAACTAATTTTCCCTTGATTCAATCAACTCCTACTCAAACTGAATCAATAATTCTGTCCTGATTGTTTTTGGAGAAAAAAAATCAATCAATATATTTTCTGACAATTTTTTTTTAATTTCTAAAATTCTTTTTTTTTTTGCTCTGACCGGTTAGTTTCAGAAAATATATAAAAGAATTGAGAACTTGCTTATTGTTATTTTTATGCCGTAGAAATAAATAAGAAAAGATATAAGTGAGAAATTCATCGTAGACAATTTTATGTGCCAAGGTTTGTATTATGTGATACATTTTCTTTGCTTTGGAAGAAAAAAAAATTATTTCTGAATTTGCAGGGGTAGAAGTGAAACTAAATCTTTTATTAAAAGACCGAACCAAACTATGGGTCCGGATCCCCTAAACTAAAGTAACCCAATGTTTGGGTTTTGGATCCGGACCGTCCGATTCGAATTCGTCGCTCAGAATTGTCTCGGAATTCGAATCCGTCGCTTGAGATGTGTGCGCTCCATTTGAGATGGATTGTCGTGGATTCGAATCAGACGGTTCCGATCCAAAACCCAAAGATTGGGTTACTTCACTGGATCTGAATTCACCAAACTATAACAATTCCGTGATCTGATCGGAAACGACTTTTCACCACATGGGCGCGACTAGGGGTGTTCAAATAAATCGGTTTATTCAGTTTTAAACCGAACCGGCAAATTTCGGTTTAATTGGATCGATTGTTTGGTTTAAATGGTTCGGTTCGGTTTTGGGATCTCCAAATCGGTTTGAACCGAATCAACCGGTTTAATAAAAAATGGATCGGTTTATTTTGTGTGGTTTATATGGATCGGTTTATCAAAAACCGGTTTGTGTGGTTATCAAAAATGTTATTCCAATCGGTTTAAACCGAACCAACCGGTTTTGAAATGTTTATTTGTAACTTGAAATGTTTGTATTTGGTTCAACCGAACAAACCGAAGTTTAAATCGGTTTAATTGGTTCGGTTGGGTTTTCAAAATTCGGTTCAAACCGCGGTTCAGCAAAAAAAGTTCGGTTTGACCGGAACTGACCGGTTGAACACCCCTAGGCGCGACGTGTCTTGCTTTCACCACAGTACATATGATCTCTTTAATATTCGTGCCAAAGCAAATCGGCGGTCCGGATCAAAAATTAAAATTTGAGTTACTTTCCGGTATTCATTTCCTACAAATATACTAGGGGGAATTTCACGTATACCCCTCAAAAACTTCAAAATTACATATTTCCCCCTCTAAATTTTGAAATTACGTATTTCCCCCTCTAAACATCAAAAAATCACATATTTACCCATTTTATTGTTTTTTATATTAAAACACATTCTAAATTCATAAAATACCCATTTTACCCTTTTCATTTTCTTATTAAAAAGCATAAAACGTCCATCTGACTCCAATTTGAATCTGAAAAGTTCCTCTATCGTCCGAATTGCTTTACGATCTGTGTATGCTAGGTCAGCACAAATATTGAATTGAACACGCACGGATATTGAAGCAACGTGCACAGATCTTAATGCAATGCATACAGATCAAAATTGCTTTAAGATTCGTGTGCGCTAGATCAGCACGAATCTTGAAGCGAATACGCACATATCTTATTGCAATGTGCGCGGATTGGACGGTAGAGGAACCTTTTAGATTCAAATTTGAGTTCGATGGGGGTTTTATACTTTTAATAAAGGGTAAAATGGGTATTTTATAAATTTAGAATGTGTTTTGATTAAAAGACAATAAAATGGATAAATATGTGAGTTTTTGAAGTTTAGAAGGGGAAATATGTAATTTTAAAATTTAGAGGGGGAAATACGTAATTTTAAAACTTTTGAGGGGTATACATGAAATTCCCCCAATATACTATGTCGAAGAGTTGAATTTTTCCATTTACCCCTTCCCTTGCACACACGAATTCGTATCCTCTTAGGTCAACTCAAATTTTGAATTAAGATCTGGACCGTCGGATTTAGATCTGCACTACAATAAAAGAACTCTGTGCCGTGCGTTATAGACGTAGACCGGATTGGTCCAAATTCTGATTGGACGATCTGAAAATTAACTGAAACAGTACGTTAATGCAGAGGATGCGAATTCTTACAAACACCAATCCCTCCGTCGCCGTATGGATGCACGAGAAGCAATCCAGAGGTGGCGCCGACATTGGTGTGCGCAGTGGAGGAGATGTCGAGTTAGATGAGACAAAAAGTAATTTCTATTTATTCAACTCTTTCATTAGCTCTTAACATGGGTCCAACAAGGATGTTACTTGCGAAATTGCGATGAATAAGCTGAGGTTATCTACTGATTACTGTCATTTATGACAAGTTCCAAAGTTTCTAATGTCTCTTACAAATAGAAATTGCGTCTATGGTCCACAAACTGGACTTGACGTTTCCGGTTTCTCTATAATTTATATTGAGTGATGCTTCTATGGACATAAGGACTTATTTGTAAAATGAATATATTTTTATTTTTAAAGTTCAAACAGTCGATCCGACCGTTCAACATTATCTCCATATTAAAATGTACTTGGAGGTCAAATTTTACATTTTTTTGAATTTTTTTACTATTTATTAAGTATTTTACAAAAACTAGTCAAATTCAGACCATTGAATTTTGTAAAATACTTAATAAATAGTAAAAAAATTCAAAAAAATGTAAAATTTGACCTCCAAGTACATTTTAATATGGAGATAATGTTGAACGGTTGGATCGACTGTTTGAACTTTGAAAATGAAAATATGTTCATTTTACAAATAGGTCCTTATGTCCATAGAAGAATTTGCCATTTATATTTATTCAAGTATTTCAGTAAATTAATTTTTTCAATAGCTTCATAGACTATAAATTATAGTTAGACATTAACACCTCAAGTTTTTCTGTGAATTTTACTTAGACATTAATCTAGGTTATATGAGTGAACAGGAGAGACGAATCTAGCACCTCAAGTTTTTCTGGAAAGATGTGTTGAAATGCGAATGTCATATCCTAGCTTATAGTTGTGTTAGGGGAACTAGATTTGTCAGTTGAACAATCTGAAATAGAATCACTGCACAAATATAATCGGTGCTTTACGTCCATCAAGACAATATACAAATATATATTATCGTCAAACAATGGCCAGTTGTCATAAATCTGACCTTTTAATCTCACATATCAATTATTTTTCTATGTAATACATGTCAGTGTAGCTCTAGTATCATAAAGAGATGAATTACTAAAAGATAGAATATTTATTCCCGTGTCTAAGACACATAATGTTTTTCTGATTTGTAGGTCTTGAAAGGTAGACTACTGGTAAACTATTTCCCTTGATGCAGGACACTCAAGAGATCCAGGTACTGTTTTTCCATACTACAAATTGTGGGTTTACTTGCGATAACTTACCTTCGTAGTACATATCCATAATATTAGAATCACTTCTCAATCCATAATTTTTCTATTTCAGTATAGAATCACAGCAATCAATTCGTCAAAAAAAATCAAAATTCACAATATTCTATACTAAACATTACTTATGCAATCCAAAACAAACTAACACGTTTTCTCATTTCTGCAGTGATCATGAGAACAACAAAGCAATAGAAAAGAGAGTAACTACACGAGTGCCCGTAGGATTAGTTGGAAATATTTTGTTAATTGTAAATAACATTTTGTTCAGTGTCTCCATGCAAAGTGTTAGAAATATATTTTGAAAACACAAAATTTATTTTAAGTAAATATTTATGTTAATATTAATGTTTGTTTTAACTTTATGAATTATGGAGCTAATTGTGAATTATTATTCTCAATCTAATTCTTACACAGAAACTCACTGTACACCGCCACTGAAAATCAAATCATATAAATATAGAAGATAGCAAGCTGTCCGTGCCTTTGATGCAATTTCTAAATCTTGTCATTTACTCATATAATCAATTGAATTAATTGACAATAACTTGCACCAGCTTGCGCAAGCAATGAAATACAATTTCCGTTTGATTTTCTGTAGGGCATGTGATTACCATTTATTTAATAGAAACGGTAAAATAATGAATATCAATTTTAATAGTCATGAATGCACAAATTGATTGATATCTATATTATTTGCCTATAAATAACACATGCCATTTAGATAACAGGATCCAACAATTTTCTATTCTCTTGCTCTTTCTCTTAGCTCCATATTTCATAAATTCAATTTCTATTCTCTCACAAACAAATATTTTCTACATAGAAAACATATTATTCTGCTATCATTGTTGAAAGAAGTTACATCAACCTCTACCACGATTGCGCCCGCAAGCAGAGGAATACCGGCGTAACTTGGGGCAGTCTTAACCGATTATTCCTGCACTTAGGACGGGAAGTTGCCTTAGGTCCGCATTTCGCAACTCCGGGTAACAAAGTTTTAATTTATATTCTTGATTAAATTTTAAATATAGTTTTTAATTATTTTATTGATTAAAATTCAGATTTAAATAGTTGGTTATTTAATATTTTTCCAACACAGAACACTTAATTAGAATCATATTGTTAAAATAGTGTACAAAATAACTTTATCTGGCAATACCACGACATAGGGATAACAAGCTATATATCACATCGCACCTATCCCTCTTCCAAACATAGTTCATAAATGTTAATTTTTGTAAGAGAGAAAAAATGTAAAAAAACAACTTATTATTACAATTTTATTTTCAGTTTTTACATATATCTCTATTTATAGAATAAATAAAAAAACTAGCCGTTACACTATGAATTTATTCTATTTAATTATAATCACTATCTCCTAGTCTATTAATTACATAACACTATTCTCTACAACTAATTATTACAAATAAAATTTGAAAACTATCCGTTTATTTTAACACTTCCCCTCAAGCTACGAATGTATATATCATACAATCCTAGCTTGTTTGTAATTTTCTCAAATGGATCCGGATCCAAGCCTTTGGTGAAGATATCCGCGAGTTGATCTTCACTTTTTATGTATGGTGTTTCAGTTTCTTTCGCTTGAATCTTTTCTCCAATAAAATAGCAATCCACTTCTATATGTTTTGTTTGCTCATGAAATACGGGATTTGAAGCTATATGTCATGCTGAATTGTTGTTGCAATACATTTTTATTGGTTCTTGAGTTTTAAATCTCATGTCTAATAGAAGTTGCTTAATTCAAGTTAATTCACTTGCGGTTGATGCCATGGCATGATATTCGACTTCGGCGCTTGATCGTACTACAATATTTTGTTTTTTGTTTTTTCATATGACTAGATTTCCGCTTACAAATGTGTAAAAATCGGTTGTCGATTTTCTATCGAAGCTTCTGGTCTAATCTGCATCAGAATAACCACATATATTATTAGAATTATTATTTTTCATCCAAATATCTTTACCGGGATTATTTTTTAAAAATATCAAAATTCTATTTACTACTTCTAAATATGATGTTCTTGGTGAGTGTATGAACTTACTAATTTGGCTTATGGAACATGAAATATCCGGACGAGTAACCGTTAGATAGATTAATTTTTCAACAAGTCTTTGAAATTAATTTATGTCTTTCAAAGGTTCACCATCTTTACTATTTAATTTGTATTTGTTGTCAATTGGGGTAGATGCCAGTTTACATCCTATCTTACCGGTTTCTTTTAATAAATCAAGTGTATATTTTTTTTGAAAAATAAAAAATCCTTTATCCGAAGAGGCTATCTCTATTCTTAAAAAATATTTAAGATATTTAAAATATTTAAGATATCCTAAAAAGCATTTGCTATATATCATCTCATGATTTAGAAGCTTGATCCACATTTATAAATTAAACAAGACGTGTACTCTAAACAAATTCTTAGTGTTGATTTTTCAACTTATGTAACATATATTCGGTATAATCCATTCTTTTCTCTTCAAGTTATCAATTGTCAAAACTCGATTCCTCAGCATTAACCAAATAAACACAGTGACTCGATCGGGTTGGTGCTCGTATTTTCCACCATGGGTCTATAAAACGATTTAACTGTGTATTGTTCATCGTTTTGCCATGTCCATTTCGGTGTATCATTCTGATCAGGTTGAACCGATACCAGTACCAGTTCTTGCAGCAAATGAGTGTATTCTATATATTCTCGCTAATTGTGGAATCTCTTGCCTTATGCTTATATTCCATTGCCCCTGGTTTTGACTCATGTGAACTGTGATCTGCTTGTTTACTGCAAATGAGTATAAATTCAGGTATTTGTGCATAATCAGCTCTTGAAGCCATCTATCTTCCCAAAAGCTAACGGTATTGCAAGTAAGCTCAACGGTAGTGTTCGGCAACCATATGAAACTTAAATTTTAAGTTGCACTAAGGAACACCTGTTCGGTAATAAAGTTGAAAACTAATTTTTTTTCAAGAAAGTTTTAAGCTTAACAAAATGCTTAAGCCATATGAAATCATGGCTTAAAAACTTGAGCAAGTTTAAGAAAACTGAGCAAAAAGAGCACTAAGCTTGATAAAGGAGCACCCGTTCGGTGAGCTTAAGACTCCTTAGAACACTAAGGAGCTCTAAGCCATAATTGCCGAACACTACCGTTGGTAAAAAATACATAAAAAATTTAGAATGTTATAATTTTTGAGAAACTATAAGAAAAGAAAACCCATTTTTCTGAATATATAGAAAAACATACTTTAATTTCATTGATAAACAGCTCGACAGCCTTCTCATTGGCAGCACTGAGAACTCCAGTCATGGTACCGCTTGCTCTACCAGCAGCATATACAAGAGGAAAGGAAGCGGAAAACAAATGGAAGCCATTGTGAAGGATTTGTTCAACAATGAAAAAGGTTTGAAATTCGATCCTTTTTATATCCAACTGTTCTGAAAATGGTAAAATAGTAAACATAAAAGGTGTACTGAAAAAAGTTTAGCAATGCCAATACCAATCCGGAGTCGGCGGAGGTGAGCAATTCTTTCTTTCATTTCCAAATTTTAAGGTATCCGTGTCCAGTTCAATTCCCTTTTGATTGATCTTAAATTGCCGGGTCAAATAAAAAGTCCATTGACGATGTCATAAGATTTGTTTTTTCCCTGTTAGGAGTTGGGACTGTTTCCGGGCATTTTTGCTTTACATAATTAGATAAATGACACAAGATCGGAAGTAGGTGAAAACCCAGAACCTTCTAAAGAAATACTAGAAAGAATAATTCACCTCAGACCAAAAATGTTATTTGAATAAATAATTTCAGGCGTGTCCCTAAAAAATCCCCAATACAATTATGTACTTCCAAATTTTTTAGAGAGCATAACATTCTAACCAGCTAATTTCAGAAAATATATTAAGAATTGAGAACTTGCTTATTGATACTTTTATGCCCGGGAAAAGAATAAGAGAAAGTTTTATATGGTATGGTTTATATTATATGATATATTTTCTTTGCTTTGGGATTCAAATAATTATTTCTGAAATTGCAGGGGTAGAAGTGAAAATAAATCTTCCGAACCAAAATGTAACAATTCCGTGATCTGATCGGAAACGACTTGTCACCCCATCGACACGACGTGTCTTGCTTTCCTAGAGTCCAGATCTCAGAGGTAACTCAAATTTTGAGTTTGGATCCGGACCGTCCGATCAATAGTAGAATGCACAGGTTCTTTAATATTCGTGCCAAAGCGGATTGGATGGTCCGAATCTAAATTCAAAATTTGAGTTACCTTAGGTTATATGAAATAGGAATTCGGCTTTATAGTTAATTAAATTTTATAATTTATATAGTTTATTTTCAATAAATAAACACAAAATAAAATCGTTTATTTTGGTATAAATAGAGTCTGAAAATTGTAAAATTTTACGTGGATGTATCCCTCGTGAAAAAGAATTAGATCAATACTTGAATTTGATGTTTGGAGAGAGATTATGAAAATGATGGCATAAAAAACTTTGTAGTACGCACCGGAACTCTCTTCTTATTTGACTACCGTGATAACTGACAAAATAATTGTCGAAAAGAGAAGAAATAATTTTTATTTTGTATTATCAATATTTTATATATATATATATATATATAGAGTCCGGCTAGCGTCCAAACGTTTGGATAGAAGCTTATATCCAAACGGTTCATTTTTGCGATTTCAAAATCCAAAAAGTCGATTTAAAGCGCTCAACATGTTTGGAATATTAAAATGTGCTTGGAAACTAAATTTTACATTTTTTGGAATTTTTTTGCTATTTTTTTAGAATTTTTGAAAATCGTTGTTTTGATGAATTTTTTATTATTTTTTTTCCATATCAAAACAACAATTTTCAAAAATTCTAAAAAAATTCCAAAAAAATTCCAAAAAATGTAAAATTTAGTTTCCAAGCACATTTTAATATTCCAAACATGTTGAGCGCTTTAGATCGACTTTTGGGACTTTGAAATCGCAAAAATGAACCGTTTGGATATAGGCCTTTATCCAAACGTTTGGACGCTAGCCAGACTCTATATATATATAGGCTGTGGCTAATTTGCTGCCGGCAGCAGTTCGGCCGAGGTGCTGCCGGGGCTATATTTAGCCGTGTGATGTCCAAACAACAAATTCAAACCGTTAGATGTTTAATCTATACTATAATCTACTTGGAGACCAAATTTTACATTTTTTGAAATTTTTTTACTATATATTAAGATGGTTTGAAAACCACTGTTTTTAACGTTGCAGAAATTTACTAAAAACAGCGGTTTTCAAACCAGCTTAATATATAGTAAAAAAATTCCAAAAAATGTAAAATTTGGTCTCCAAGTAGATTATAGTATAGATTAAACATCTAACGGTTTGAATTTGTTGTTTGGACATCACACGGCTAAATATAGCCCCGGCAGCACTTGGCCGAACTGCTGCCGGCAGCAAATTAGACAGACCCTATATATATATATATATATATATATATATATATGTTGTTTTATCAAATTGGGTGCTATTTAGGAATTTGTCACGGATTATCGAGAAAAATGAAATTTTATTTTCAAGCAATTTGGTTGATGCCTCATCGGATCTCACGTTTTTTTTTTTTTTTTCATTTTAAAGTCCAAACAACCAATTTGAACCGCTCAACATGATTTTTGTATTAAAATATGCTTCGAGACCAAATTTAATATATTTTTAAAAAAATTACTAGTTTTTTAAATAGGTATAAAATCACTATTTTTGAATCATTCAAAAATAGTATGACAAATTTAGTGGATGAAAAAACGATGGTTAAATTGCACTGATAATAGACATCACATCTAAATATATTTATAATTATAAATTAGAGCAACTATTGATAGGGTCATGTTCTCAAGGCCCTTAATCTATGAACTTTGGGCCAATGAAAGCCCGTGATTCGGACCTCCTTCTAGGAGCCAGCCCAGAGCCAAAGAGAAAAGGCCCAAAGCCCGAGATGCTTAAAGATCCGAGAATAAAACAGGCCAGGCCGAAGGCCCTGTAAAAGCTAAACTAGGCCCGAAATGAGCCTGCACCGCCTTAACGCGGGATAACCACCGAACATGGCCATAATAACCGCTCCACCGTCTTAGTGCGGGATAACCGCCGAAATAGCAGTTATGGAGCAGCCTATATAAGGCAAAAGCCCCATTGAACAGGGGTCGAAACCTTACACACTGAGAGATATCGCATAGGTCAGAGTCAGAATCTCTCTACAACAACCCAAGTCTTCAATTCACGCACATCTCGCCCTGCTATCTCGTTGCAGGACGAGCCCACCCCGATTTCGCACCACATACGGCCTCCTCTCCTCGGGAGATAGGGCGTATCAACTATTATCCATATAATTCGACTCATTTTCATAAAAATACACAATCTGACTTATTATACACCTTTTCTTTTTCTTTTTATCTAAAAAGCTCATTATAATCATCAAAATAGCTAGAGTAGAACTAGGGTGTTCCTAAATTCATCAAGTTCCTTTGTGAACTCAACTCTAAAATCTATTGAATTAGCTTCAAACGACGAATTCAAACTGTTGAAATCCTTTTACCTTAAGAGTTATGCGTCTACATGTGAATTTTTTTAAATTTTAAATTAATTTTGTATAGAGTCAAGTGGTTAAAAGATGTTCAAAAAATGAATGCATTACAATTAATTTATAAACCTTCTAATCTTGACTATTTGACTTTATACTAAATTAATTAGAAAGTTTAAAATTTTCACGTGTAGACACATCACTGTAAGGTAGGAGAATTTCAACGGTTTGAATTCATCATTTGAAGCCAATTCAATAAATTTTAGAGTGAGTTCACAAAGAAGCTTTGAACTTAAAAACACCCTAGTTCAACTCAAATAACTGTATTAACACAAAAATATACTTTGGAAAGCTTGAATAAGGCTAAAATCAAACATCTCAAATAAGTCAGATTTTAATTTAGGCTTATACATGAAATTCTCCCATTATTAAAAATAGTGTTACAAAGGCATGCATGATGCACATTAATTTAAGGACCAAATTTTAATTTAGGCTTACAGAAGTCTGAAAATAGAACCCTGCCAGGGATGGAAACACAAATCCACAGAATTCTAGGGCTATATATGTAAAAACTTTCCTAAAGGAAACAAAACTTCGCCCTTGGATCAAACTCAGAACTCAGTTTTTATCTAAAAAAGAGGAGAAAAGAAGAAGAAAAAAGAAAAAGAGAAGAGAAGAGAAGAGACGATGTCTACCGGAGGATCGCCGGGAGCAACCGCCGGAGTCGGCAGAGGTGACTGGCCGAAACGCTACTTCTGCCACTCATGCGACCACTCGGTCCTCATCCCAACCAGGGACGACCTCACTTGTCCCGATTGCCATGGAGGGTTCGTCGAGGAGCTTCCGAGCGCTAACTCTACCCCTGATCCTAGTCCCTTTTCCGACGACTTTCCATTTGCGCAGTACCAATCGTCTCTCCCCATTCTCCTCTCCACACTGCTCGATCTGCGCTCTTCACCATCGCCTAATATCAATTTATCTTCTTCGTCGGTTTCTGGCTCTGGATTGGGTTCGGGTCCGGGTTTGGGTTCAGGTTCAAGTCCAGGGCAGGCAGATCCACAAGCTTTTGATCCTTTTCAGTTTCTTCAAAATTATCTCCAGTCGCTCATGGAAGGAGGCGCTAATATTCAGGTTGGATTGTAGCTTGTTAGAATGATTCTATGTGGATTTCCTACATTCAAACTTTGTTATTTTAATCAAAGTGAACTGATGTTTGATTAATTGTGACTGAGATAATTTACTTAGAATTTGTATTTAATGTACTTGACATGCTCAAATAAGAACATGCATCGAAATTTTTCTTAGGAATGTTTCGTGCTTTGTTGCATAATTACCAGAAGTGTTGGTTACTTTTCTGATGGAATGTGCAAACAGTTGGTTAAAATGGGAAATGTGGAAATATATATATTTTCATTGGTAATAGTTAATTTCTAGATATGGTGCTTGATTGCAGTAAAATGCTACTTTTAAAGTCAACTGAGTAGTATAGAGGGATAATCTAGTTAGCAATTTTTTGGGGAATAAGATAACATACTGAACAATTTTTGCAAAATTACTTCATGTAGGAGATAGTATGGCCCAAATAAATATCCAAAATGCATGCTTACTTTGCAACAATTCCATTTTAATTTTGATCTTTCTGTTGTGTTTGTTTATATTTTTTGTTTTAGCCCTAAATAATCCAACTTTGTTAATTCTTAATTTAAAACCTGTCTTAAATATTAGTTTGTCGTTGAGCAAGGGGAAAATACAGGGGGCCCGCCAAGGTTCCGCTTAGGTGGCAACTTTGGTGATTACTTCATTGGCCCTGGCTTGGAGCAGTTAATTGAGCAACTTGCTGAGAACGATCCAAATAGGTACATTTGATCTGAGAAAAACTTTTCAGCTTAGACTTCCAAAATTCATGTACCTTTGTTTTTTTTTCCCCTCCCTCTTCTCCAACTCCAAGTTACAAGTAATTTAATGAAGTTGAAATACATGCCCACCTCTTAAGAAACCTCAAAATATCAGATATACCACTGTAAACTTGAACTTGCCAATATTAGTTTTTCAAAGACCCAAAATGTGTTCCTTTTGCTCTCATTTAGTAGAGAGAAATGGCAAGGACTGAGAGCTAGACACAAACGAGGCATCTAGAAAAATCACTGGTTGAGTTTAGATAGCCAACAAAATGATTTACTGAACTATATCTCTGATAGGTATGGGACCCCACCAGCTGCCAAATCAGTGGTATCTACCCTCCCAGATGTGAAGGTCACTGAGCAAATGATGGAAACTGACGATGCACAATGTGCAGTGTGCATGGACTCATTTGAACCAGGCTACACTGCCAAGCAGATGCCGTGCAAGCACATCTACCACCCAAGCTGTATCTTGCCATGGCTTGAGCTCCATAATTCCTGCCCTGTTTGCCGCTTTGAACTCCCAACTGACGATGCTGACTATGAAGCAAAGAAGAAGCAGTCTGGCGGTATTGGTGGAGATACCAGTACTGGTACTGGTGCTGGTGGGGGTGGTAACAGGGATGACTCTTCATCTGGTTCTGGTTCAACTGGAGGGGATGGGACGAGTAGTGCTTCAGCTGAGAGGAGGTTTAATGTCTCATTGCCGTGGCCATTTCGTAACTTTGGGTTGCAACAGGATGAGGGACAGTCTGGCGATGGTGGTGGTTCTGACAGCCATGATGGTGGGGCCACTCGAAGAAACTAATGCTGATGCAGATCTCCAGGTACTTCAGATTCAGTATTTTCATTGTCACTTTTATGGCAGTGGTGGTGTTTTCTGCTTTAGGTTTCTATGATTGGTGTGTTCTCACTGTGATTGCAATTCGAGATCTTGTTTTGTATCTTTTCTTTTCTTCAATATATTTTTTTCTATTTATTACCACAGCTGGGAGGGAGGATTGTGGGGGGGGGGGGGGGGGCGGCGGGTTATTATTACATGCTATCTGTACCTTGCTAGTGGTAAATTTATTCTTTAAATTTATTCTGTAAATTATATATGAAATATTCGTCTTTTAAATGTTTTCTGGTAAATTCCTATATATGAAATATTCGTCTTTTAAATGTTTGCTCGAAACTTCAAAAGCTGTTTTCGCAACTACTGTATTCTTACTAGTATTAGAGAAATCCTAAAATCAGGAAAGGTGGAACAGAATAATGTATTTTTTCCAATTATCACACTTTTTTCTTGTTTGCTTATCTTGCATTGGGAGAGTTGTCACTACAATTTTACCTTCTCATGACACTAACTCTATCAGTTACATGTTCCATATCTCTCTCTACTGTGACTTCATTTTCCTAGGTCATTTATTTACCTCATGCCATACATCTATCAAGATAGGAATGTAGAAATTCAATGCCTACTCCTATATCATGCTTACATATGTCGTTATCTTCTTACAAGATAAGGATAGTTGGTGCCGTTTGCCTCGGTTTGAAGGCTTTGAATTGAAAAGGAAAATATCATGATCATATTACTTCTAATATATAATTATTGTTGGCCTCAGCTTGAAGGTTTTGAATTAAAAAAGAAAAGATCCGCATCATATTGCTTGCTTTTATTAGTCAAGACTTGGTTGTGTTTTAGTGTTTGACTATATTTTAGGTGCATGTGTAGGATAAAATGATACTGAATTTGTGCATAAGGTCTTTTTGACTGGGACGATTTAACTGGTTCTGACATGGTATAAAATTGGGCTCATTTTTTTTCCCTTTTGATGAAAAATGTTTGTTTGTTTTGTTTTGTTTGTAGGATGAATTTACAAGTACAGCAATCAAGCTTCCTCGAAATGTAATTGGTCACAGTTCTGAATTTTGTTACATAAATATCACAGTGAAAGATGGTGATTATAATTTGTTTTAGTTGATGATAGTTAATCTGCCCCTTATAGTTGGTTCAGAGCTTATTCAAGCCAGATTGTGGAAACCGTGGTACAAGAATGTTTTTGTCAGATAACTGATTGTCTAAATTTGTTAACTGAAGTTTCCAATTTTTTTTTTTCTTCTGTATTAATCATGTTTGTTTCTGTTAATGTTGGTCTTAATTGCACCTTTTGATATAATTACTTGTTTTGTTTATGGCCGATGTCAAGACAACCTGACTCGATCTAGATCAGACTTCATGTCATATTGTCATACATGGAAAATTTATATGGAGCATGTGAATAGATGTTTGGTTCGACTGCTTGATCTTGTTTTTTTTCATATGAAAAGTACCATTTTACACTCTCCATCAAGCGTCCATTACAAACCAGTTTTATTGGAGAGTTTTAGTCAGATTTGGATTGAATTATTTCTAATCGGATGGATTATATCGATTCTTATTTGCTGTGTAAACAAAACACAAGAAAATAGAAAAATTCCATAGTACTATACCACTATCTCTCCCACTTGTGCGCGCATGATAACAAAAAAGATAAAGATTAAATGTCTGTACTCTTTTTGAAGAAATGCAGAAAACTTGAACATCACAAAAGTTTCAATGCATCTTCAAAACTCTGCACTTCAATTTTATTCAAATCAAGAATTTCAGTAGTTATTATATTCAACAACAGGAGTTCGAAAAAAAGTTTAAATAAGTCGAAGAGCTAATTATATTTTGAGCAATTCTAAACTTCATGTTTTTTTCTGCTTGAGGGGTGGCGCTTTTTTTGTCAGCAGCGGAATTTTTCTATCCTTTTTGAAACAAATATATAAAAGATATTGTTCTTTTGAATTTGTTTTAGAAAACGATGAAGCTGGGGAAACTTATTAAGAAAAGTTGTAAAATGCTTTTGGAAGGAGATAATGAAGATTAGGCACTGGATATAGTAGCTATATTTATTGAATGTACTTCTTTTTTTAATTTGAACGGGATTAACTTTTAAGAGTAGATCTATGGTGTGATGTGCTCACCAAACTCTTTAGTGAGCATAACTCTATAATCTATCAGATTTACTTCAAATGAGATGAATTCAAACTATTGAAACCGATGCACTTCACGAGTGATGCGCGTACATGCAAAATTTTGAATTTTGACTCAAGTCAAGTGGTCAAAATTGATGAAAAATGAATGCATTAAAATAACTTCTAAAACTTCATTTTGGATCATTCATTTTTCATCAATTTTGACCACTTGACTTGAGACTAAATGAATTAAAAAAAAATCAAAATTTTGCATGTACACGCATCATTCGTGAAGTACAACAGTTTCAACGGTTTGGATTCATCTTGTTTGAAGTGAATCCGATAGATTATAGAGTTATGCTTACCAAAGAGTTTGGTGAGCACATCACACCCTAGTTCTACTCAACTTTTAATACGCTTTGATAATATCAGATATGAAAAAAAAATATCATACGGTGAAGTGGCCATTTGGTATTTGGACAAGGTATGGTCCGAGACTGTGGAGTAAGTCCGATGAGCTCCAGGACCGTCTGATCCTTTTTAAGATCCATACATGCTTGTGTCAAAATTTATGCACACGAATTTTAAAGCAGATCAGACGGTCATGGAGTCCATCAAATCTACTCCGTTCTCATGGTCCGAAGCCCTTCAGACTAATTCTGCTCCGTTTAAAAAAATAGTAAATGTGAAATGAATAGTACCCAAGAGTGCAAGATGATTATTGATTATAGAGAAGCGGCAATACGTCTCACAAAGGTTATTTGTATAACATAAATATTGTTAGATGAAAATCAAATTAGCGGGGATAGCTCAGTTGGGAGAGCGTCAGACTGAAGATCTGAAGGTCGCGTGTTCGATCCACGCTCACCGCATTTTACTTATATTTCACCTTTTGTTAGTTCAGTGCCGCTTGAGCGAGCTGATTTAATATCTGTTTGATAATAACAAGTCGAGTTAATTTGAACTTAAATTCTGTATCTGTTTTATTATTATTATTATTATTATTATTATTATTATTATTAAATAATTAGATTGAAAAATAAATAATGTATATCTTTTTAACATTATAGTTATTTACTTATGATTATTTTGTTTATTTGATAAAACAATTTGACAAAACATTCAATTTTATATTTAAAAAATGAACATATAAATAAATATTGTAATGTTGTATTAATGATTAAACACTTCATGCTGAATAATATGATTTAATATCTGTTTGATAATAACAAGTCGAGTTATTTCGAGCTTAAATTCTCTATCTGTTTGATTATTAATTTTTTATTATTAAATAATTAGAGTGAAAAATAATTAATGTATATCTTTTTAACATTATAGTTATTGAGGAGGGTTCAAATGCCTCTATTTTTTGTGCCTTGATTTTCTAACAACAAAAATTCTAAAATTTATATGTCAAAATAAAATCGTTTGTGATCTATATTTATTTCTTTACATGCACATAAAAAATTATCACTTTTTTATTTTGGTTTTACATGAATCAATAAGTTGAAATGCCTCTATTTTTTATATGTCAAAATAAAACCATTTGTGATCTATATTTATTTCTTTACATGCACATAAAAAATTATCACTTTTTGATTTAGGTTTTATATGAATCAATAAGTTGAAAAATCAACGTTAAGAATTTATCTACATCGTTGTATTTTTGCAAGCTCTTGATACTATTTATTTTGATATTTAAGTTTAAAATTTTAAATTATTGTCATTTTAAAAATGAATGCATGATGGAGGTACAAAAAATGATATATATCATACTTAGTTTTTTTTTATAATACAAATTTGAAAAAAAACATTCAATTTTATATTTAAATAATGAACATATAAAATATATAATGTTGTATTAATGACTAAATAGTAAATACTTCATACTGAAAAATATAATTATTTCGAGACGAATTCAAACTAGTTCATGAAAATAATTTTGAGTATGAATTTGAACTGACAAAACAATTTAATTGAACGCCTCGAGTTCATATTTAGATTCGAGTCAAATGTTTTCTTACGGCCCTATTTTGTTGTGATTCTTATGGGAGCAAAGCTAGCGTGTGATGTGCTCACCAAGAGGGTTTGGTGAGCACAACTCCAAAAGTATATCGGATCGGTTTCAAATGGCGAATCTAAACTGTTGAAATTCATGTACTTTATGAGTGATGCATGTACATGCAAAATTTTAAAGTTTCGAATTTATTTGCTCCAAGGTTAAGCGGTCAAAGAAATAATGAAAAATTAATATATAAAACAACTTATAAAATAACTTATAAAATGTTTATTTCTTTGACCGCTTGACCTTGTAGTAAATAAATTATAAACTTTCAAAATTTTGCATGTACATGCATCACTCATGAAGTACATGAATTTCAACGGTTTAGATTCATCGTTTGAAGCCGATCCGATATACTTTTAGAGTTGTGCTCACCAATCCCTCTTGATGAACACATCACACCATAGCTTTGCTCTTCTTTGGGAGAGCTGAAAAGTTGAAATCAAGTAGAAGGAAAAAAATAACAACAAAATGGAAGACTTCAAACTCGTTCATGAAAATAATTTTGAGTAATGAGTTGAGCTAGAAAAAAAAAAATTAATTGAACGCGTCGATTTCATATTTAGGTTTGAATCAATATTTTCTTACGGCCCTGTTTCGTTGTATGCGATAGCTGAAGGTAACCCAGAAGAGAAAAATAAAAACAAGGGGTGAATTTCATATACCCCTCAAAAATCATGAAATTACGTATTTAACATTCTAAATTCTAATAACTCATATATTTACCAATTAACTAAAAACTGAGATTAATTAAGTTTTATATTCTATAAAATATAATTAATCACCCTACTTAATAATATGCCCCTCTCCTTATGTGCCGGATCACTTCCACAATTAAGTAAAAGTTGGAACAAATAATTATTTCATTTCTTAATCTTTCTGATTACAAGACATGCCTTTTTATATAGGCTATCTGAATTATATTCATTTTATTTCAGTTCCTATTATAATTTATTCGAATTAAATACGAAATGACATGTGTGCGCCACCATATTCCAATTCTTGTGTGTTGTTCTTAGCGACCTCCTAATGACCTCTTTCAAAGAAATGTTAAATTGAGTCACTTCGGGTAAAATACTATATTGGGTCCTATGTTCTAGCGTTTTTTGTTTAAATTTCTTCTTGACTATAGTATACAAAGCATTTTTACCTAGTATACAAAGCATTTAGTTCTATAGTTTTCGAAAATAATTTAGTTTCCTAAGCTAAAGTGATTTGTAACATATTAGTAATTAGGATGATTAATTATATTTTATGGAATATTAAAACTTAATCAATCTCAATTTTTAGAAGGGTAAATAATACATTATTATAGAATTTAGAGGGGGAAATGCTAATTTCTTGATTTTTGAGGGGTATACATGAAATTCCCCCTAAAAACAAAATAGAAGACTACTAAAAAAATGCGTTATTTCATGATTTTTGAGGGGTATACATGAAATTCCCCCTATAAACAAAATAGAGAAGTACTAAAAAAATGCCCTCACGCAGGATCGAACTACGGACCTTCAGTTTACAAGACTGACGCTCTACCACTGAGCTATAAGGGCTTGTTGCGTTATAGAGGCTTAACTATTTTATATTTCCTATGTTCTCAAACATTTGCGAACCATCTGATATTTGCTCACTTTGTCTACTGGAGTTGAAAGAAATCTAGAAAAAAAAATGGCGAGCGGCCCGATTAGGTTATCGGAGATGATGAACATGAGCATCGATCAACTCCGATCGATCAAGGAGCAAACGGATCTCGAGGTTAACCTTTTGCAAGACAGCCTAACCAAGATCCGCACTGCCGCTTCCCGCCTTGAGGTCGCCAACGGTGCTCTCCAAGACCTCTCTCTCCGCCCCCAAGGTATCTCTCTTTTAATTAGATTGTTGATTCAAAATTCAAAATCAGGTTTCATTATTATTACTTGGTTTTGTTCGTGCAGGGAAGAAGATTCTAGTTCCTCTAACGGCATCACTTTATGTACCTGGATATCTCGATGATGCTGATAACGTCTTGGTTGATGTTGGAACTGGCTACTTCGTAGAGGTTTCTCATCAATTTTTCAAATGGTTTTTCTTGTTGTTCTAGTCCAGTTACAATTTCTTTCTGATCAAATTAGTATAGGAACCCTTGAAAGACATCTAAGATGTATAATTGAAATGCCAAAACCTAATGAAATTGATTTTGGAACTGGCTACTTTGTAGAGGTTTTTGATCAATTTTTCAATTGAGTTTTTCTTGTTGTTCTATTCCAGTTATAAGTTCTTTCTGATCACATTGGTATATGAACCCATGAAAGACATCTAAGATGTAAAATTGAAATGCCAAAACCTAATGAAATTGATTTTGTTACATGGTCAAAATACAGGTGCTGTTCCACATGCAAATCAGTAACTCGTAAAAATTCTCAGTCTTTGGAAAAGAGAACATGTGGTTACTTTGTAAAATGGTTACTGCTGCTGCTGCTGCTGCTGCTACTGCTCATATTGTTTATTTTATTTTTTTACTCCTTGTCAGAAAACCATGGCGGAGGGCAATGATTACTGTGAAAGAAAAACCAGTTTGCTGAAATCCAATTTTGATGAGCTTCTTGAGGTAAGTTGAGAACTTGTTAGTGGTTTAGTTGACTAATTACTAATTAGCTCTTAAAGTAAACTCCTTTTTGTGCCACCATGCACGGCCAATTATGTCAATAAGTCACACTGATGTTTTGGTTTATTCTGCTTGATTGCGATCCTGTTTTAACAAAAATTCAAAGTTCTTTTGGTAAAAAGTTTGATTTGTGCTTTTTAATAATTTTAAGGAAATCACTCAATCAGTGTGAGGGGGAATAATAAGTAAAACTGTATAACAGTACCATTCTGTTACTGTACATACCTTCTTTATATATGTTTTGTTTAATACGGTGTAGATTTTCTGATATACAACTAATTTGTCTGAAATGATTACCCAATACCTGTTGGGTTTACTGTTTTTGAATATTTGGCCGCAACCTTCTATATTTTATGGCTTTTTCTTTGAAAAAAATTGTAGATGGCAAACAAGAAGAAAAATATTGCTGATGAATTGGGTCGAATATTGAACGCAAAACTTAGACAGATGTCGCCAAGCACATGAGTACAATAAATTAATGTTTGTTTCTTATGCAATAGAGAAGTTATAACCAATTGGATTCGTGAATTTGAAGGTGGAAGTCTTGTTTCCTATGCGGTAGAGACGTTTCCTCTTGTTAGGTTTTGTATCATGGATTTTCCATTAGGCTTTGTATCATGAATTTTGCTTGTTATCTTAAAATAGCCCTCAACTGAGATTGACCTTTTGACTTTAATTCATAGTCATAAAAACTTTCTAGTATTTCATAGTTATTGCAATTTGTTTTACTTTATAGTAACAGTCATATTAGTCAGATGTTAAAAGCTGACAAAACTATAATGTGATGTTAAAACAGCATTAGGTGTCACCTTAATTCTCCTGCCATGATCAAATAACGCAATTAATAGTAGTGGCTTGGTTAAAATCTTTGATTATGGTTTTGATCTGAAGTAGTAGCTAGGTTAAAATTAAGGTTTTTGTATGTTGCTAAAAAGCAGGAATCCAAACAAAAAAGTATATTGAATAATTCTGATAAATTGAGATAAAATTGGATTCACCAAATTGAGTTTAAAATTGGATTCACCAAAATTGGATTCTGATAAAACTGGAACTATCACTGATTGTATCCCCCTGATATACTCCTCTGAACTGAACAAGAAGGAAAAGGAAATTTTGCTGATTATTCAATTCATTGTATGGAGAGAAAGGTGTGCAACTGTTCCGAGATGAGTTCAAGACCAATCAGACCTTCGCTGGTATACTCAATGGCGATACATGAATCAGTGATAGTTCCAGTTTTTATTGTGTTTTATTTTGCTTTCCTTTCTTTAAACATTTCATGACTCAATTTTCCATAATTTTTGAGGTTTTTTCAACTGTAAAACCTGAAACAGTCTAATCAATTGACAAACAGGGGCGTGCCCCCTATCTCTTTCCTCGAAAAAATATTTTTTCAGCTACAATATCTAATGCCATAAAGAGAGTAATTTAAAACAATTCAGGTGAAATTAAGTGCATCAGGAAAAAAAACTTCATTTCACAAAAAGAAACTGATAATGTAATTATCATTGGCAAATATTTCCCCAACCCATCTGCATTTACATGAAATGTTGTCTTTTTCGGATGACAAGGATTCTTTTTTACTTTTAAAAAAAAAAAAAAAAGGGAGGACAAAGATTCTTAGTTGCATAAATTTTGTTAATTTTTTTTTGATATAGCAGATCTTGCTGTTGTGATATTTGCTTGTCAACTTGAAATTCTTTCTGCTCTTTTGCTGCACTTGTGATTTATTCAGGATTGTGTCTGTGAAGTCGTGCTTTGGAGCTGAGCAGGAACTCCGACATTTTTATTTATACCCAAAGTTAATTACAGATTAATAAAATTATCTAGACCCGCCAACTTTTATTAAAAATATCCAAACTGGCCATTTAATGGCCGGTCCCTTGAATTTTTTATTTTTTTATTAAAGAGGGAAACCAGTCATTGAATGGCCGGTCCCTGATTAATTTTTTTATTTTTTTAGAGACAAATAACTAAAATGCTGAAATATAACACTAAAAAATCGAATTGTTTTTTTAAATATTTGTTAGATTACTTTTTTGATAGCATATTTATACTAAAATGCGCTAAATTACTTGAAATTATGTTAATTTATGCTGATTTACGCTAGATTACGCTAAATTACAATAATTATGTAGAATTATGCTAAAATACAGTAAATTACGCTAAATTACATATGAATATGGCCGATTTTGTGCCATCTTTCATAAGTCATAAAAAATAGTATAAAAGTTCCAAAAATAATAAAAATTTGTATTCTACAAGTTCATTACATAACTAATTCACTAAGCTACGTAGATTGAACAATAGTAATGAAAATCTTAATTGGAAACTTCAACTGAAGTTTTGAGGCTCTTCCCTTTGTTTTTTGGCGATTCTGAATATTAAAATTTAGTATCGCAGGCACTGACGCATGCGTATTTTTACAAGCTTTCCGAAAGTGGTCATTTGCTGAAATCGGACACTCGAGCGCCGTTTTACGGCCGTTTGAAGTTTCGTCGTCGTTTTTCGCCTTCTCAGTAAAGATATCATCCCTATTCATACGTAATTTAGCGTATTCTAGCATAATTCTACATAATTATTGTAATTCAGTGTAATTTAGTGTAATTCAGCATAAATTAACATAATTTCAAGTAATTTAGCGTATTTTAGTATAAATATGCTAATTATATAGCAAAAATGTAATCTACCAAATATTTTAAAAAAACAATTTGATTTTTTAGTGTTATATTTCAGCATTTTAGCTATTTGTCTCTTAAAAAAAACATAATTTCATGTAATTTAGTGTAAATCAGCATAAATTAACATTATTTCAAGTAATTTAGCGTATTTTAGTATAAATATGCTATTAAAAAAGTAATTTGACAAATATTAAAAAAAATTCAATTTTTTAGTGTTATATTTCAGCATTTTAACTATTTGTCTCTTAAAAAAAAATTAAATCAGAAACCGGCCATTAAATAGCTGATTTGGGTATTTTTAATAAAAGTTGACGAGTGTGGGTAATTTTTTAATTAACTTTGGATATAAATAAAAATGTCGGCAGGAACTGTACAAAGAGCTACAGATATCGACTGAAAACAGTGCTGGTACAAGAGGACAGGGACTCTATTTAAAGAGATTTTGTATTGTTTTGGGGAGGTTGGTAGCAAGTTCTGTAAAGTGTGTTAATGAAAATTGAAAAATATCTCACGTATCGGAAACATTTCCCAAGACCGATAAAACAGAAAAAAAGAAATGAAAAAAAATGACTCGTAATTATTGGGCAAATTCTTCCCACGTATTAGATACGGATCCGTATCCTCTGCATTAACTCAAAAAAGAATTTTTTGAGTTAATGAATTTCAACCGTCTGATTTTAAACGAAGCCAATTCGGCTCGTGTCTATGACATAGGGGCTCTTTAATATTAGTGCAGATCTAGTTCGCACGAATTTTGAAACAAATTGGATAGTCGAGATTTATTAACTCAAAAGATTCTCTTTTGAGTTAATGCAGAGGATATGAATTCATTAGATACGAGATACGGCGCCATATATTGGGCAAATTTAGGGGTGTTCAAATGGTTCGGTTTATTTGGTTTTTAACTGAATCGGAAAATTTCGGTTTAATTGGATCGATTTTTCGGTTTAAATGGATCGGTTCGGTTGAATTTTTGAATTAAATCGGTTTAAATAGTTCGGTTCGGTTTTGATTTCTTAGAACCGACTAAACCGAACCAACCGGTTATAATGGTTCAGTAATCAGTACGCACGATTTCAGTACTCACTCCCGTTGGTACGCATGACCTTTCTCCTTATCTTTTTCCCTCACCTCCGTTCAGTACGCACGTAAACTAGTTCCTGTCGCATCCCTCTCCGTACTCACCTCTCTTCTGTCAAATCGACAAA
Source organism: Carex kokanica (assembly GCA_025461125.1). Taxonomy (NCBI): domain Eukaryota; kingdom Viridiplantae; phylum Streptophyta; class Magnoliopsida; order Poales; family Cyperaceae; genus Carex; species Carex kokanica. The sequence continues at coordinate 146,683 of JAJGRX010001030.1, read as the reverse complement.
CTTCAAATCGCCGAACTACTCTCTGTCTTCTTTGCATGATGTCTTCACAAATCACTAAGATTAATCTCTCGAGATAGGAGTAGGTCCGATGGGCATTGGACCTACATTTAGATTTAATTAGCTCTAGGACCGTACGATTCGTATCAATATCTATGTGCACAGAAATTGATACAGACTTGCACGGATTTTGATACAAAGCACACGAATTGTGATGCAGATCGAATGGTCATCACACCCATCGAACCAAGGTAGGTCCGATGGGCATCGGACCTACTCTGATTCCTAATCTCTCCGTCTCCCTCTTTGTCTCTCTCGACCCTGTGATTTCGTCTTTGCTCTTTCCTCCAATCCCCAAGTCCCAACTCCAAACTTTCAAATAAAATTGAAATTCTCTCTCTTCTCTTTCTTTTGAAACTCTTTTCTCACAAGGATCATAGATTTTCAGAAAAAGACAGCCATAGATCCGGTCTAGTCAAATTGAAAATTAAGGTTAGTATTTTTCTCTCTCGTTTTTTTGAATTTGCAATTTTGAGTTCTGCTTTTTTTGTTCTTAACAAAAGTATATTTTGATTAATCTCTTACAGACATTAAAGAGCAACAAACAAGGTGCTTAGAAGTTCGGACTTTGAGAGACGGCCATTGTGATTTATTTGCTAAAATTCTAAATAGTGAATCTTTTCTGTACTTGAATGCATGGCAAAGTTTCAATTGGGAATGTTTGTTTGGTACAATGAAAAATCTGGTCCCTATGCATGTTTGTTTCAATTTCACAATTCCGAGTGTTTGTTTTGATTTTTTTAGAATGAATTCTTTTAATCAGTTCAACCGAATAAACCGAAGTTTAATTCGGTTTTAATTCGGTTGGTTATTTTAATTCAGTCGGTTCGGTTTGATTTTTAAAAACCGAAAAAAAGTTTGGTTTCACTAATAATATTAGTTCGGTTTCAACCGAATTGAAAATGAAAAATATCTCACGTATCGGAAACATTTCTCAGACCGATCCCTCGTAATTATTGGGCAAATTCTTCCCACGTATCAGATACGGGATACAGCGCCATATATTGGGTAAATTCTTGTTGAAGGGGGCAGAAAAAAAAGGGAAATAAATATATTTAAATAAATGGTCTGTGCTCCATAATTCATAATCATTTTTATTGAAGACTAATTCCGTGTAATTTAACTCCCTGTTCGTGTCAGATAACGAAAATTCTTTAATTGATAATGTAAAATGAGAAAGTAAAAATAATATTAAAAGAAAAGGGGATCACTAGAAACAGTTTTTATTTATTTATTATTTTGTCAATCTTTAAAAGAATGTGCAAAAATTTGCATTTATTGTTTGTAGAACTATTTTAATTTGTATTTATTATCTGAGAAATTAGCTACGGTATATTACGTAAAACGAATTGGTAAATATTATTAGTGAATCGTGATGAGTTCACACACATACCCATTAAATTTTTAATTTTAATTTGTCAAATATTTGTTTTTGATTAAATAATTTGTCAAATATGATAAAGTATTTTTACCACATAATTATGTATGGAATTTTTAAAACCATGAGCTAAGTGATCAACAGTATGTTATGTCGGTATCGCATTGTCTAGTTAATATCATAGTAACATGGTATCCGAATAATTCGCGTATAATTTGTATTTTTGATGTTTTCGAATCGAACACCGAAAAAATGCAAAAGAACATATTATACGTTTTATTCTCAAATAAAACACGAAATTGCTTTTAATTTTTTTAATTGTTTTTTTTGAGTTTTTTTTTCTTGTGATAATGAATTATTTTCAAATTATATCCGAATTATTTCCGAATCACGAACTTTTGATCTCGCCGAACCGAATCCAATAATTCATTTGTCACTGTGGTTAATACTACACAACATGAAATAAATCAATCTGACAATTGACATAACATGCGAGAAAAATGATGTAGTATAGTTGAGGAGGAAAAAATTCTAGAACAATTGATTACTCAAAAGATTAAAAAAAAAAAAAAAAATGCAAAATTTAGAATTGATCTTTGCATCTATTCTATTATGTTGATTGTCTGTATATCGCTTGATGTGACTTCATGCAAAACTAGAATTATAGCAAGCTTTTAAATGTGCATAAACGCAGAAGATTTTTGTTATTTGAATTATATAACCATTCGACAAACACCATAAAATTGTTAGATAATTTATATTCAGATTAATTATGCTCTTTGATAAATTACTCTCTTAGTAGTATTTCTTGAATTATGAAAAATCTATGAAAAATATTTCTCTGTCAAAATAAAACTTAAATTATGAAAAATATATTTACAGTTTTCAAATTGCACCAAAATTTATCATTTACATTGTCTTTCATTCACAGTGCAACCTTTCAACCCGAAATTTTTATACATAAGAAAATAAAAAAATAAAATATTAAAAATAGGAAATATTGTGTGGGAATTTGAAAAATGAGAAGGCAGTAGGGGGCAAGGACGCCATGGCACACTCAAGACCGTGAAAAAAAAAACAAATTTTTTTTTTAATGTGGGACGCCATGGCTCAGCCCAACATGGAAAAAAAAAAATGAAAACTGGGCCGCCATGGCTCAGCCCAACCCACGAAAAGAAAAGAAAAAAAAAAGTGGGCCGCCATGGCTCCCACAGGTTCAATCCTATACCCTCTTCTTTCCCATTGCTCTCTCCCATTCTATTATAGCAGCCAAAAACAAAGATAGCGAAATTTTTTTTTTTCGTTTGGTGGGTTGAGAGGAGCCATGGCGGCCCAGTTTTTTTTTTTTTTTTTTTTTTTTTTCTTTTTCCGGAGTTGAGAGAGCCATGGTGTCCCATAAATAGAATATTTTTTTTTCACAGGGTGGAGATGTGCCATGGCGTCCCGCAGGGACACCATGGCTCATGACCGCCTTTCCATTTTTAAAATTCCCGCACATGGTTTCTTATTTTTAATATTTTATTTTTTCATTTTCTTATCAATAAAAATTTCGGCTTTCAAATTGTGAACATTAGTTACCAAAAAAAAAAAATGTGAACTAATGTACATATCTGAACTCACCACTTTTTATTTTTGTAATGCTAGGACTGTAGGACAACAACATGGTTACTAATATGGCAAAAGCCACAAAAGACCTGAGAAACCAAGGCGGGTTTTGGGAAGTGCTAATCCTCTGTAATATCTCATATTTTGCGTGACCGACGTGTCCGGTGTCTAGCTTTTGAGATTCGTGCAGAATGTATTTGAACGGTTCAGATTCCCAAAAAGTCACGCAAAATATAAGAGATATCTCAGAGGATGCGAATTCGATTTTTGGTTCCTTACCGACATGCAGTTTAAGATTCACAGGTGGCGTAGCCTTGACTCAAAACCATCTCTGGTTTTGTAACACGTCACTTGTTTCGCTCCTGCCTTTTCTCTTATTTCTTTACTTTATTACACGCTCGGTACTATTTTTAGTCCAGTTCCACTGTCTCTCTTGATATTTCTGCCTTTCTGGCTTTATATATTCGGCGTCTTCTGGCTCATTTGAGAAAGACAGAGTGCAAGCTGTTAACATTTCTGAGAATTGTTTACTGAGAGAGACTAGTTAGAAATGGCAAGCACTGCTGGGAAAGTTATCAAATGCAAAGGTTTGTTTTCAAATTAAATTTTGTTTATCAGATAAACTGAATGATTGACATTTTTCAAGTCACATTAACTTACTGGTCAACTCTGCACATTACTAGAACATAATTTTTATTGACAAAATTTGGAAATGCTCTAATAGTTGAAACTGTTCTCCTATTCTTGCAAATTGATCCAACAATTTTGGGAAATTTTGAGTTACAGCTGCTGTGGCATGGGAGGCAGGGAAGCCGCTAGTAATAGAGGAGGTAGAGGTGGCCCCTCCACAAGCAATGGAGGTGCGCATTAAGATTCTCTATACAGCACTGTGTCACACTGATGTCTTCTTCTGGGAAGCTAAGGTTACTATTGCAACAAACTTTTTGTGTTATGATTTCTTATCTGTTTCTTTTTATTTGTCTGTATGCAAGTGATTTTGACTAATTCAAGAAGTTTATTAATTATTTCAGGGCCAGAATCCCGTCTTTCCTCGGATCTTTGGTCATGAAGCTGGAGGGTATGTTGAAATTTCTTTGATTTTTTTTTTTCTCTTATTTCATTATTGTACACCTTTGTCTTATAAAATTAGTATTTATAGCATATGGTTTTAGTTAATTATGTACTAAGTTTAGAAACTCGAACATTGTTTATCGAGTACTAGTCAACATTCTACTGTTATAGTTCAAAATTGGAAGAATGAATGACATATTTTGCCCCCCTAAACAAGCTATTCTAGATGTTCAGTACCGTAGCAATAGATCCAGCATGCTCTTACATTACTATACCCTTTGCTCTTCCAATATACAATTATTTGACTTGGGACACAAGTCCTGCAACATACTGAATCTTAGAGGGTTTGGTAGTCATTTCATGGTTTCTTTTTTTTTGCCTGTGTACTTTTCAGTTCCAGACAGAGACCTTATACTATTCTTTCATATCATTCTTTTTCTTTTTTTCGAGTGTTTTCATTGATCCAATTGCTTAATGGCAGGATTGTTGAGAGTGTGGGGGAGGGGGTCACAGAGCTTGCACCAGGGGATCATGTGCTGCCAGTATTCACTGGAGAATGCAAGGAGTGTACACACTGCAAGTCAAAGGAGAGCAACATGTGTGACCTCCTGCGTATCAACACTGACCGTGGCGTCATGATCGGTGATGGCCAGTCGCGCTTCTCCATCAATGGCAAGCCCATCTTCCATTTTGTCGGCACCTCCACCTTCAGCGAGTACACCGTCATCCATGTCGGCTGTGTTACGAAGATCAACCCTGAAGCCCCGCTCGACAAAGTCTGCATTCTCAGCTGTGGCATTTCGACTGGTAAATATCTGAGTTAGCTCCAAACTATTATGATTTCCATTATTGATGGTTTGTGGATATGAAATGGATATACTAGTAAGGTGTTATTATTCTCTTATGATATTGTAGATTAAGATGATCTGATTGAGTGATTTCTGTTTTGTTTTCTCATTTTTTAGGCCTTGGTGCTACTCTTAATGTTGCAAAACCACCGAAGGGTTCTACTGTGGCAATTTTTGGTCTGGGAGCTGTTGGCTTGGCTGTAAGTCCATTCTTCACTTTCTTTTTTGAATGGATTGTTAATTTGAGCTGCAGTATGGAGTGATTTATTTGAGTAATTAGGCTGCTGAGGGAGCTAGGCTGGCAGGAGCATCGCGTATCATTGGTGTTGATTTAGATCCAAACAGATTTGAACCAGGTAAGAAATAATTATATTTTCTTCTGGAATCCAATATAATAAGATCTTCAGTTCAGCTGGTTTAATTATTGTTTTGCACGACATTCCCTCTCACAGCTAGGAAATTTGGTTGCACGGAGTTTGTAAACCCAAAGGACCATACCAAGCCAGTGCAGGAGGTTATTTATTCACACAGAATTTTCAATTTTTATTGTACTTGGTAAGATCAACTTTTGATACTCTTTTCTTTTTCCATTTTCAAGGTTCTTGCTGAGATGACTAATGGTGGTGTTGATCGGTCTGTCGAATGCACTGGAAACATCAATGCCATGATTCAAGCTTTTGAATGTGTTCATGATGTAATATGCCACTTCACTACCCTTATGATTAAGACAAAACTAATTTACCTATATTTCTGACAACATTTTTGTATTTTAGGGATGGGGTGTTGCAGTTTTGGTCGGCGTGCCATACAAGGATGCTGAGTTTAAGACTCACCCAATGAACTTCTTAAATGAGAGAACACTGAAGGGAACCTTCTTTGGCAACTACAAGCCCCGCACTGACCTTCCCTCTGTTGTTGAGAAATACATGTCTGGGGTAAGCTCCTATCTCGTTTCATGGTATGAATTGTGATGCCAAGTGTGTTTTGTGTGATAATTGTTCGATGGAAACTGCGCACCACTTGTTTTTCCAATGCTCCTATGCGCAAGAGGTTTGGAACCGGATGGGTAACTTGATGCAACAGGATGAATCGGTATTGGAATCTTGGGAACTGTCTAGGGCCCGGTACCAAGCTTTAAAAAAGAAGAAGATAATTTCTTTCTTTTAGGAGTTACAGTTTGAGTCAGCTTGTGTCTCCTTCCATAAAATGTTCATAATCTACATCTTGACTTGGCAATTATTGTATAGGAGCTGGAATTGGAGAAGTTCATCACACACAGTGTGTCCTTCTCAGAGATCAACACAGCATTTGACCTCATGCTCAAAGGAGAAAGCATTCGCTGCATCATTCGCATGGATGGTTAAGAGAGTAATTTTGTAAAAATGGTCTTTTAAGGTATGGATTAGTCGATGTCACTTGAGATATCTTGCGCAGTGTGTTTATATAAAAATGGGCTCGATATGCTCGACTGGTTTTTTGCCTCTATTTGTACTAGTGTATCTTCTGGTTTCTGCTGTTTGGCCATCTGTTGTAAAAGAGTTCTTTAGGCTTATATTATTTACTTCCATTGAGTGAGTGTCATTCACAAATTGTAGGGAAATACACAAATTGATGATCTGAATTTTCTAGTTTTGATTGGCCAGCTCAAAATGGTCCCGACTAAAGAGCTGTTTTCACTAAGAAAAGAATATAATAGTTGTGATAAATTTTAAAATTTGTCTAATTTTCCTATGTATTAATGGTTGCGATTAAACTAAAAAAGAAAAACAACGGTAAAAATAATAAAAACACTAAGAGTTTTTTCGGTAACATGAAAATTTTGTGGGAATGAGAATTTTTAATATGAGATAGAAATATTAATTTGTGACTTTCCAAAGGTTTTAATCCATAGAAAATTTAAAATATAGGTGTTCGGCAATATGGAAATTCCCCAAGGCTTTGAACTGTCAAACTTCAAGAATTAATTATGAGTAATTTACAAAAACAAAATTCTTATATGTAAATTCATGTCAGATCATAATCTAAACCCATGTGAAGTGTAAAAAATTTCCTCAAAAAGTGTAGCTATTTTTAAAGGTCAGATTAGTGAGTAGCAGTTCATAGAACAATAAGCAGTTTTTGACTTTTCATTTGATGAACTTCAGAGAAGTTCAGACAATCATTAAAAAAAGTTTAAAAATCCTAAAAAAGAAAATTTTGATATAGGACTGGTACTGGTACTGGTACGGTCAGAGCAATCTGCACCAACTAAAACTACCACAGGAACACGCAACAGACCACATCGAACCGGTACTGGTACAGTCAGAACGGTCAGCATCAACTACAATTGCTACAGCGAGGGGTATTGAGACACACACACCATACTGGACTGGTACTGGTACAGTCAGAGCAGTCAATGCCAAATGCTACAGGGAGGGTGCACTGTGACTGGTACAGTCGGTACAGTAGATACAAGCTGCAAGTCGCTTAGTTGTTTATTTAAAGCCTTACATTGCTTTTTTATTTTTTTATTTTTTTTAGGATTCCATTGTACTGGTTTCCATTTCTGTTCATTTTTGTTTTGTTTTTAGCTCAATATGTTTTGAAAGCATTGTATTTTTGTAATTTAGGTACAAACTTTGTACCTGTATTCATTAATAAAATGTGGGCAAGACCCATATTCTTCTTCAAAAAAATAATTTAACAATTTTTTATATACTCAATATTTTACTTATTAACATAATACATATATAATGATAATTTAGTCTTATTATTCAAATCTACTTCATTTGACTACTATCAAACATCCAATATTTGAAAGTAATTTAATTTTTACTTTGCTTTAACTAATTTAATATTAATACTATCAAATAAAATAAATAGAATAAATATAAAAGATATAATTTTATAGCTAATCGCATAATAAAGTACTTAATTTGACAATTTTGAAAATTACAAAAAATAATTTAGAAATATGAATTTTCAGATTAATTTCCAATTTTTAAAAGCATTTTCAAGATTAAGTGTCAAGTATAGAATTCCACAGAAGTAACAAAATGTGGGGTAGGAGAGACTGATTTGAGGTTGAGGCAAGCCGCCAATTTCTAAGGTTTTGAATGGCAATTCAAATAGTCTAGAACAAGAAATTTTTTAAGGTGTTTGAATAGCAAGTCAAATAGCCCAGAACAAGGAATATTTTGAGGAAAATAATGTAAATAATTGAAATGTAGATTTTTATTCTATTTATAATTTATGTATTGCTCCTTTATATGCATGAGCTGGAGCCAAATAAAACACAGAAAATATACATAAAATAAGGTAGCATAATAAAATCTGATACGATTAATTCCGAAATTTTTATATATAAGAAAATAAATTAAAAAATATTAAAAATGAGAAACTGTTCATAGGATTTCGAAAAATAAGAAGGCTGGTATATGCCATGGCATTCCAGCAGGACGCCATGGCATACTCCAGCTCGTCGGAAAAAAAACGGAAAAAAAGAGTTAAAAATACGGGACGCCATGGCATATCCCAACTCGGGGGGGGGGAACATATAGGGATGCCATGGCATATCCCGACCCGGGAAAAAAATGTAAAAAAAAAAAAAAAAAATGGGACGCCATGCCATACTCCGGCCCTAAAAAGAAATTTTTTTTTTTTTTTCTGCTGTGTTAAGTCAGAAATCAAATAATTTTTATCAGATTCAAAATTCATTTTAGAGAAAATGGCTACATGGATTTTTGTGTTATTTAGATCAAAATAAATATATGAAAGTCTAGTTTCCAGATAATATAATTTCTCTATACAAAAATATTACAGATTGGTACAGTTTTAGCGATTAATTGACAGAGGTCAGAATTCAGAAAAGCTGAAATTCCAGTGAGCAGTCCTATAATTTTGACCAGATTCAAAATTCATTTTAGAGAAAATGGCTACATGTATTTTTGTGTTCTTTATATCAAAATAAAGGTATGAAATTCTAGTTTCCAGATAATATAATTTCTCTATACAAAACTATTACAGATTAGTACAGTTTTAGCGATTAATTGACAGAGGTCACAATTCAGAAAAGCTGAAATTCCAGTCAGAAATCCAATAATTTTGATCAGATTCAAAATTCATTTTAGAGAAAATGGCTACATGGATTCTTGTGTTATTTATATCAAAATAAAGGTATGAAAGTCTAGTTTCCAGATAATATAATTTCTCTATACAAAACTATTACAGATTGGTACAGTTTTAGCGATTAATTGACAGAGGTCAGAATTCAGAAAAGCTGAAATTCCAGTGAGCGGTCCTATAATTTTGACCAGATTCAAAATTCATTTTAGAGAAAATGGCTGCATGGATTTTTGTCTTATTTATATCAAAATAAAGGTATGAAATTCTAGTTTCCATATAATATAATTTCTCTATACAAAACTATTACAGATTAGTACAGTTTTAGCGATTAATTGACAGAGGTCAGAATTCAGAAAAGCTGAAATTCCAGTCAGAAATCCAATAATTTTGATCAGATTCAAAATTTATTTTAGAGAAAATGGCTACATGGATTCTTGTGTTATTTATATCAAAATAAAGGTATGAAAGTATAGTTTCCAGATAATATAATTTCTCTATACAAAACTATTACAGATTGGTACAGTTTTAGCGATTAATTGACAGAGGTCAGAATTCAGAAAAGCTGAAATTCCAGTGAGCAGTCCTATAATTTTGACCAGATTCAAAATTCAATTTAGAGAAAATGGCTACATGGATTTTTGTTCCTTATATTAAAATAAAGGTATGAAAGTCTAGTTTTCAGATAATATAATTTCTCTATATAAAAATATTACAGATTGGTACAGTTTTAGCGATTAATTGACAGAGGTCAGAATTCAGAAAAACTGAAATTCCAGTGAGCAGTCCAATAATTCTGACCTCTGTCAATTAATCTCTAAATTTGTACAAATCTGTAATATTTTTGTATAGATAAATTATATTATCTGAAAACTAGACTTTCATACCTTTATTTTGATAAAAAGAACACAAAAATTCATGGAGCCATTTTCTCTAAATTGAATTTTGAATCTGATCAAAATTATTGGACTGCTCACTGGAATTTCAGCTTTTCTGAATTCTGACCTCTGTCAATTAATCGCTAAAAATGTACCAATATGTAATATTTTTGTATAGATAAATTATATTATCTGGAAACTAGACTTTCATACTTTTATTTTGATATAAAGAACACAAAAATCCATGTAGCCATTTTCTCTAAAATGAATTTTGAATCTGATCAAAATTATTGGATTTCTGACTGGAATTTCAGCTTTTCTGAATTCTGACCTCTGTCAATTAATCGCTAAAACTGTACCAATCTGTAATATTTTTGTATAGAGAAATTATATTATCTGGAAACTAGACTTTCATACCTTTATTTTGATATGAATAACACAAAAATACATGTAGTCATTTTCTCTAAAATGAATTTTGAATCTGATCAAAATTATTGGATTTCTGACTAAACACAGTAGAAAAAAAAAATTGATTTTTTTTTTTTTTTTTAGGGCCGGAGTATGGCATGGCATCCCCTTTTTTTTTTTACGTTTTTTCCCCGGGTCGGGATATGCCATGGCGTCCCTATATTTTTTTTTCCCCGAGTCGGGATATGCCATGGCGTCCCGTATTTTTAATTTTTTTTTTTTCCGTTTTTCTCCAACGGGCTGGAGTATGCCATGGCGTCCTGCTGGGACGCTATGGCATATACTAGCCTTCTTATTTTTCGAAATTCTATGAACAGTTTCTCATTTTTAATATTTTTTAATTTATTTTCTTATATATAAAAATTTCGGTTAATGATGGTCGGATCTCAGTGAAGAGAAAAGGGGCCAAGTCTCTCTATAAATTGATTTTTTTTTTAATTTTGTTATTTTTTTTTGTATGTATCAACACTTTTTAATTGTCATATAAAATAAAAATTACACTATTAAAATTTTCAGTTCTTGAATCTCAATTTTTTAGTTCTGAATCTGAAAGTAATGGGAGGTACCTACACTTAGTTTTGCTGAAATTTGGGATTATGTGAAGAGAATTCATAATAAAAATGCTATAGTGGATTAAATAAAATGCAGTTTGTAATTGGTTGAGTTTAATAATTTCAAGTGAATAATGGATATAATTACTAGTAAAAGAAACTTTGTTTTGGCATATTCTCACCCGGACTTTTCAAAGCATGTGTTTTAGTCAAATGTTAGGTCTTGTAATGCATGATTGATTGTTGTTATGTTCTCTCTACATATATATAAAGGTCACACGTTGAATGCGCCTGCCCTATTTATTATATTTTTTTATCTCATCAGTTTTACTGCGGCCGATTTTTTTATTAATCGAAAAAAAAAATTATCGCGAAAGATGATCGGAAAATTAAAATACAGGAAAAACGGAATTGATTATTCTGTTCCCCAGACGATACAAAATTTTCCGTCCAGATTAATGCCCATTAATCTAAATTCTTAACCCCACTAAGTAGGAAAAAAAAAAATTTCTAGATGAAATAGATTATCCTGTCTAGTACTGTAGCAATTTTTTTTTGGGAGTTTAGTTTCATATAAGAGAATAAAGAAAAAAAATTACTATAGTGCTAGACGGGATGGTTTATCCCGTCCAGATTTTTTATTTTAATTAGCTAGATCGCTAGTTAGGAACAAGATTAACGGAACGAAATTGAATAAACCATCATGTTTTTCATATAATTCGATTTTCTTTTTCATATATTTCGATTTTTTAGCAGAACGATCCCTTTCATGATATTTTTTAAATTTTCGATTAATAAAAAAATCGTTTACTGCGGAGAATATAAACTATGTTTGATCAAATGGATCCTCTGACCTAGTAACATTATATTGTACTAATGGGATCTAGACTTTAAAAAAGAAAAGAAAAGAAAAAGTTGTTATATTATAGCTATTCTGCTCTAAACTGAAAATTCCATGCACTGAATCATACATTGACCTCAAATCCTGCATGAGGTTGAACGGTTTTCGTGATCAAACATAAGTTATTATATTAAACGAAGAATATATTTTACTTGCATCAACGGTACAAGTATATACATTTTATACCACAATTATAACTTCAATATATTATTTTTAGACCGAAATTTTTATTAATAACATATTAAAAAAAAAAAACCACTTTTCTCCCTGAATTTGAAAAATACCAGGGCCAATGAGCGGCTCTTTTCTTGGGAGCCGCCATGTGTTGCTACGGCTCCAAGAATGGAGACGCCCATTGGCCCTGCGGCCCCACTTTTTTTTTTTTTGTAAACAGAAATTGTATTATTTAGTTTAGTTTTTTGTTGTTGTTTTATGTAGTTTATTTATTATGTTTAATTGTTATTTTGTTTAAGGTTACGTAGGTTTTATTTATACTTTGGCAAAAAAAATTTATTTTTAAGTCATTTTGTGCCATCTTTCATAAATCATAAAAAGTAGTAAAAAAATTTCAAAAATAGTAAAAATTGGTATTCTACAAGTTCATTATATAACCAATTTGCTGAGCTACTTAGATAGAAAATTAGAGGCTCTTTTCTTAATTTTTTTTACAATTCTAAATTTTGAAAAACGGCATAGCCATCACCGACGCATGCATCTTCTCGCAAGTTTTTCGAAAAGTGGTCATTTGCTGAAATCGGACACTCGATACCGTTTTATGACCGTTTGAAGTTTTACCGTCGTTTTTTCGCATTCTCAGTGAAGATATCGTTTCTCTTGCCTTTATCTCTTGTCATAACCTCGCTTGTTTACGAGAGATGTCTTAGATAATCACACAAACTTCTCACAAATTATCTCCAAAAAATACCCATACAACAACCTTTCTTTGAACCAACATGAGAAGACTAATATACTTTTAGATCCAACACTAGACTACATAAGCCGGTATTTATTGGAGGATGATATAGATGAAAAGATTAATGGTTATCAAGAGGCAATCCTCAGGGACATGGAGGAACCTTTTTATGATATCGTTGGGAAAAAGTATCCACCACCACAAGATAATCAATTGGTATCAAAACAATCAAAGGTAAATCCTAATTTCACAACTTCTGTTTTAAAAGATGAAGTGGGTCTAGAAGAAGAAGGACACCCGCATATAGAGAACTTGTTGGCTACTGAATTTCAGAGAGGAGTAGAAGAAGGATTGAAGTTCCTTCCAAATCACAATAGATTGTCGATTGATTTGCAAGTGAGCAATCTTACACTTGATCCATTGAAGAAATGGGAGAGCAACAACTCAGTTGACATCAGATTGGGAGAAGAGAACGAAAGTGGTTTGCCTATGTTCAAATGATTCAGATAGGGACCTTTCAGAGGGGCGAAGTCGCAAAATACCTATGTTCTCTCATGAGGAAACAATTAGAGATGAGATGTTTGATAAAATACTACTGTACCATGGGGAAAACTGTCCAAGAGAAGAAATAGCCAGCCTAAAAGAAATCAAGGAGCTCGAAGCAAACTTGTCATATAGTGAGAATCAAAACCAACATTTGCATATCAATCTCAAAACACGCCTCATTTCTTGTGCAGAGGCGATATCTATTAATGATAAAAAGATTGCTAGTGAACTTATAAAACAAATAAGGAAGGAAGCATCTCCTATTGGAGATGGGATCCAAAGGCTTGCATGTATTCTTGTTGATGGACTAGATGCATGCTTGGCTGGTACAGGAAGTGCAACCTATCATCAATATGTCACAAGGCAAGTACACACCATCGACTATCTGAAGGCCTATTATATGTGCTCGAGGGTATCTCCCGATATGAGAGTTTCATACCATTTTGCTAATGAGAGTATTCTCAGTGCCATAGGCAATGCATCGAAAATTCACGTGGTTGATTTTGGCATTACTTTTGGATTCCAATGGCCGTCTCTAATCCAATCACTTGCAAAAAGAAAAGGTGGTCCCCCGAAACTCCGAATTACTGGGGTAGATTTGCCTCGACCGGGATTTCACCCTGCAGAAATAATCAATGAGACAGAAAGGAGGTTGGAAGATTATGCTCGAAGTTTTGGAGTTCCCTTTGAGTATCAAGGGATCGCCTCACATTGGGATTCCATTTGTATGGATGATCTTAGTATAAATGATGATGAAGTGCTTATAGTTAATACTATGTATAGCTTAGGTAGAGTAAAGGACGAACCTTTATTAGATAGGAATAATCCTAGGAATAAACTCATGGATCTAATTCAAAAGACCAAACCAAAGGTTTTTGTTCAAGGAATATGGAATGTTTCCTTCAGTCCCTTTTTCATCACACGGTTTAGAGAGGTTTTGTTGCAGTTCTCCAGGTATTTTGACATGCTTGACACGTTGGTCCCCCGAGACTACAAACATAGGCAAGTAGTGGAAAGAGAAATGTTGGCTCCTTCTATAATTAATCTGATAGCATGTGAAGGATCAGATTTGGTCGTAAGACTGGAGAACTACAAGCAGTGGCACATGCGAAATTTGCAGACTAGCTTTGAACAGTTTCCCGTAGATCCATGTGTAGTGAAAGAATGCCGTGAAATGGTTAGAAATGATTATAACAAGGCATTTTTTATTGAAGAAGATTGCAATTGGTTCCTTTGGAGTTGGAAGGGTAACATATTATATGCTATTTCATTGTGGAAACCTAAAGTAGAATAAGCTTCGAGGTGATCTTCTAGATTACAAAACTTGTAAATTTTTAATGTACTTCTCTATAAGCACTCATTTATGTACCAATATGTTTTTTTTGGAGAAATAATATGGGTCTTGCCCACATTTAATTGAAAATTGCGGTTACAAAGATTGTATCCACGGTTTACAAAAGTCCAATGCGCTGAAAACAAATGAGCTTGAAAGTAAAAAATGAAAGGTAAATGGTAAACGAAAATGAGATGAATTCCCTGAATGGGAAAATCTGAAAAACCAAAAGAAATTTTTTTAATACTTGAAACAGAAGCTTTCGGGGTCGTCTCCCCTTTGTACCAGGACCAATCCGTACCCGTCTGGTACTATCTTTAATCTCTGTCCATGCAGCAGCATATTTTTACCAGTAGCATTCTGTACCAGCACCAGTTCATCATGTTCGTACCAGAAACAGTCCGTACCACTTCGGTACGCTCTTTCCTCTGTCCAGGCAGCATTTTCTTTTTACCAGTTTGTCTGATTCTCATTTCTGGCCGGGTCTGATCTCAACAATGCAATTCATTAACCCATTAATTGTTAAACCTCTTCAACGCAATACATGGAAGAGCCCTCTGCCCCTAATTTCTGATCATCCATGCTATTATTTTTGCATCCTTGGCATCCTCAGACCTCCTTAAAAAAAATGAAAAATTGCAATTGCAATTGCCCTCTAGTGCTTGTGTACCAAAATGTGGACTATGAATTTAACAACTCTACAAATTATGTTTTTATATTTCTTCTTGCAACTTTTTCTTTTATTATTTGCAGAGTAGGATTTTAACATCCCATAGAGCAATTGACATTTGAACTTCTCTGTTTATTATTTCATCCAAAAAATGTAGAAGGGTTCAGAGAGAGAATTTTCCAGCGTACCTTAAAAGAGCATTACCAGTTAGGTAGAGCGTAGAGGCTTTAGAAAGAAGCTCCTTTAGATATATATTGAGAAGTTTGGGGTTTTTATAGTGATAGAGATCATCACAGCTAACAACCAGAACATAGCGAATTTTTTGTCTGGTATTGGTAAAATGTCTATTTCAACTGACAATATTGACAGTAATGTAGAGTTTTCAAGGGGTCCATGCATGTTGACTTCAGGGAGTAAACTTTTTCCAATTGATGATAAGACAATATGGCATGCATTTTGGATCTGTATCCCATCAGGTACCGGATGGATCTGTATCCCATCTGTATCTGCATTTTGGTACCGGTACTGCTAATTTCTTATTGATTGAAGGCTGTATTTTTTTTTTTTTTTTTTATCATCCAACACCTCAGAATTCATCTTTTTCACATCTCAGTTACCAGAAATTATTATGCCCACTAAATTCTTGCCCTCAAAATATTATAAACCCCTACTCTTAAAAGTTAACCAAATCCAAATCCAGATCCAATTTTCATTGACACACTTTACAAAACTTGCTACCAACCTAGGGGTGTATACGGATCCGGACCGAATCCGACTATGGCCCGGATTCCATTAAATGGAGTCGGATAATATCCCGGATCCAGAACGGATAATTGTTGATTACGTAGAAAGTATCCGTATATAATTTCCAGGATAAACAAACGGATCAGATATCCGGATATATCCGTATCCATTATCAGCTCCGCACTATGCTCACCCACTAGTCTCTCTACTCTGTCCGCTACTGAATTAAATTTACTCTCGGCTCGGTTCTATATTGTCCCTTCTAATTGACTTTCTCCTTTGTGGGTCTAACCCATCCGGACAGTTTAATAACCATCACAGAAACACATCAGGCCCATCTGAACCCCGTCTGTTTTTTATAGGCCCAAGGAGATTTAGAGAGAAGGGTACTCAATTTAATAAAAAACACATCAGGCCCATCTGAACCCCGTGTTTTTTCAGTCCTAGCTTATTCTCTTTGCACTGTTCCTCCCTTTTTTCAAAAAAAGTAAAAAATAATTCTTGTCATCCGAAGAAAGACAACATTAGATGTAAACGGATCTGAATTATGCACTTACCCGAATCCATTTGTAATTCAAAAGGCCCACAACCCGGCCTCGTAACTGCATTGCAAGACTGACTCCACGTGGGTGGAGTGATGGTACTTTGATTCCTTAGGCCCTGTTCCGAGATTTTTATTTTTACCCAAAAAAAAATATATTTTAATATAATTAACCAAGTTTTTGAAAAAATTAAATTTTTACCCAAACCTCAAATATTATTTACGGTTTGAATTAAGAATTCAAACCGTAAATATTCTGTACGGTTTGATTTTTTTTTTTTTTTTTTTTTTGAGAAAAATAGCTAAAATGCTGAAATGAAATATAACACAAAAAAATCGAATTGTTTTTTTAAATATTTGTTAGAAAATACGCTACGAATAGGGCCGATTTTGTGCTAAAATACGATAAATTACAATAATTATGGTAAAATACGGTAAATGTACTAAAATGCTCAAATTACAATAATTATGTAGAATTATGCTAAAATACGGTAAATTACGCTAAATTACGTATGAATTGGGATGATATTTTCACTGAAAAGGCGAAAAAACGACTATGAAACTTTAAATGGCCATAAAACG
Source organism: Carex kokanica (assembly GCA_025461125.1). NCBI lineage: Eukaryota > Viridiplantae > Streptophyta > Magnoliopsida > Poales > Cyperaceae > Carex > Carex kokanica. The sequence continues at coordinate 129,496 of JAJGRX010001030.1, read as the reverse complement.
GCGCTCGAGTATCCGATTTCAGCAAATGACCACTTTTCGGAAAGCTTGTGAAAATGCGCATGCGTCCGTACTTGCTTTGCTAATTTTTTAAATTCAGAATCGCCAAAAAACAAACAGAAGGGCCACAAAACTTCAGTTGAAGTTTCCGATTAAGATTTTCATTTCTATTCTTCAATCTACGTAGCTCAGTAAATTAGTTATCTAATGAACTTGTAGAATACCAATTTTTATTATTTTTTGGAATTTTTTTACTATTTTTTATGATTTATGAAAGATGCCACAAAATAGGCCCAATTCATACGCAATTTAGCGTAATTTACCGCATTTTAGCATAATTCTACATAATTATTGTAATTTCAGCATTTTAGTAAATTTACCGTATTTTAGCATAATTATTGTAATTTACCGTATTTTAGCACAAAATCGGCTCTATTCGTAGCGTATTTTCTAATAAATATTTTAAAAAACAATTCGATTTTTTTGTGTTATATTTCATTTCAGCATTTTAGCTATTTTTCTCTAAAAAAAAAAAAAAAAAAAGTTTCAAACCGTAAATAATATTTACGGTTTGAATTCGGAATTCAAACGGTAAATATTATTTACGGTTTGGGTAAAAATTTAATTTTTTCAAAAACTTGGTTAATTATATTAAAAAATATTTTTTTTTGGGTAAAAATAAAAATCTCGGGGCCCTGTTCGCATGTCAGGAATTTAGTGGGAATGGGACAATGGGTGAGATTTTTGAGCTAATTGGAATTTCGTTGGAAAAAATCCGCAAACTGAATTATTTCCCATTATGAGCACAACTTATATCACTCAAGGTTATTTTTATAAATGTACCTTATATCTTATACTTTTTCTTTGTGGGACAAAGCTAATTACGTCCGGTCCGGAGCATCCGCACTTTAGCTTAATGATTTGATTGATTGATAGAGAATATTAATTGTCACTAACAATTAGCTAAATAATTTGTTTGAGAATTTCATAAACATTATTATTATAAATAAAATATTATTTGATTATTTGTCATTAATAAAATATTATTTGATTATTTGATTCAGAAATTTAAAGAAAAATATATATTTTAAAAATAAATCAAGATTTTTCGCAACTAATCTCACGGTACAACCGGACACTTATTTAAGCACATTCTCATAATCAATATTGTGTGTATTCACGATTAATGGATTCTCAAACCCGTAAAATCTCATCACGCACAATTACGTGACAAACGAACAAGCCCTTATTATACAAAGGCTTCAATTACAATTTGATTTTAGTCGTGGGACTAAAGTGTACTCCCGACCGGAGCAATAATTTTTTCCCTTCTTTTTTCTTTGCTGCATTATAAAAAAATAATTGTTTTCATTGTAATACTTTTATTATGTTATATGAGTGGATTATTCATATGACTTAATTATCAGACAATTAATAATTTGTTTTGTATCCGTATACGTTGGATTATCCACTCCGTATCCGTATCCGTTTAAGGTGAATTTGGTTTTAAATTTAACATCTGTTTACTATCCATATTTGTAGTTGTATCTGCTCATTGAAAAATGGATATGAATATAGTATTAGCATTATCCGCTCGAAATTCACTCTGTTTATTACCCCTAACAACATATCACGTAAATGGAGAGCTACATAGCGTAAGCAAAATCTTTCTATTATTTTTTCAGCTACAATATCTAATGCCATAAAAAGAAAGTAATTTAAAACAATTCAGGTGAAATGTGGATCAGGAAAAAAAAAAGAACTTTATTTCACAAGAAGAAATTGATAACGTAATTATACATCCTTGCCAAATATTTTTCCCAAACTATTTCCATTTGATCCCGCTGGTGAGGTTGAACAGATTCATTTTTTTTTTTTTTTTCAGTTGAATACATATCCAATTACCATCAATGTAGTACCCACTTAGGGGTGTCAATGGGTACAATAAGGATAGGGTGGAACCATTTTCATATCCATACCCACTAAGAATTGATTTACCCATACCCTACCCATATCCTATTCATACTCATTAAGAATTTGTCTTACCCTACCCTACACATACCCGTTATGATTAACGGGTAACGAAACGGTAGTGGGCGAATAATGAAAATACTAATATAATGGTTTTACTATTTTTACAAATAAACCATCTAAATTCATCATGTCATACATACGCCATCACAATTACTAATATAAAAATAAAAATACAAATATGCAATCAATTCTAACTAATAGTTTTTTATAAAGCAAAAATAAAATAAAAATCACAAATATCTCTTCTAACAAATTCAATTCGTTAACTAAATAACAAAACATTAAAATAAAAAAGTAATATGTTTAGCATAATATTCTTCTTATAACAAAATACATACATTTTCTCCAGCATTGATACAACAATATGAAAAACAGGGAAATAAATAAATTGAATATAATATTGATATATTTATGTATAATTTATTTTATATAATTACCCGTTACCCAACAGGTACGAAATAATCTTTACCCGTACCCATACCCATTTATCTAATGAAATTTTTTTTTTATCCATACTCATAACCAATAAGCTAACGAAAAAAAAACTTTACCCATACCCGTCTTATCGAATATGATACGGATAGAGTAAACGGGTAAACGGGTGTCATTGACACCCCTATACCCACTAATTCTACCTGAAAAATCAGACTGCAATTAATGTTTTGTAAACATCTTACGGAGTAGATAAAATTATTTGGGCAAAGGAAACACTTCAATCAATATACTTAAAGGGGGCAATTGTTGAAATAACCCCATGCTTATTCTACTTTAACTTTCCACAATGACACAGCATAAATTATATTACCCTTCCAACCATGAAAGAACCAACTGCGATCTTCTTGAACAAAATGTCCCTTGTTATATCCATTTCCAACCATTTCAATGCATTCTTTCACTACTCTTGAATCTACTGGAAGCTGTTCAAAGCCAGCCTGTAAAATTCTCACGTGCCACTGCTTGTAGTTCTCTAGTCCCGTGACCAAATCTTTCCCTTCACACGCTATCTGATTTATAATAGTAGGACCCAACAGTTCTCTTTCCATTAGTTGCCTTGACTTGGAGTTTCGTGGGAAAGAAGTGTCGAGCATGTCGAAAAACCTAAAAGACTGTGAGAAAACCATTCTAAACCGTGGGATGAAGTAGGGACTAAAAGATAAGTTAAATGTTCCTTGGATATAAACCTTCGGTTTAATCTCTCGAATCAAATTAAGGAGTTGATTTCTTGACCTATTCATGTCTAATATTGGTTCGTCCCTTTGTCGAGTGAAGTTATACATGCTATTAACTATAAGCACTTCATCATTATTAATACGAAGATCCCCAATATTAATTGACTCCCACTGTGCGGCAATCCCATGATACTCTAAAGGAACACCAAAACCTCGAGCATAAACTTCCAACCTCTTTCCTGTCTCTTTGATTCTTTCAGCAGGGTGAAAGCCCGGCTGAGGTAAATCTACCCCGGTAATTCGGAGTGTCGGGGGCCCACCTTTTCTTTTTGCAAGTGCTTGGATTAAAGATGGCCATTGAAATCCAAAAGAAATGCCAAAATCAATTACATGGATTTTTGATGCAGTGCCTGTTGCACTGAGAATGCTCTCATTAGCAAAATGATAAGGAACTCTCAAATTGCAGGATGCCCTCATAAACATACGATAGACCTTTAAAATGTCAGTGGCAGATAGTTGCTTCGTGACAAGTCGGCGATAGGTTTCGCTCCCTGTACCAGCCAAGCGTGCCTCAAGCCCATCCGCAAGAATCCAGGAAAGCCTTTGGACCCCATCACCAATAGGAGAGGCTTGCATCCTTATTTGTTTAATTAGATGTACAGATGATTTAATATTGTTAATTGATACTTCCTGTGCACAAGAGACAAGGAGAGCTTTGAGATTGATATCGTTATAATGGTTTTCATTCTCACTAGATGAGTTTGCATTGAGCTCCGGGATTTCTTCCTGTGCATAGTTTTCTCCATGATCTAGCAGTACTTCATCAAACATCTCATCTCTAATTGTTTCCTCATGGGAGAACATAGGTATTTTGCGACTTCGCCCCTCCGAAAGGTCCCTGTCTGAATCATTTGAACTATTTTTACCCTTTGATTTATTTAGCAAATTACTTTCTTTCTCTTCCCCCGATCTGACATCTAGTGAGTTGTTGCTCTCCCAATTCTTTATTGGATCTAGTGAAAGATTGCTCACATGCAAATTAATCGACAATCTATTGTGATTCGGAAGGAACTTCAATCCTTCTTCCACACCTCTCTGAAATTCAGTAGCCAAACTCTCACTATAGCTTGGACCCACTTGATCTTTTAAAACGGAAACGGTGAAATCAGGAGTTACCTTTGATTGTTGTGCTAGCAATTGATTATCTGGTAAAGGCAGATACTTTTCTCCAAGGATATCATAGAACGGTTTCTCCATGTCCCTCAAAGCCGCCTCTTGATATCCACTAATGTCATCATCGACATCTTCTTCCAATAGAAATTGGCTTAGGTAGTCTAGTGCCGGGTCCAAAAGTACCTCGGATTTTTCATGTGGGTTTAGTACAAGATTGTTGTTTAGGTCCTGAGAAATAATATGCGACAAGTTCTCTTTGTGCGTAGCCATGTTGTGTGCACCTTTGGAAATTTGATTGACAGAAAATTTGATCTACAAATCCCATTAATGGATAGAATTAGTGAAACAATAAAACATCATTATTCAGTGAAAATTTTAATGAGTTCAAAATGTTTAGGATAATATGGAATTAAGCACTTATTGAATGTGATTCTGAAAACTGTGCGGCAACACATGATAGTTTACCAGATTCTTAGATCAATGACACAAGCTTTTGATTTTAAAAATTTACCACTATAACTGTTTAAGTTTTACATATCTCCTTGTTAATATAAAAGGATGTTACAAGGAAGTAATTGTTATGACAAGTGCTCAGACCTTTCAACAAAGAAAAATTATGAAACGCTCCAGTTTTTGCTCTAGAGATCGCAAGTCACCGAGTAAAGCTTATTATTGCAAAATCTTATAAAGAGAGCACAAATTAAAAAACGGAATCTATGTTTCGATTTTTCATGAAGTGTTAAATCCACCAACCCATGTCCTGTAATTACCATAAGAACTAGCTATAAAATTAGAAACTAAATGTAAAAATGGTTCATAGAGAGAATTTTCCATCGTACCTCAAAAGTCTTCACCGGTTACTAGAGGGTAGAGCAAGCTAGAAGCTCCTTTTGATACTTCAGAAAGAAAGAAGTTTGGAAGTTTTCTAATTAGAGAAATCAAGTCTGAATTTTCCAGATGTCACTTTGTAGAAGATTTTAAAGGCATCGAGGGGAATCGTTTATGATGCAACCAAACATTGGTAAAGCGAACCTTTCATATATTTAGAGAGCTGGTTTAGCTTAATGCAGCGCACCAGTCTATATATATTTCTTTTTAGTTTTGTTTATATTAGTTATGCGATGTGCAAAATCAAAACAGATCTGTCAATATCTTTATCCGAAGTGAAACAAGATGGGGTGACCAAGCAAGATTGCACTATTTTGTGCTTTAATTAATTGGGAACATGTTAGTTATGGATGCAAGTATTTTTGTACTTCAGTTTTTTTTATCTTGTTCTTGGTTTTTCCACCAATTATTTTTGGAAATTCCTTCTATTTAATTTAATAAAATTTAGCAGACAAGGCCTCCTACTTTTTCCAAACAAAAAAAAGTTGCAAAAAGAAAAGAAAAAAAGTATGTTTGGAACTATCAAATTGCCAAAATGATATGACAAAGTATCAGATAAAGATATTAACAGAGCTATTTTAGTTTCATTTAGTGTCTTAGTTATATTTTTTTTTTCCATTTTGTCTTTATTAGTTGTGCGTTATGTGAAACCAAAATTATTATCAATATCTCTTTCAATCTTTAGCAATTAATATTGACTATCAAACTACCACCGTGGTAGTTTCAAGGGACTAAGTTCAAGTCAGCTAGTCAAATTTTCCAAATGACAAAAAATTATGGCGATCATGTTGAACGGTTCGGATCGACTGTTTGGATTTTGAAATCGCAAAATTGACCTATATAAAAAACGGTGTCATGATGTGTCATCAAAAAAGATGTAATTGGATCCCTCCTCTTATGTAATAGTGAATATTTAGTGGGTGTTCTTTGGTCAAAATTGGTGGACGATCCCAAACTACCACCAAATACCAATTAATTATTTTAATCAAGACTTTTTTGGTATTATATATTTTTGTTCTCGGTTTTTATTATTTAGTTTTTAAATTACATTACAAAATAATGATAATTAATTTGGACGAATAACCCACCTCTCAACAGGACAAAACTGAATGGTAAATATTGCGTAAGCGGTACCGGTACTGCCAATTTCTTATTGATTGAAGCCTTTTTTTTTTTTTTTAACATCCAACACTTCAGAATTCAACTTTTTCACATCTCAATTACCAGAAATTATTATGCCCATTAATTTCTCGCCCTCAAAACATTATAAACCCCTACTCCTAAGAATTAACCAAATCCAAATCCAATTTTTATGGACTCACTTTACAAAACTTGCTACCAACCTCTCCAAAACAATACAAAAGCTCTTGTACCAGCACTGTTCCTCTTTTTTTTTTCCAAAATTTAAAAAAAAAAAAAGAAGTAAAAAAGAATCATTGTCATCCGAAAAAGACAACATTAGATGTAAACGAATTCAAATTATCCGCTTCGAATCCAATCCGTATCCGCTTGGGATCCAAATTCGAATAAACGGATTCGGATATTTTCCAAATTTGAATCCGAATATTTTCTCAATATGAAGAACAGTTTCGAATTCAGATACGGTTCATGAGTTGTAAACGGAGCGGATATTAATTCAATTACTATCCGTTTTCAGAAATGGATTTCTAAAACTGTTAATTAAATCATTACCCGAATCTATTTGTAATTAAAAGGCCCAAAACCCGGCCACGTGACTGACTGACTGCATTGAAGGACTGACTCCATGTGTCCCGTTCGTATGCCAAGAATTTAGTGGAAATAGATGAGATTGTGAGCTAATTGGAATTTTCTTCCCAAACAGTTTCCAATACAGTGTAATTTGATTTGAAAAAACTCGCAGCCTCAGACTGAATAAATTGTTTCCCATTAGAGTTGTATATTATTTCCATAATGGTTATATTTGCTATCTCTCCTCCTTTATTTGGTCAAAATATGACCAGCATACTCTCTCCTGTGAGAGCAATAACAATCAAAGAAGGATAACTTGTCCTACTCAAGGTTATATATAAATGTACCTTATATTTTTTCTTTGTGGGACTAAACTACTTACATCCGGTTCGGAGCATCCACACTTTAGTTTAATGATTTGATTGATTGATTGAGAATATTAATTGTCACTAACACTTAGCTAAATAATTTGTTTAGAAAATTTTATAAACAGTATTATTATAAATAAACTATGAGTGAGGCTATGGTGCTATGCATAGCACGGATGGCTAGTGTACTACGGCTCAATATGGTACTTTTTAAAATCCTAACGGTCGATCCGACCATTCAATGTGATAACCATATGAATATGTACTTGCAAACTAAATTTTATATTTTTTCGAATTTTTTTACTATTTTTTTAGATAGGTAGAATTTTGATGGTCCAGAATTTTCAAAAAACACTGATTTTTCTACCTATCTGAAAAAATAGTAAAAAAATTCGAAAAAATATAAAATTTAGTTTGCAAGTACATATTCATATGGATATCACATTGAACGGTCGGATCGACCGTTAGGATTTTAAAAAGTACCATATTGAGCCGTAGTACACTAGCCATTGGTGCTATGCATAGCACCATAGCCTCACTCATAAACTATTATTTGATTATTTTTTGTTAAAAAAATTTTATTGGATAAATTTTGTTGGAAGTCACTAAACTTTGTCCTTTGTTACAAATTTATCACTCAAGTTTAATTTGTCATTTTGTAACAATTTATTATATAATCAATTTATTGATTATTCCTTTGTTACGAATTGCCAAAAAATGACTTATATATAAAAGAAAATTACCAATGTTTTTGACTATTTTTTTTGTCATTTTTCATAAATCATAAACAAATAAAAAAATAGTAAAATAAATTCAAAAATAGTAAAAATTAGTATTCTACAAGTTCATTATATAAACAATTTAATAAGCTACTTAAATCGAAGTTTGAAGTTTATACAATAGGTTTTTCAGACCGTAGCATGGAAGGCCTTATGCTATTCATAGCACCTTAGCCTTACTCTATATAAATATATATCAAATTTCTACTTCCCGCTCATCAAAGTAAATAATCAATTAACATATCTCACGAAATAGTAAATTTTGGAATAGTTGGCCATTTAGATTAAAATGACAATTATATCGGGATTTGATAAATTCCAAAAGAAATAACGAACAAAATTTAGCAATTTATCAGAGTATATAACAAAAACAAATGATTGTTTTCAGTTAGTTCAATCCGATTTTTATGATATGTCTGATTTAATTGCTAAATATTCTTTCTTATTTTCAAACACGAGTAACCACTTGATGATAGAACTAAATGAGATAGGAACAAATAATTTTAAGACTTTCATATGTGTGTGTATTTGTTTATATTCCTTAAATACGGGCAGTGTAACTTATATTTGATTTATATTTTAAACAAAAATTGAGGTATAGCACATGATCAAATAAACAATACCTCTCAACTTATATATATTTGATTTATTTTCCAAGTTTTGACATATCGTCTCTATTCATGTCACTCCAGTTTTTTTTTCTCATTCTTCCAATTATTTTGAAAAGTTGTAGTTATAGAAAAAACCAGCCTAAAGGTTATATAAGCATGCAGCAAATCGGATTTGCCATTAACTAACCGCACGCGCATAAATTATAATTTTTCAACATGTTTTTGTTAAAAATCGGTAGAGACGCAGTTGTTATTGCCGTGCATATCCGACACATAAACGAGGCGAAAGAATGTCACACAAGATTTGTCGTTAGACTCGAGAAGTGCTTCTTCTATGTTGCTTCTTTAATCTAGTGATAATTTCTATCTTGAATTTAATTTTAAACATAAATCTTGATTATGGTAGGAATTGATTGTTTTTTAAATTGAAATCCTAAAACTTATCCGAATTCCCAAGAATCTGAGTATTGGTAAGGAGTTTGTTTTAGGGGACAAATTTAAAGGGCAACAAGGGTAAAGCAATTGACCGAGAGTCAACTTCTTATTATTTTCATTGTTAGAAAGGTAATGAACGTGTTAAGATAACTATTTTCTTATGTTACTTGTAGGAGGAGATTGCTGTGATTGAGTAACATTGCTATTATTACAAAAGAGGGAAAAATTATTGATTTGCAATCGAACAAAATAAAGAAAAAATGTTGTTCAAGCAAAAACCGGACGTAATTATATATATCACTGTTATCAGAACCGGATTGGATCGGCCAGTCCGGCCGAAATAAATCAGAACCGGACAGGTTTACGGTTTGGTTCACTATTAAGACCAAATATGCAATAGAACCGGATATATTTAATTAAACCAACTGGTTTTATAAAAAAACTGGAGTACACAAAAAAAAATACTGGCTTTGTATTGGTTTTGTGTCCAACCATCTATTTCTAATTTTGAAAACAAAAGTGCGATTTTTAGGAAAAAAAAGGTAGTAACTAGCAAGTTTTTAAGAGAAAAAGTGGAATATAATATGTATTCTGTGGCCAATTATGTGTAATCATTTATGTTTTGTAATATATTTTTGTAAAACAATTATGTGTTTAAGAATAATCCAACATTTGTTACAATATTGTTTTTTGAAAAACAAAAAACAAAATATTAAAATTGTAATATAATAAAGAATTTCTACGTAGTTATTCAATTTTAATATGAAGTATAAAACTATAAAATTTCTTTGATGAAATAAAAGTATTCCATGATATTTTATTCTAATAGTACTAAGAATGAGTTCTACATTTGAGCTACAATAAATATATTATTTTTCAATTAAAAAAAATATTATTTGTACTATATAAATTTACTTTTGTAGTACATTGTTTAATATGTATTTTGGAATTTTTATTATATAAAACATAATTATTTATAATAATACTTATATCTTATAAATATGCAAGTATTTAAAAAACTAGCGGTTAAATCGGTTGACCCATTGAACAGTCAAAGCAGAGCTTTAAACGTCCGGTCTGGTTCTGATAACATTGGTATATATAGTAGACGTTTTATTTAGGCAACAAAATTTCGGCATAATTTTAGTTGTTTTCTTTCAATACTGTTTTGCACAGTAGTACAAAAATTGGATTTAGAAGGGCTGTTATGATTAGTCTATAGGAAAAGTTTTCGAGTGATAAATATTGATTTGGGCCGGAGCATAGAATGGACTTGAGAAAATTAAATTGGGCCTATAAATTGTTATCATCAGAAAACTTCATAAAATAAAATCACTAAAATTTCTTGAGCAAAGTAGAAAAATAAGAAAATGTTTTAAATGCAGTATATTTAGAATCGAACACATAATAGTATTGATAGGATTAATTGAATAAAGCCTGCTATTCTCTAACTACAAAGCTAGTTCTCCACTTTTACTTTAGGTTTCTACAAAGACATAGCATAGTAAATAGAGCAGAACTATGGTGTTCTTAAGCTCACCAAGCCTCTTTGTGAGTTTAATTCAAAAATCTATCGGATTGGCTTCAAACAACACATCCAAACCGTTGAAACCGATCTATTTCACAAGTGATGCATTTACATATCAAATTTATAATTTTTCAAACTAATTTAGTATAAAGTCAAGCGGTTAAAAAATTATGAAAAATAAACTCATTAAAATGAACTTATAAATCATCTTTTATACTCTCATTCCGAGTAGAACTAGGGTGTGTCGAACAAAAGTTTTATAATAGGATATAATTATATAATTATTTTAAACACAAACATATATTTTTTATTTTTTTCTAAAAAAAATGATAAAACAAGCATATTTTGAAAATCCTCTGAGATAAGCAAGTGTCTTCCCCTGAGCCCAAATTTGCATCCTCTGAGATATCTCAAACTTCCGAGTGGATATGTAGAAAATCTTCCCCTGAGCCCAAAGTTTATTAACTTGCAAATTTATCAACAATTTATTGTTATTTGGAAGGAACTTCAATCCTTCTTCTACACCTCTCTGAAATTCAGTAGCCAGCAAGTTCTCTATACATGGGTATTGTTGTTCCAAACTCTCGCTAAAGGTCAGACCCACTTGATCTTTTAAAATAGAAGTTGTGAAATTAGGATTTACCTTTGATTGTTTTGATACCAATTGATTATCTTGTGGAGGTGGATACTTTTCTCCAAGGATATTATAAAAGGGTTTCTCCATGTCCCTGAGAGCTGCCTCTTGATAACCATTAATCTTTTCATCTATATCTTCCTCCAATAAATACCGGCTTATGTAGTCTAGTGTTGGATCTAAAAGTATCTCAGACTTCTCAAGTAGGTTCAGAGAAAGGTTGTTGTATGGGTCTTTTTCGGTAATAATTTGTGAGAACTTTGTGTGATTACTATTATGATCATCAATGGAACTGTGGAATTCGTTTGACTTGAAAAACCATGAGTTGTTCTCTTTCGGCGAAGCCATGCTGCTTGCAGCTTCCAAAATTTGATTGAAAGAAAATTTGATCTAGGAATTTCATAAATGAAACCAATTAGTGAATTGAAACTGCCGAATAACATTATTCAGTGATTTTTTTTTTAATTTAACAGTTGGCTAGTTAAGATTAATTTGTAATGATGTATATATAACAAGCATTAAAAAGAAACAGAAATAATCTGAGAATTAATTTAGTAATGAACTTTAAGTTAGATCATATATCCTATATCGTTAGCAACACAAACAAATAACAAATCAACAAAATATTATGATAAACAAGCACCAATGCCAGTTTCTGTTTGTTTTTAAGTTCCTTATTTACTAGCGAAGTATTAATTAAGCACTGGAACTTAGCAAACAAGAGCTGTAATAGAGATAAAATCAGTACAAAAAAATGAAATTTTCTCTCAGCTCTAAGGGCACCTAAAATAGCTCTTTCCTTTAATTAAGTACTATGGTAACTAAACCAACCAACACTATCAACTGTCTTTAATTGAACTAGCTATGGTATTAGAAACTAAATAAAAAAGAAAATTCATCAGTTTTAGCAAGTAACATGGCATCCTTATAGTGTCCCACATTAATTTTCAGAAAATAAAATGAAAGTTCTATAAATATAACAAGAAAAACGAAAACTTGTTTTTTGTTTCTAAAAGCCAGAAAAAAGAAAAAGAAAAAGGGTGCCAAACGCGCCCTAAAATATATATTTGTTTTCCTTTTTGTTCTAGTTTTAATGATTTTCAATTAAATTGGTGGCATTTTGTGGCCACTTTTGTCAGAAAAAAAGAAAGAATTAGAACAAAGAATTTTCCAGCGTACCTCAAAAGAGCATTACCAGTTAGCTACAGCTTAGAGGCTTGAGGAAGAAGCTCCGTCAGATATTATATTGAGAAGTTTGGGATATTTCCTAATGAGGGAGATCATCACAGCTAACAACCAGTCTTAGAGGTTATATTGATTTCCAGACCGTCATTATAGTGAAATTTTTGTCTGGTATTGGTGAAACGTCTATTTCAACTTAATCATTGACAGTACTTTAGTGTTTTTTAAGGGTCTCTGTTGACTTCATGTAGAAAACTTTTCCCAATTGATGATAAGACGATATTGTTAGATATGTACTAACAGGCCAGAATATATTAGGTCTTATTAATATTCTGAGTAAGCATGGATTAAGTATTTTTGGGCTGTATCAAATATGGGCTCGAAATATCTGTTTTTCGGATATTATCTGATCTGATCTGATTGGATAGATATATCTGAATTGGTGCGAACTGAAAGGGTGCATCTGAATAGGTGCAATTTGAATAGATGTAATGTATTATATATACATTGAACTGTTCAGATTTTGTCGTCTTAAGCCAAGAGCTTATTCATTACTGTAGTGTTACTAAAGAACCTGGGGTTGTCATTAAAATAGATTTTGAAAAGGCCTACGATAAAATTAATTGGGAGAACATCTTAGAAATCTTAGTTAGTAGAGGTTTTGGAGAGAAATGGTGCCACTGGATTACTGATTGGCTATATAGTTCTCAATCTTGCATTAATTTTAATGGGGACCTTACACAGTAATTTTATTGTAAACGAGGAGTAAGGCAGGGTGACCCTCTCTCACCTTTCCTATTCATCCTTGCAGCAGATACTTTGTGTAAAATTTTCTCTAAAGGAAGACAGGCTAACAAAATAATTGGCTTAGGACCTCAATGTGTAGATAATAAAGCCATAACCAATTGTCATTATGCCGATGACACTATACTCTTTCTTAAAGCCACTCACTCTAATGTCGAATCAGCATGGTGGGGGATGCTCTGTTTTGAAGCCCTTTCTGGTATCAAAATGAATCTCCTCAAAATTGAGTTATATTCCATTAACATAGATGGAGCCCCCTTTGCTAATACATTTCAATGTAGAGTAGGATCTTTTCCTCTTAAATACTTAGGCTTACCCCTTAAAGACCAAAAATTAGCGATTGACTGATTGGCATTTCTTAGTTGATAAAATAGAGAATCGATTACAGCAATGGAAAGGACAACTTCTTTCACTAGGAGGTAGACTAACTCTTCTTAATGCAGTTCTATCCAATATACCATTGTATACCTTCTCAATCTATACAGCACCCAAAACAATTATTAAGATAATAGATACAATACGAAATAGGTTTCTATGGCAAGGCAGTTGTACTAATAGGAAAAAATACTCTTAGTTAATTGGTCAAAAGCATGTTTGCTCAAACAACATGGGGGGTAGACATTCTCGACTTACACAACATGAACATTGCTTTATTGCTCAAATGGTGGTGGAAATACCAAGATCCTTCATATCAGGGGCTTTGGAAAACAGTGATTTTGCATAAATATTATACTCATAGGACCAATTTTTCCTTCTCCCTTTTCTGGACCTCAATTGTGAATTTAGACAATATAGGCAAAATTAGCATTACATTTGAACCTAGTTATCAATCTAATCTTCCTTTTTGGCATGCACTTTGGCAAGGTCAGTGTACCTTAGCAACACAATACCCTCAATTGTACAATATCTGCTCCAACCCTAATATCACTATTACTGCTATGGTTAATTCACAAGGGGATGCTATGAAGTTTAGACGCCGATTAGATGGTGTTCTGTTAACTGAGTGGCATGAGATCCTTTTTTTACTTAGCTCTTGTAGTTTTACACATCATATGGACAAGGTAGCTTGACGATGGACCTCTACTGGAAAATTTACAGTACAGTCCATTTATCAAATTTTAAACTTTAGAGGGTGATAGGGCCATGTTCCACAGGCCCTTGTTCCAAACTGGGCCATAAACGACTGGGATTTGGACCTCTCTAAGAGGCCAACCCGATATCATATGAAAAGCCTAAAGATTCACTAAGTCGGGTCCCAATACAAGCGGCCTCAAATTATCTGGCCTTAAATGGGGTTCATGATAACCGACATACGAGATGACCGTTGAAAAGGCTAGCTTAATGCCCCCCGTTTCAGTAACGGCTGACATAACTACCCACGTTCTCCATAACTGTCCGAGATGGCAGTTATGGCTGGATTATATAAGGCAGTGATTCCCATGCCAAGGGGGATCCTTTCCAACCACAAGAGAGATCACACAGGATAAAGTTCGAATCTCTCACAATCCACCCCGAGTTCCTAACTCCATTTATATCTCGGCCTGCCATCCCTTGGCAGGACGAACCCAACTCAGCCCAACTTTCCATACGGTCTCATCTCCCGAGATAGGACGTATCAGAGGGATTATTAGAAATCGATATGTTCTCTGGTGGGAAATCTCCATTCCTCCTAAAATAAGAATTTTTATGGCTTTTATCTACTAATAGGATTCTTACCAAAAAGAATTTGCAGAAAAAGGGATGGCCTGGAAGCCTACAATGCCAGTTCTGTTCCAAAACTAAATCCACTACACATTTATTTCTTAAATGTAAAATGGCTCAGCATTTATGGTTCTGGCTAGGGCAGTGTCAACAACAATTTTTGCACTGGAATACTTGTCCGATATATTTGAATTTTCTTGTTCTTTAGACAAAATACACCAACAGGCCTTTTTGGTAATTTACAGTGCCTTTTGTTGGACCTTGTGGAAACATAGAAACGAGATTATATTTCAAGGTTCAAAAGTTAAAACAACCAAATCTCTTATTTTGCTAATTATTTCTGTGTTTGAATACTGGACAGGGCGTATGGATAAAAGGATTAAAGTGGCAACAGCTGACTACTTGCCTGCTGACCTGGATGTTATCCCTTTACGGGTCTGGGATCCGAATGACCATCAACTAATACTGTACCAGGGGCTTGCAGATCCAGTAGAGCAGATGGAAGGGGCGACTGGGATTCCAGTCACTTCACTCTGATGCGTACATCTACTCCAGTTTATACAGATCCTTCGAATGGATCTACATACCATAGCCCCAGTTTGGGAGGCTTAGTGCTAGGCTCTTTTACTATTACAATATTTTGGTGGTTGTTAAAAAGGAGGGAGTATGTGTTCTGTTTTGTTATGGTACTACTATTACATTTTTGTGTTTCGTGGCAGTGGCTTTGCAACCTTCGTAATATGTAATCAAACATTTTTGTTTCATATATGAAACGGGCACTTCGTTGCCTTTCGTCCAAAAAAAAAAACTGTTCAGATTTTGGTTGTCTCTGATGATGTCTCTCTCTCTCTAAGATGTTCTATTTTCGGACAGAAGTGAAATAGACAGAAAAACTGAAAATAGGATAATTTTCGGATAAGAAACTGAGAGAGAAAAAGTGACAGAAATTAGAAGAAAAGTATTTACGGTTTTATTGGATGAAAATTGAAAATCAGATTCATCTGAATTTGCACTAAGTCATCGTAAAAGGAAAAACAGAAAGACAAGGAGGGGACTGCAAGTTGGCGCTAGCACTTCGACTTGCAGTTGTTCGTCAACCTGTTCGTGTGGATACCAATAGAGACGTGGCTGCGATTGCTGTTGCGTAGATCTGACACGAGGTGTACAAAGTGAAGAAGATTACTGCTAGGGCTTGAAGTTTCCGCTGCGCGTCTAGTGATAAACTTTATATTTAATCCTGGAATTAATTTTATGCATGGATTCTGGTTTTCGGGTAGTGAACAAATCTTGAAATGATTCGAATTGTTGCACTATAACCTACCTGAAATCCCTTCAGATATGGCATGCATTTTTGTATATTTTATAGAACATCCTTTCATCAGGATATATGAAACCATCCCTTGCCTTTCAATTGCAGTCAACAGTTTTCTCCTATTATTTTCTATTGTTATCTGTATTTTATTATTTGGTTTTAACAAAAAAATGAATTAGGATATATGAAACCATCCCATCCTGCCCCCCTCTTGTGCAAACTTGACGAAATTGGAAGGCAAAAGTTGAGTACTAATCGCAAATTATGTAAATATTGGGCTAAATTTTTATTATATCTTGATACAAGCAGAGATTGATAAAAAATAAGTTCTGCCTGGGACCATCAAATTGCTCAAATGGTATCAGCAAACTATTGGGTAAAGATATTGACAGAGCTATTTTACCTTTATGCAGCTCATCAGTTATATGATGTTTGAGTGAGGCTATGGTACTTCGGCTAGTGTACTATGGCTAGTGTACTACGGCTCAATATGATACTTTTTAAAATCCTAACGGTCGATCCGACCGTTTAATGTGATATCCATATGAATATGTACTTGCAAACTAAATTTTATATTTTTTCGAATTTTTTTACTATATTTTTAGATAGGTAGAATTTTCAGTGTTTTATACAAATTTTGGACCATCAAAATTCTATCTATCTAAAAAAATAGTAAAAAAATTTAAAAAAATATAAAATTTAGTTTGCAAGTACATATTCATATAGATATCACATTGAACGGTCGGATCGACCGTTAGGATTTTAAAAAGTATCATATTGAGCCGTAGTACACTAGCCATAGTACACTAGCCGAAGTACCATAGCCTCACTCATTATGTTTTCATTTTGTTGCGCTGTCTGAAGTGAAAATAGCTATGTTATTGAAGTCGGATGGCCAAATTTTTTTATCAAGACTTGTTTCATAATTTATAATATATTGAGAAGTTTGGTCAAAATTGGTCGATGATTCCAAACTACCGGAACAGGTGGGCAGTAAAAATACACATTGGTCTTTTTGGTCGAGCAAGTAGCACACCACCGGAAGAATTTTGTGTGCTAGGAAAAATCTGGATGGAAGACGCTAAGAAGACCGATGGCGAATGGCACACAGTGACTAGGCGTCAAGGAGGAAGAGCACCGCCGCCCACTGCACCACAATTCCAACCCTACATCCCATTCTCCACCAAACCTCTATATAGCCAAATACTCATTTCCCCTCCAGCACCCACACCCAACCAAAACCAACCTCGCAAACCAGGCCTCAACACCAGCATGAGCACCCCCTCTCCACCGTCCTCCCCCCCTCCCACCCAAGCTACTTACTACATTTCTCCCCATAGCCCAACCCAGCTCCGTTTCCCACCATCCTCCCACTTCACAGAGTGGCGCGGCAGATGTTTCAGATGCTGTCGGACGGGCCACAGCTCCGCGGCTTGCAGGAACCCCATGAGATGTGGAAAATGTTGGGGAGAGGGGCACACTGGTCACCGCTGCAGAGCTAACATCCTCAACCCGGCGGCCAGGCCGTACTGGTCCAACAGATCCCAACCGCCACGATCCACCCAGGTCATAACCATCGAAGACCGCCTTCTCAAGCCCTGCCCCTTAGCCACACCCTCTCTGCCTGCCAACAGGCCCAAAAGACTAGCTTACTTTGCTAATCGAGACCCGGCCTTCCTGACTGAGATGGAGAAGCTCAACAATGCGGTGGTCTTCGACACCCATGGTTTGGAACGGGGATTCCGACCAAAGGATATAGCCCAGTTTGCTGCAAGAACCAACCTGTTGACAGAGGCAGAACTGTCCATTGGAATACTCCAGGAAGGCCGCTTTCTCATAATGCTCCCACCCGGCATTGCGCCCGAAACATTCATCAATGCGACCGGCCCGGAGCTATGGGACGCAGGTTTCTCTTTCCAACCATGGTCACCCCTCGATGGAGCAAATCTAGCCATTCCGGAGTACAAAGCCCTCCTGACCCTCAAAGATGTCCCTCCACACCTGCGCCGAGAAAAGGAAATTGCGGGAGCAGTCAGCTCCTTTGCCACCTATCTGGGAACCATTCCACAACCGGGCACAACCAATCTATCTGAATGGTCGGTGGCTGTAGCGATAGACCGCCTCGAACGGATCCCTGATGAACTTGAGATACACGCCGCGGGATTACAGTTCATAATCAAGGTTCATACTACCAACTGGATCCGGTCGCCTCTCTACTCACCGGCTGACATGCCCAAACACAAACCTTTGTTCTCGAAACCATCCGGCAAGCCACAAAAACCGGCGGAAGACCTCATATACCTCTCCCGTCAGACTCTTCACAGTTTATGCCAAGGCCTAAGCCCGGAGGCCATTCCCAAGGAAATACAGAATATTCTGCACGGCACCTCTACACCGGCGCTCACGGTGTCGCAGGCAGCGGAGCTAGTGGCCCTGGGGGACTCTCAGGCTAGTTCCACCGCCATGCCTCATGTTGCGGGTCACAACTCAGAGGTTGTAACGGGTACAGCACAGTTGGTCGCAAAGAAACCTGCACAACCCACCCATACAATCAACGAGAAAACAGGCGGGACACAGCAGATCAAACGCATAGTGCCACAAAGAATCCACTCTCCAATTCAAATTCTGCAGCGACCCGGGAAAGAGCAGATTCCTGCCAATTCCGTACTGGAACCTTCGGTTCGTCAGGGCTCAGGTAGCAGCCGCCAGTCTGAACGCCAGTCTGAAGGCACGGGAGACAGAAGAGAAGAGTCCAAAAGGAGAATAAAACAACGACCCAACTTGATTTTGGACAGGAGTGAGGAGTCTATACGGGCCAGATCTCAAAGGCCCAACAGGTTGCATATTCGGTCAAAGAAAGGCTTTAAGAAGTCGGGCCAAACGGCGGATCCAGGCCCATCTAGACAAAGGAGAAAGGAGTCATCACAGAGGGCCGAAGTAAATCTTGACCCTGAAGGCTTCTATGAAGTAAGTGTGCACTATGGGCTTGCCAAGGAGATTGGAAAAGGCTGCGGTTTTAAAACAAAGGAGGTAGAGCGGGCCTTGCTTGAAGACAACCTCCAACGCAAATCACTGGTGAATAGCCCAACAGTCGGGCCCCCACTAATTGAAGCTGAAACTGGAATCACACTCACTCAGAACAGAGAGGGCCCGGATCTGGATTTTGACTCTGCAGAGGACCTCGATTCAGAGGAAGAGCTGATTTAATTGCTCTATCCAGAGTGTCATAGTTGTGTCGTTATCTTTAGTTACCAATGATTAGCAAAAAATTCAAAATTTTCTCCTGGAATGTTAGAGGTTTGGGGTTGAATGACAAATGTTATGTTGTGCGAAATATAATTAAAAATGCAAGGTGTGATGTCGTATTGTTGCAAGAAACAAAGTGCAATGAATTTGATTTTTCTCATTTGTTTCGTTTCTTACCATCTTTTTTCAGTTCAGAAGTCGTTTACAACTTGGCCCTTAATTCATCTGGAGGCTTATTGATTGCATGGCGACGCTCTTTCCAACTGGTGCGATCATGGTCTACGCGCCACTCCGTAACAGCCCTCTTGAAACATGCCGGTACAGACCGGATGTGCTGGGTCACCAATGTATACGGCCCAACCGACGATTCACTCAAACCGGCCTTCATTGAAGAACTAAGGAAGGGAGTTGCATTGATGGGCCAGCCGTACCTCCTCGCCGGGGATTTCAACCTCACCAGATGGCTAGTAGATAGGTCATCGATCAACCAAAACTTCGCACTGATGGACCTTTTTAATGCTTTCGTTGCGGACACTGGCATAATGGACATCCCATTACAAAACAGAAGCTTCACTTGGTCCAGTAAAAGACCGCAACCCACCCTGTCTAAACTGGACAGAGTCTTCCTGTCGCCTGACTGGGCAATGACCTTTCCGGTGATCACTTTGGAAGCTCAAGAAATAATAGTCTCCGACCATACTCCATTAATCCTCACCTGCAAGGGCTTGCGTCAGCAAAGCAGGACCTTCAAATTTGAACTTTTTTGGTTTCAAATACAGGCAACCGAAAATAATGATGCAGACCCTCTGGCCTGACTTACTACCTCGGGCACCTGGTGGAATTGTGGCCTTCCATCGCAAAGTCGCAATCCTTCACAGAGCTTTAAGGATGTGGCACTCGGATTCATTTGGGAACATCGAGAAGCAACTGGAACAATGTAAAAAGGCAATCCTATTCTTTGATCAAATAGAAGAGAAAAGGAACCTCTTCCCACATGAATTTCGACTAAGGCAATTGATTAGAGGCCGGGCTTTCCAACTAGCAAATAACATTGAGACCAAATGGAAGCAACGGTCTCGATTTCGCTGGATATCAGAGGGGGACAGGAACACCAAGTTTTTTCACGCTTTTGCCTCTGCGAGGCTTCGAAGGAACATGGTTCTGGAGGTTGAACACGAAGGTCAACAAATAACAAATGAAGATCAAATCAGGGAGGCTTTCGCCACTTCCATGCAAAAGGTGTTGGGTACCAACTCAGAGGTGTTATCTTTCCAACCTGAGGTTCTTTATCCTCACAACCCTTGCCTAGAAACTTTGCAAGATCAATTTACCATGCCTGAACTTGAGTTGGCGGTCAAGCAACTGGCCAACAACAAAGCATCAGGCCCGGATGGGCTCCCCAACGAATTCATCAAGGTCTACTGGTCGGAAATTGGAAATGAAATCTTTCAAATGATGCTCAGATTCTATGATCATAATCTCAACCTACAATCTGCAAATGAGGCGAATATCATAATGGTCCCAAAAACAGATCACCCTCGGTCCCCTTCTGATTACCGACCCATTAGTGTGTTGAACTTGATCCCCAAATTGATCTCCAAAGTCCTAAGCAATAGGCTCAGGAGGTTGCTCCCAACTTTGATCTCTCCGAACCAGACTGCCTTTATCCATGGCCGTCAAATTTCGGAAAATTTCGCCACGACGAGAGAAATCCTGCACCATATAGTGCACAATGGCAAGCCGGCAGTTTTTGCGAAAATTGACTTCAAAAAAGCCTTTGATTCGATAGAATGGTGCTTTCTCATTCGGGTCATGAGAGCTCGGGGCTTCCCTGAGCGTTGGATTACATGGATCGCAAATATATGGTCTACATCCTCATCAAGGGTGTGCATTAACGGCCAGCCATCACAGCCCTTCACCCATAAGCGGGGACTCCGGCAAGGGGACCCGCTGTCCCCAATGCTCTTCAATATTGCGGTCGATGTATTCCAACAAATGATCCGTGTCACCAATGAAATACTCCAATCACCTCTCTCCCCCAAGCTCAGCGACTCCATCATAGCTTTACAATACGCCGATGACACGGCTATAATTGCCAAAGCGGATGTCACCTCCTTAATCTCCTTCAAACTGGCCCTCCGATTGTTCACTAAGATCTCTGGACTGCATGTTAACTTCTCTAAAAGCACCTTTATCCCGTTAAACATAGCATCAGGGGAGTTAGAATGGGTAAGAGCCATCATGGGATGTGCCCAAACTACCTTTCCAATAACTTACCTGGGTATGCCCTTAACCATCCGAAAACCGACCAAGCAAGATTACATGCCGCTGATAGAGAAGATCGAACGAAGACTTGATGGATGGCAATCCAAGCTTCTCAGCAGAGGGGGAAGATTTCAGCTAGTGCAATCGGTCCTATCAACCATACCGACCTACTTCATGATCAGTTTTATGCTGCCTAAATGGGTCCTCTCACGCATAGACAGGTCTAGAAGACGATTCCTATGGCGCAACTCGAGAAGAAGTAGTAAGCCCATCTCGCTTTGTAACTGGGGTCTCGTATGCAGGCCAAGGAAATGGGGAGGAATGGATCTGTCGGACTTAGCCATGCGTAACTTATCACTGCTGTTGAGATGGTGGTGGAAGGGCTACAAGGATCCTACCTCACTATGGACAACTATGATCACCCAAATAAGATGGCAAGGCAATTACAGGGAAGGCCCTATCCTGTGGTCCAGACGGGGCTCTTTCTTTTGGAATCAGCTCATCTTCATCAAACGCTTCTTCACAGTAATGACCGAATGGAGAGTGGGAGATGGTCGGCACATTTCATACTGGTATGACAAATGAGGCCAGGAATCTCTGGCAGAAACAGGAACTAGACAACGCAACCATGCTTGGTCTCTAAGGGAGGCGGTCTCTCGGGCCACAACCCCCTATGAATTGCCGGCACTGGTAGATCTCCCTGATGACCTACAATGGAGGAGCACATCTAACGGTCAATACAGCGCTGCCTCCGCCTATCAGATCCTCACAGGGCTAGGCCTGGAAACTTGGGAATTCCGCAACATATGGAATTACAGGGTGCCTCCGTCCACCAAAATCTTTCTTTACTTATTGTTGCAGGACAGGCTGCTGACACGGGAGGTGATGATCCGAAGAAATTTCAACAGTCCGACCACCACCTGTTCTCTGTGTGAGGAAGCCTCCATCGAATCTGGAATGCACCTTTTCTTCCAATGCTCATACGCCACATCTCTATGGTCCCAATTATCTCACCTACTTGGTTTCCAATTAGTCTGGGCTGGAAATTCTGTGCAGGAGACTTGGAGAAATTCAGCCAACCGCAGCAGACCGAACCATCTCCAGTGGCAACTGTTTTTTGCGGCAACACTATGGTTCACGTGGAAACAGAGAAATTATAAGATTTTTGAAGACAAACTGCCGGCACCTAATGTGGTTACTCAGTGGATAGTGGAGGAAGCATCTCTCTGGTACAAAGTCGTGAAAGGTGCAAAGAAGACAAGTGGGCGAGATTAGTTCTTAAATTCATAACCTGCATAGTTTATATGACTATTTTTATGTTCAAGGGGGGTACAGCTACATGTCGCTGTTTATCTCAACTTTGCATGATGTTTTGCTACTCTTTAAATTAAATTAAATTAGTTCTAACCTGGCAGCCACTGCCCGGCTTTTCAAAAAAAGATTCCAAACTACCATCACATCGCAGTCAAATGTTTTAATCAAGACTTGTTTCATATTACATCCTTTTGTTATCTATTTTTTATTATTTAGTTTTTAAATATCATAACAAAATGATGATGCCTGAGAACAACACACCCCTTAACAGGACAAAAGTGGAAGGTAAATATTGCGTAAGTTTGCATTGAGCTCCGGGATTTCTTCATGTGCATAGTTTTCTCCATGATATAGCAATACTTGAGAGTGGCTAAGCTCAAAACATTTGCACCAAGCTCTTGGTGCAAACGATTTGGTTCTCCGACTTTTAAAGTTCAAATAGACGATCCAAACCGTTAGATATTTAATTCATATTAAAATGTGCTTGGAGACCAAATTTTACATTTTTTGGAATTTTTTTGCTATTTATTAAGGCACTTTGAAAGTTGCTGATCCGGGTGAACAGTAAAAACAGTGCAATCAAATTCTGGACCATGTGATCAGCAATTTTCAAAGTGGCTTAATAAATAGCAAAAAATTTCCAAAAAATGTAAAATTTGGTCTCCGAGCAGATTTCAATATGGAGAACAACTTGAACGGTTTGGATCGACCGTTTGGACTTCGAAAATCCGAAAACGAATCGTTTGCACCAAGGGCTTGGTGCAAACGTTTTGAGCTTAGCCACTCTCGCAATACTTTATCAAACATCTCATCTCTAATTGTTTCCTCATGGAAAACATAGGTATTTTGCGACTTCGTCCCTCCGAAAGGTCCCTGTCTGAATCATTTGAACTCTTTTTAACCTTAGACCTATATATCTAGCAAACCACATTCTTGCTCTTCCCTCAATCTGAACTCAAGTGAGTTGTTGCTTTCCCAATTCTTCATGGAACCCAGAAAGATTGCTCACTTGCAAATTAATCGACAATCTATTGTGATTTGCAAGCAACTTCAATCCTTCTTCCACACCTCTCTGAAATCAGTAGCCAAACTCTCACTATAGCTTGAACCCACTTGATCTTTAAACCAGAAATGGTGGAATCAGGAGTTACGCTTGATTATTTTGATAGTAATTGATTATCTGGTAAAGGCGGATTCTTTTCTCTGAGGATATCATAAAAGGGTTTCTCGATGCCCCTCAAAGCTGTCTCTTGATATCGACTTATATCTTCATCTATATCTTCATCCAATAGAACTTGGCTTAGGTAGTCCAGTGCCGGGTCCAAAAGTAACTCGGACTTTTCATGTGGGTTCAGAGCAAGATTGTTGTATGGGTCTTTACAAATAATATGCGACAAAGCCATGTTGTTTGCAGCTTTGGAAATTTGAACTACAAATCCCATTAGATGAATTGAATTATTGAAACAGTAAAACATCATTATTCAGTGAAATATTTAATAAGGAGTACAAAATGTTTACTTATGTGGTTGAATTTGAAATATCGTGCTGCAACACATGATAGTTTATCAGACTTCTAGATCAATGATACAATCTTTTGATTTTCAAAATGTAACACTAGAACTGTAAAAGTTTTACAGATCCCGTTGTTAATACAGAAGGATGTTACAACGAACTGATTTGTTATGACAAGTGCTCAGACCGTTTTTTTTTTTTTTTGAAATGCTTGGTAGAGATTACCAAGATTGAATAAGTGCTCAGACCTTTCAATAAAGCTTATTTTTGCTCAAGAGATCGCAAGTAGTAAAACTTATTATTGCAAAATCTGATAAAGAGAGAACAAATTAACATAGAAACTGGCTAAATCCACCAACAGCTGTCCTCTATTCAACATCGAAAATAGCTATAAAATTAGAAACTAAATGTAAAATGGTTCATAGAGAGAATTTTCCATTGTACCTCAAAAAGCTTCAACCAGTTACCTTGGGGCTAGAGTAGGGTGTAAACGGATCGGATAGTGGTAAAATAATATCCGTATCCACTTTAATTTTTCGAATCTGGATACGAATTGGATGTTAAACGGATATGGATACATATCAAATATTGAACGTATACAAATACATACTAGATATCTAACAGATACGGATATAATATGGATACCTAATTTAAAAAGTGATAAAATTAATATGTTATTCAAAAAAAAATTATTAGAACAAAAAAATAACATAAAATACATATATATTTTCGGACATTCAATCATTATGGTGAACAAAATAATATTTTTTTCATGTTAAACTTGTTATGTCATTACAAAATATATATCTTGTTAACAAAACTTAATCACAAACATAATCATATTTATAATCAATAAATATCAATAAAATATTCCTCTCTAACCATATATAATTCTAAAACAAGCAGATAAAAAATACTCTGCACAAACAAATACAGATAATTATTTATCCATATTCGTTTCCGAAACCAAAACCGTATCCGCATAAATCATATATCCATAATACTTTAGAAAATAGTTTGAAAGTTTCTTTATTATAGAAATCATAAAGTCTAACAACCAGGCAAACATTTCAGGATGTCACTTTCAGGAAAACCTTTCTTGGAATGGCATAATTTTTTTTTCTTTTTAAATTGGTGAATGATTGGCAAAGTGATTAATATCAGGGGGGGATCTGAAGTTAACACGATGTTTAGCGACGTCACTTTCAAAATTTCCATCATGTGCATAGGAATTTAACTAATTTTTTTATTTTATTTAGATTTTATATAGTTTAGCATTCCGTAAAATATTAAATGTGTGCTGGTGGTCTAGTAATTAAATCTTTAGCCATTAACATTGATATCAACTACACCGTGGTAGTTTTAAAGAAACTAATTTATTGAAGTCAGATGGTCAAATTTTTCCGAATGTCCAAAACTTATCTTTCAATATTTAGCGATTAGAATTGACTATCAACTACACCGTGGTAGTTTCAAAGGACTAATTTGGGAAAGGCAGATGGTCAAAAATTGTCTCTTTCAATCTTTAGCGATTAGCATTGACTATAAAAAATTTGATGAAGTCAGATGGTCAAATTTTTCCAAATGACCAAAAAATTATACATTAGTGGAAGGTAAATATTGCGCAAGCGGTACTAGTACCACCAATTTCTTATTAATGTTTTTTGGCATCAATATATTTCTTAGTGGAAAATTTCCACTAAATCTAAAAAAAAAAAAAAAAAAAAATCTTATTAATGGAAGCTTGTATTTTTTTTTTTCCTCCTAACACCTCAAAGTTCATGTTTATCACATCTCAATTAACAGAATTTATTATGCCCATTAACTTTTCGCCCTCAAAACATTATAAACCCTACACCTAAAAATTAACCAAATCCAAATCCAATTTTCATTGACACACTTTACAAAGCTTGCTACCAACCTACCAATCACTTTAAATATTGTCCATGTCTCTAGTACCAGCACTGTCCTCAGTCCCTTCGGGCAGTCATTTCATTTCTCATCTCCAAAGCACGAGTTCACAGACACAATAAAAGTATTTCCAATAACAAAAGCTCTGTCATACAAAAGTTCACAACGTTAAGCAACCTTTTAATATGTTATGCTGACATGCAAAAATACTTTTATCAATTTCTGCTTGTATTAAGATATGATTACAATTTAGCCCAATAATTTACATAATTTGCAAATACCACTCAGTTTTTGCCTTCTGGTTTTAACCCAGTTTGGACAAGAAGAGGGGCAGGATGGATGCAGGATGGATGGTTGCATCTATCCTATTTTATTTTTTTTGTTAGAGCCAAATAATAAAAATACAAAAATATATGTCATATCATCATTTGGAAAAAGTTTAGATGAAGTCAACAGAGACCCTTGAAAATTTTATTATGGTAATGTCAATGATATCAGTTGAAATAGACATTTCACGAATACCAGGCAAAAATGTCACTATGTTAACGATCTGGAAAGTGACATAACCTCTGAGACTAGTTGTTAACTGTGATGATCTCTCTCCCTATAAAAACCCCAAACTTATTGATATAATATCTAAAGAGCTTCTTCCTCAAGCCTCTACGCTCTAGCTAACTGGTGATGCTCTTTTGAGGTACGCTGAAAAATTCACTCTCCAAGCCATTTTACATTTTTTTTTCTGACAAAAGTGACCTCAAAATTCCACTGATTTCATTGAAATCATTAAAATTAGAGCGAAAAGGAAAACTAATAGTATAGGGTGTTTGGCACCTTTTTTTTTTTGCTTTCTTTTTTCCGGATTTTAGAAACATAAAAATAAAGAACAGTTTTTTTTGCTTTCTTCTTTTTTTTTTTTAACGTTTTTGTTTCCAATAACATAGCTAGTTCAATTAAAGAATAGTTGATAGATGTTGGTTGGTTTAGTTACCAGACAGAGGAGTGGTCCAATGGGCATCGGACCTACTTTGGGTCGATGCGCTCTAAGTCCGTCTTTGCTTTACTATCTGTGGACTTCGCTTTAATAAATGTACACAATCGCTTCAATATTTGTGTGCACGGATCATAAAGTTGATCGGACGGACTTGGAGTCCATCGAAACCAAAAGTAGGTATGATGCTCATCGGACCTTCTTGCTCTAGAGTTACCTTAGTACTTCATTAAAGGGAAAATTTAATTTCTTTATAGTTACCTTAATTACCTTAGTGCTTCAATCACAACATTAAGAACTGAGAGAAAATTTAATTTCTTTATACCGATTTTGTCCCTATTAATTCTCTTATTTATTTTCTAAGTTCCGGTGCTTATTAACGCATTGTTAGCAAATAAGGAACTTAATAAAAACTGGCATCGATGTTTTTTGACCAAAATATTTTGTTAATTAGTTGTGTGTTTTGCTAATGATATAAGATATATGATCTAACTAATGAGTGAGGCTATGGTGCTATGCATAGCACGGATGACTAGTGTACTACGGCTCAATATAGTACTTTTTAAAATCCTAACGGTCGATCCGAACCGTTCAATGTGATAACCATATGAATATGTACTTGCAAACTAAATTTTATATTTTTTTTGAATTTTTTTACTATTTTTTTAGATAGGTAGAATTTTAATGGTCCAGAATTTTCAAAAAACACTGATTTTTCTACCTATCTAAAAAAATAGTAAAAAAATTCGAAAAAATATAAAATTTAGTTTGCAAGTACATATTCATATGGATATCACATTGAACGGTTCGGATCGACCGTTAGGATTTTAAAAAGTACCATATTGAGCCGTAGTACACTAACCATTGGTGCTATGCATAGCACCATAGCCTCACTCCTAACTAATAGTTAGATTATTTATGTTCTTTTTAATGCTTCTTATACTTCATTACTAAACTAATCATAAATAGCCAACTATTAATGGTGAAATTCAAAAGAAAAAAATTCACAGAATAATGTTATTCAACAGTTTCACTTCACTAATTGGATTCATTTATTAAATTTCTAGATCAAATATTCTGTCAATCAAATTTTGGAAGTTGCAAGCAACATGGCCTCATCGAAAGATAACAACTCAAGGTCTTTGAAGTCGAACGAATTGCACGGTTCCATTGATAATTGTAATCACACAAACTTCTCACAAATTATCCATGAAAAAGACCCACACAACAACCTTTCTCTGAACCATCATGAAAAGTCTAGTATACTTTTAGATCCAACACTAGACTACATAAGCCGGTATTTATTGGAGGAAGATAAAGATGAACAGATTAATGGTTATCAAGAGGAAGCTCTCAGGGACATGGAGAAACCATTTTATGATATCCTTGGAGAAAAATATCCACCTCCACAAGAAAATCAATTGGTATCAAAACAATCAAAGATAAATCCTGATTTCACAACTTCCGTTTTAAAAGATCAAGTGGGTCCAACCTTGAGTGAGAGTTTGAAACAACACCCACATATAGAGAACTTGCTGGCTACTGAATTTCAGAGAGGTGTAGAAGAAGGATTGAAGTTCCTTCCAAATCACAATAGATTGCCTATTAATTTGCAAGTGAGCAATCTTTCCCTTAATCCAACGAAGAAACGTGATAGCAACTCACTAGAGATTAGATCAGGGGAAGAGAAAAGAAGTGATTTGCTAAATAAGTCTAAGGGTAAAAAGAATACAAATGATGCAGATTTGGGCCTTTTGGAGGGGCGAAATTGCAAAATACCCATGATCTCCAATGAGGAAACAATTAGAAATGAGGTGTTTGATGAAGTACTACTATACCACGGGGAAAACTGTCCAAGAGAAGAAATAGCCAGCCTAAGAGAAATCAAGGAGCTCGAAGCAAACTCATATAGTGAGTATCAAAACCAACTTGGCCATATCAATCTAAAAAAACACCTCATGTCCTGTGCAGAGGCGATATCTACGAATGATAACAAAATTGCAAGTGAACTTATAAAACAAATAAGGAAGGAAGCATCTCCCAATGGAGATGGGATCGAAAGGCTTGCATGTATTCTTGTTGATGGACTAGAGGCACGCTTGGCTGGTACAAGAAGAACAGCCTATCGTCAATATTTCACAAGGCAGGTACGTACCGTCGACTATCTGAAGGCCTATTATATGTGCTTAAGGGCATGCCCCATTATGAGAGTTTCATATCATTTTGCTAATGAGAGCATTCTCAGTGCCACAAGCAATGCATCAACAGTCCATGTTGTTGATTTTGGCATTACTTTTGGATTCCAATGGCCATCTCTAATTCAATCACTTGCAAAAAGAAATGGTGGATCTCCGAAACTCCGAATTACAGGGATAGATTTGCCTCAGCCGGGATTTCACCCTGCTAAAAGAATCAATGAGACAGGAAGGAGGTTGGAAGATTATGCTAGAAGTTTTGGAGTTCCTTTTGAGTTTCAAGGGATTGCCTCACAGTGGGAGTCCGTATGTATTGATGATCTTGGTATTAATGATGATGAAGTGCTTATAATTAATAGTATGTATAGCTTATCTAGACTAAGGGATGAACCTCTATCAGACAAGAATAATCCTAGGAATGAACTCCTCGATCTGATTCAAGAGACCAAACCGAAGGTTTTCATTCAAGGAATATTGAACTTATCCTTCAGTCCCTTCTTTATCACACGGTTTAGACATGTTTTGTTGCAGTTCTCCAGGTTCTTCAACATGCTTGACACGTTGTTCC
Source organism: Carex kokanica (assembly GCA_025461125.1). NCBI lineage: Eukaryota > Viridiplantae > Streptophyta > Magnoliopsida > Poales > Cyperaceae > Carex > Carex kokanica. The sequence goes on along the minus strand of JAJGRX010001030.1, from coordinate 99,172 downwards.
CACGAGACAACAACCAAAGGCAACTACTAGAAGGAGAAATGTTTGGTCCTTCTATAATTAATCTGATAGCATGTGAAGGATCAGATTTGGTTGTAACACTAGAGTCCTACAAGAAGTTGCACATGAGAAATTTGCAGTTCGGCTTTGAACAGCTTCTGATAGATCCACGTGTAGTAAACGAATGTCGTGAAATGGTTAGAAATGATTATAGTGAGGCATTTTTTATTGAAGAAGATTGCAATTGGTTACTTGTGGATTGGAAGGGTAACATATTCTATGCTATTTCATTGTGGAAACCTAAAGTAGAATAACTTCGAGGTCACCTTCTAGTTTACCACAAACTTAGAAATTTATAATGTACTTCTCTTTCAATGCACTCATATATGTACCAAAATGTAGACTATGAATGTAACCACTCTACAATTTATCTTTTTATTATTCTGCTTTGTCACTTTTCTCTTTATTATTTGAGGTCTAGGATTTTAACATCCCTTGGAGCAATTGATCTTTGAAAAGAAATGCTAATATATACCAGTGCCCTTGAGGAAAACCCAAACCAAACAGCCGTTTATTACATTTTTAAGGGCAATTGGAAAAACTTTGTGGAACATTTTTGGTATTTTAATATAAAATGGATATATAGAAGAGTGTAGAGAGAAGGGAAGAGTGACACTAGAGAGAGAAAAGACAATTCATTTCATTCAAGACGTTTATTACAAGAATTACGTGGATATTTATAGCTAATTCCGATAAACCCAAATTGACGTAAAGAAAATAAAGAATCGGGAGAGAATCGCGCCCCACTCGTGAATCGGTTCAGAATCTATCATGACTCGCTTAACTCGGACAAAAAATTGCTCAACCGAGTTTCTGATGAAAAAATCGCATAGACGTGAAACTCGGTTCGGATACGACCGATACCGTTCTGACTCGGCCGATTTTCCAAACTATGCCCTCGCACAATTGAAAATTGAATTATACTACCCTGACTCAAGCTAGGATTTTCTGGGGTTTGCAATGACACGGGAGCAGAGAGGAGATATGACAAGTCGAACAGAAGGGACGGGGCCGGGGTTGCATGAGCTCCGAACCTGGTCGGAGTCACGAACAGCTTTAATAATCGCATGAGCCGATTCAGGAATCGGGCAGGGGGCAATCCAGTCATAGCCATTAGATTAGCATTAATATTCGCACGAACAGCTTTAAAATTCGTATAGATCAAATGCACACATCTCCTAATGTGAATCGAACGGCTCTCATTAATTATTGGACTGAATTGGATGCGACGGCCCTCCTCCCTCGGTTCAAGTCATTGGACCTAAATTTCAGATTCGTACGTGATAATTCCGTCAAAATCCGGTTCGATTTGATCTGGTTCCGCTATTCGCCATATTAATTCATTTTTTAATTCTAAAATATACAATTCAAATAATCTGGTTCCACACATAAACTACAAATCAAGAGAAAAGTGACGCGTTCCGCTTCATATATAAGATTCTATTTGTACCCGAAAGACTCAAAAGAGAAAGACTAATTAACATCGCATAATAACATAATGAGCTAAACTAATATACTTTCCAATGTGAAGTAAAGATTATGTTTTAATTTGCATTTATATTGTTCATTTTAAAGTCATTAAATACGATCCTCGTATTAAAATATGAATCAAATTTTATATTTTTTAAAATTACTATTTTTAGAATAATAAAAAAAATCTACTGATTCAAAAGATTTTGGACCATTCAAAAACAATGCTATTCTACCTATTTAGTAAATAATGAAAACAAATTTAAAAATATAAAATTTGGTGTCCAAGCACATTTTAATATGGAGATTATGTTTAACGGTTTAGATTCACTTTTTGGACTTTGAAAATAGAAATATGAGTATGAAGTAAAACATGATCTTTACTTAGATAGTCGATCTGCATACATCAGAAGTAGATAAATTACCCATTTGTCTTTAGAAAACAACCAATTATAAGGCTAATATTTTTCTGAAACATGCTACATATTTTTTAATTTTTTTTAATAAAGGGTGAAATGGGTACTTTATAAATTTTAAACGAGTTTGAATAGAGAAGACAATAAAATAGATAAATTTGTAAGTTTTTAAAATTTAGAATTGTAAATATGATATTAAGAACTTCGGAGTGTTAAATACGTAATTTCAAATTTTTTGAGAGAGATATACAAAATTCCGAGTAAAACTAGGGTGTTCTTAAGTTCACAATGTCCCCTTGTGAACTTAACTTATAACATATCAGATTGGTTTCAAACGATGAATCCAAACTGTTGAAACTCATCTACCTTACGAGCGATGCGTGTACGCGTGAAAATTCTAATTTTTCTAAATAATTTAGTATAAAGTTAAGGGGTCAAAATTAGAAGGTTTGTAAATTAATTTTAATATATTTATTTTTTGAATGTTTTTTTACCACTTAACTCTATACAAAATTAGTTCGAAAACTTAAAATTTTTGCATGTAGACACATCACTCGTTAGGTAGATGAGTTTTAACAGTTTAGATTCATTATTTGAAACAAATCCAATATATTTCAAAATTTTGTTCACAAAAATTTTTAATGAACTTAAGAACATCCTAGTTCTACTCTAAAATTCCCCCAAATTACAAATATAAAAAATATAAGTATTGATCATGGCGTCTAGAGATCTCTGTTTCCGATTAAAACTTCATACCAATAATATGGTCAATAATTAAATTGCATAATTTAGCATTTTTACCGAACAACCTATTTAGCGCCGTAATAGACAAATTGTGGATGTTTTAGCACAAATAATAGACAGATGGAAGAAATATTAGTAAAAAAACGGATCTTTTAGCTTATTTAGCTGAATTTTCTATAAAATCCCCCAATTTTAGTTTTCATCACTAAACCCCTGTTTTTTTATTTAATGTTTTATTGTGTCAAAGATCATTTTTAATATGCATGATTAAAATACTAATATTTTCAATATTATAATTAGTTTTTTATGTAATGAGATATTTAATTAATTCGTAATTACTATTAGACAGTGTGGATTAACTTAAATTTTTTATTTTAATATAAAAATAATTTACTTCAAAATTATAACATGACGTTATATTTTCGGATATTTTTTATTTAATTTCATTGCCAACAAAGCATATAAAAGGTCCAAAACTCGTTTTCGTTATGAACTGATAGCACCCACTAAATATCGTTAGATGCTATCCGCTATTGTTAAATGCTCACCATTATAATCTATTATTTAAAGTGCATAATACAAGGTGATAAAAAAAGGTGAGTAAAAGAATCTGTGCGTCCATCTATATATGCTCAATTAATTTTAATATCTATATAGCTGAATTGTCTAAAATATCCTCCAATTTTCCTAAAATTTTAAGTTGATTTGGAGAAAATCCAAACCGTTCAAATTCTTTCTGCATGAATAACAAAGCAACAACAATACTGTTCCGTGTATTTCGAATATACACCAAATTAAATGTTAGCTCATTGAGAATGTTGAGGATATTTACTTATTCTTTCGATGAAAAACCAGAATGTTATTCGATCCAATAACTATAAAATAATATTGGGTATTAAATGGGTTATTTTGATTGTTCGATCCAACAGAAAAACCAGAATGTTCAGGACCAGTTTCTTAAGATATCTCTAAAGAAACCAAATTTGAAGTTCAGCTACTTTAAGTGCCACACAAAATCGGTTCCTTGGATTTCTGATGTCAAAGCATACATCAAAATTGGGCACTTTTAGGCTCTAAAATGCTTGAATGATTTTTGAATTGGATAAATTTAGGCTAATAGCAATTTGATTGAAAAAGGGTGTTTTGGGCAATTTTTCTTAGGTAATGTATAAACAAAAGTTTTTTGGGATTGAGAATCTTTCAAATTCTCTCTTTTTAAATCTTGACTCCGATAATTTGACAAAATCTTGGGATAATTATTAGGTATACATATCTGAAAATTGTGTGTATTCTTAGTATATGCAAACCAAAAATTAAAAAATTTACCTTTTCAGTTTTTTTCTTTCTAAAAATCAGAAAATACAAAAAAATTAGAAATTTCAGAAAAGTATAAAGATATTAGAAAAACAGAACAAAATACAAAAAAATTAGAAAAAGAGGGAAAAAAAGAAGATAAAGAGGACGTGAAAACATGAGTGAAACTGCTCACCAGTCTTCCCACTCGGCTTGGTCTATGGCCCAAATAATCATTGGATACATTCTGAATGCATAATTTCTCGTTTGTATTCATGTAAAAATGGTAAAACCGGATTGAGTGAGATGGTGGTAACGTACTTTTATGAACATATTATATTTTAATTTACATAATTTTTATTAAAAATTTGGATCTTACTAACACGCTTAGTCAGCTTGCTTTGACTCAAACTTTAAGGTCTGGTCAAAGAAGGAATTAGCTTATAAACGAGCGGTGAAATGGATATTTTTCAGTTTTAATGATATTTTCCCCATCTATTATATCTATTAATCCGCGTCGCGGAGCTACAGTACTCCAACAGTAACCCATCCTTTTTTTACCGTCCGATTCATATCCAATGATCCCGCTTACTCCTCTCTCTTAGCTTACTCATCTCTTGACACCTGTTGTCTTCCTTCTTCACCTCTCGACACCTGTTGTCTCCGTCTATACAATTTCTCAAAATAAAATGAAACAAAAGGTGTTCGTCTACACGGCTACACCCTTCCTTTTTGTATCCGTCTATTCGATTTCCTTTCTCCTCCCAGATCGAACTACACCGCACTGATTCCGTCTCCGATTCTCCTCTCCTTGAGCTGTCCGTCCCGCCGCCTCTACTTCAGCGTCTCCACTCCTTCAATTCCAACCTCCTCTCTTCAGCCCTACCTCCGCTTCTTCTCTCTGATTCTCCTCTCTTTTTTGCTTTTGCCTCCGCTTTGTTACTTAGCTAACGTACTTTCTTCTTCGATCTAGATATCTTCATTCTTCGTTCTTAGTCGGTGCTGAGGTAATTTTTCTTCGATGTCTTTTCTTAACTGATTTAGCTTTTCACTTGGTTTAGGTTTCTTTCTCACCCGATTTATAATTTGTCCGATTTTTCTCAGGAACACTTTCTAATAAGCATCTCCGCCTCCACGTTTTCCTACCTGCTAGGCGGAGCGCCGATCTCTCTGACTGTACCTGTGACTAACCCCACGACCCACGCCACCACGACTGTGACCGCTCTTCCACTGGACGAGAAGATGCATGTGGGAGCCCCATATTTAATGATTTAGGTATGGATTTATATACATCTGTTTTGTAAATTCTTAAAAACATTATTTACCTCTCCTTTTATTTCATCAGTTGTTGATTTCTCTTCCTCACCTCTCATTGATATAAAACAGATTACAAAATAGTATCTTTGCAGCTTGAAAAAGGTTAATCATCTTGGAACAGAATTTTCAAAATTTTATATACAACAGGTTATGATTTTTGCACTCAAATATCGGACAGGTTTGAAAACTATAGACACAAATAAATCATCATGTATGATTATTTAATACTACCACCATTAACAGATTTATTTATTTTAACAAGTGTTATCCAAACCCAAATTAGTGCACAAATATACATGTCTGTACCAACATAACTATTTAAAGAAATTATATAGTATTTTTACAATAAATTTTCAGTTATGGTAGCTTCATAGTACAAATCAGGGAATATTCTAAAAAAATCACAAACATACCAGTCTATATCAATATAACTATTTAAACATATTATAGAGTATTTACACACAAAAAAAATCAGTTATGGTAGCTTCACAGTACAAATCAGGGAATTTTCTAAAAAAAATATTTCAATACATTTCTGCTACCGTTCAAGATGTGCTTTATAAAAATTGCAGCAACAATAAATATAAACCGAGTATAACTCAGAAATTGGATCTGTTTTTGTTTACCAGAATTGAAGTAAAATAGTGAATATTTTATTTATTTAGAGCTGTTTCATACTCTACTCCACTGAAATTTGCAGTCAAATGTACTACCACAATTTTTATTTATCTTTATCACATTTGCATCAATTTTCAGATGGCTGCTAGCAAGAAGATAACCCCACTTCCAATGTATAATGTCGAGATGTACCGACCAACAATCATGAGATAAATTGTCAAATTGTGGACTGCTTACGACCCAATAGACAACACAAATTTCATACGATTTCACCTTAGTTGACAAAGAGGTACTTCATTTTCTTACAAAACTTTTGACGACTTTGCTTACAAGTATTGATTGACTTTACTCCTCTATTGTTACCAGCCAACTATCCCTTTTTTGTTTATATCTACCTATAGTTGATTAAGGATTTGGGTGTGCAAGGGTTATATGCTACTATATTAAAGAATGTGGGTGTCTTTAAATGGTACTATATTATAAGAATTCTAAACGGATGGAGTAAATTGGTACTTAGCAAGGGTTATATACAAAATTGAGGACATTAGTCAAATCTTTATTTATTTCCACTTGATATGTTATGTATTTAAAGTTTAAGCTCGATGCCGAATTGAAGACATGCGGTTTAAGCTCGATGCCGAATTGCCCGTTGTGTCAACACTGGACTGGTGCAATTTATGCATCTTTGCATATGAGCAAATGTGTATTAGATAAACCTTCACAATAGAAGGCACTTCAGAGAATAGAGTGGAAGAGGAGAGGCTCAGCAATTTATGTTGAAGAGGACTTAAGAGGAGAGGCTCAGGGACTCTCAATTCATCAACAAGTCTTTTAAAGATGTCATATGTGCTCTTGGCTCAAGAAATCCCCACATACCTTATAGGTCAGCTTTTGTTTTCACTTCCTCTCATCTCATACTTGCATTTGGTGTGTTTTAATCTGATTTATAGTCATTGATTTAGTTTAGGGAAAATCACTCAGCTTTCAAGTGACTAAAACATCTCCTGTGCCAGGTGATTTACTCGGACACACTCACCAATAATCAATACCTTCCGCAACAAAAACTGTTACATGAGCCGCCAACAACACCTACTGAACCCTACAAAAGCAGGTACACAACTGACATCCTTTTATTTTATTTTTTTTCATTTTTTAGCTAATACCTTCCATAGAAAAATTATGTAAATGAAAAGTTGAGGTCGCAAGAAATATCTGATAAATACTTGGTAGCCGCTACCAAGTTTTTCAAAACAAGAAGTATATTGTAGCTTAGTGAAGGAACCTTTTTAGTTCTCAATATTTAAAAAGTATATTGTAGCTTCATAATTTTCAGATGATGTTTACATCAGTATCAAAGCTGGAATTGGCATCCAATATTTCTGCATTGTTCTAAACAATTTGCACAGTTTAAGAGTATAAAAGCTTTTTTTTTCATTAAAAAAGAAAGCAAATGCAGTTGTTCCTTCTTTTGATTATATGACCAAAGAAAGGCATTACATATTATTACTCATATAAACAAGATGTGGTTTCTGTAAGAGCTTATTTCACTGTTTATATAATAAACCAACTCTGATTCTGATTGATACACGGTCACTTGATATCAAAGTAAATTTCATTTTTAAGAAATAATCTCTGAACCCCATATGCTTCCATCCTCTTTAACACCCAAAAAAACATCAAGTTTCAGCTGTAACTAAATATGCAGCCAAGCCCCTGAATTATTGCAATATATCCACTAAAATTAAAGGTTCTTAAACATCCAAAAACAATATTTAGGAATTGAAAACAAGATCTTTTTATATAATTTTGCTGCACTTTTGAAACATTCTCTATATCATTAGAATTTTTATATGATCATTCTATTACTAAAATATACAACTTAATTACTAACTCTATAAATTAGCAATTTATGATTCATACTTGCAGTTGTGCACCGCTACCCAAACTTTCCAACAACCAGTGAAGGGATGCAAGGAGGCAATATTTGTGGAGTATCCAATAAAAAAACACTAACAAGGTAATCAACCCACCTCTAACAATATTTAATATATGCATATAAAAACTCAATACTGTCATATTAATTTGGTTGACGAAAAAAATATAGAAAAATACACAAATTGAATCCATTGCATTCAACAAAAGATAAATTAGCAGGAATTCAGTCAACATATGCAACTTAATAATTTGTATCCTCATTTCTCCAGTGATGAAAACATCAAAGGCAAAAGAGAAGAATGAGTGATTGTGTCATCTCCTTGCATCAAAGGAAACAAACAATCTATTTAAGCTAATTCCGTGTGAATAATATTTTGGTCATTGTTTCTGTCAGGACAACAATTGGAATTATTTCCATAAAACTACTTATATAGAATGACTGTGTTTGACAACACCATGACTTAGTAATAATGTGTAATTATAGCTGACTTTTCTCTCAAACACAACCAATAGGTATTACACAATACTTCTGCACTTGGATTGAAATCTGAATCTGTCATACAAAAATTATATAGTATGTATTATGTTATGTTTTTGTTGTTCATATGTATTACATTTTTTTATACTTTGTATCAATAGCAGCTCATAAAACCCATCACAATTGCCATTGCCGAAGCAAAGCGAGGCGTCCCTCTAGTGTTATTTAAGATGGGTTGCTTGAGATATTCCAAATTGGGTCAAATTGTGGTGGATATAAATTTTTCTACCAAAAATCTTCAAGTTACAAAATTACAGTTTGAGTAGACAATTGAGTCTAGACTCAAAATAATTTAACAAATATCTGAAGGTTTGAGGAATGACTAAATTTAAAACCAGCCTACATACTTTCTGGAACAAAAATTTAAACTTAAACTTAGAAGTATTTGATTGGGTCAAAAAAATACATAAATAATGATGTGTCAAAGCATACATCAAATTTGGATACCTAAAGGGATCGAAATCCTTTGGAAATTACATATAGGCTAGGTCCGAAATTTTTAAATATAGCACAGAAAAAAAAAAAACCAAAACGGCACTGAATTCTGAAAATTTCATATTTAGCACGGCCGCAAATCGGCTGAGCGGCCCCATTTACTGGGGACCGCAAATCGACTGAGCGGCCACTTTTTTTTTTTTTTTTAAAAACAAAATTTGTTTGTTATAAAATAGTTGTATTTGTTTGTTTTTTTTGTTATAAAAATAGTTGTATTTGTTTAAGTTTTAGTTTGTAATGTTTTTTGAATTGATATATTTTGTCGTATCGTATTTTAGAAATATCGTTCATTTGAAATATTTTTACCCAAACTAAAAGTCAAAGCCAAACAAACTCGTGCAAATTTTAATAAACTGAAAATTAACAAACTAAAAGTCAAAGCGTACAAATCTAATAAACTGAAAATAAACAATGTTTTTACGAATATAATTAAAACTAAATAAACATCCAGTCCATTGGTATGGCTCTCAACCTGCAAATTTTGAAATAGTAGACTGTTAAATCTGATTGTTTAAATAATTTTCTTAAAAGTTGAAATTGATTAGTAAAAAAAATTAACTACTTCGTGCATCTCGAGCAGCTCTGTTCTGTCTTTCAATTGTATCTCGGCCGGCTTGGTGTCCTCTTCTCCTCTTATTTAGTAGGTCCAACCACATCGGAATCCTGTTGTGTTTTCTTCTGCCCAAAGCAATATTTTTATCCTCTGGAACAAGTACAGGGCCCTCGTTTGCAGGCCATTCCGACTGATTTTCATACACATGCCATTCAGCACTCCATGTGTTGATCAGTGTCCGGATGTGGTAGTAGTGACTAACAAAGCAGCCAGGGTCGATGCCTTGGAGATGGCACACATACAGAACATGAGAACACGGTATTCTGTCCAATTGAGGCTTTTGGCATGTGCATTCCACCGTGTGATCATCATTGATGACAACCGTGTATTTGAAATTAGCCTTGGTAAACTGGCCAGAATCGTCAGGTATGTAAGCGTGAACTCTCTCTTGTGTAGAGGTTACCTCGAACTCGTTGTTGTGGCCAAACCCCCCAAGCGTCATCATAGATTGGACCTCTCGAACCGGTGGTTAATAAGCTACGAAAAATTAAAAAATAATGAAGAAGTCAGATCTTTTTAGCAAAGTTACTAAAAAATTATGAAGAAAAAACTATAAATAAAAATACCTCATGCACACGACACGAGAACTGTTGACCATGACTGGCTTCATTTAGTGCTTTGGCCCTCCTTTGCGCAAACCATGTGAGACATTTGTAAAATGTGTCTTCAATTATTGCTGCCACCGGTAACTTACGAGACGACCTGAAAATATTATTTAGCGACTCGGAACCATTTGTAGTCATAATTCCCCAACGGTAACTGCCGTCCAGCGCTTGGAATATCTTCCATGGTTTCGGACACTCGTTCTCATCTTGATCCAAATACTTACCCACACCGTCCAGCCAATTGAGAGCACGGTCACATATGTCCCCCCATTGCTTGCATTCCTTGCTCGTATCTCCTCATCTTTCTCTTAGCCACACATATCCTAAAAAACTTGATTGCCGCCTCACTACAACCGTTCTTCTTCATGTTCTCGGCTATGTGAGTAGCACAAAGACGGTGAACACATTGATCATCATCCTCATCATTTCACCCCAAATCATCTTGTCTGAACACCTTCTTTATACCTTTGCCCCTATCGTTATTACACACATGAATCTGGAGCGAATTACATTGCGGCGCAATCATTTCATGAATCACGCACAATCTTCGAAACTCTCTGATTCTACCAGTGAAAAAGCCAACAGGAGAAGCTGGTTTTCTGCATCGTACCCGGTTGCAATCAACAATTTTCCTGTATTAAAATAATCAAATTAAAGTAAAGATAATTAAATAAATAAGTAAAGATAATTAAATAAATTAGTTACCTTTGTACCGGCCTAACAGAAAACATGCATCAATGGTGATGACTGGTCTGATGTGTTGAAAAACATCTATGCACGGTCCAAATGCCCAAGCCGCCCTATGGAAATACCTCCATGGTCCAGGTTCACCGGTGGGAAATGAGGTCACCTCAAACAATCTTCCTGTCAATAAATTAAAAAAATAAGTTTAATTGTTGATTTTATTACAATGACATAAAAAAATAAGCGCCAATTTAGTACCTGGGTTCTTTCTCTTGATTGCCTCCAGCAACGGAACTATAAGAGCGTATGACCCCTCTCAACTACCAAATTGGCAGGCAATTGCCAACTCACGGCCACGCCACAGTTTGTTGTACGCCGGTATCTGACCGTTGTATCTTTCAGCAACAACGATCCTTACTGTGTTGATACTCAAATCAACGTCGTTCCTCATATGAGCCGATATGCATTCGGCAACCATACTAGTCGACAACTGTGCATGATCAATTCTTGTCGTATCCGCATGACATAAATGTTTTGTTGGGCACTTTTGAGACACTCCATTGTGTACCGTAACCAGTTGTCTTTGCGAATATGTGCCAGCCACATCTACTATCCTTGCACTTGAACCTAATTCTGGTGGTACTATTGTGCGTATTCATTATCTCTTTGTTGCAAACTATGTGAAATCTAGCAATTGCGCTCTTCATGGTCTCTTTTGAGTCATATATTTGAACCTCAGACAGTTCATTCTCATACTCTGCCCTCCTTCCAAACAAACTCGAATTTGCGAGCTAAAACCCTAATGTGTCATTGAAAGCCGAACACGGGTGCTGAAACCCGCGATCCATTATTCAAAAACCGCGATCCATTACGAAAGTTCTCGGTAGTCCAAGCACAGGCCCGATATCTTCCTCGTCACTATGATCGCTCATACCCTCAGGATTTTCATCACCCCAATTTTCCTCTGCCTCTTGTAATTCTGAATCCTCTGATTCATTACTTTCATCCGGATCACAAGATTGACCCCAATGAGCTCTTCGACTAGATGAAGGCTGGTCAGTCCGGATGGGGGCCCGACGGGAGGGCCGATTATTGGACGGTCGATCCCTCTGAACTGGGGCTCGACTACTGAACTGTTGGTCAATTTGGATAGGGGACGGACAAAAGCCGGATGAGTTACCCCGACTACGACCCTGAATTAACCTCATAGCTAGGTTGGTACGCCGGACTCTAGTAACCTCCACATATAGGTCAATTATCTTGTTTGTACCCCTAGAAAAACTCATAGTTTGGTTGTACAATACCTGTCAGACTCCCTCATTCTGAATTGGAAAGAGTTGGAACCAGGTTTCTGCTGAACTAGTCGGCATACTAATCTTAGCCTCAATTTTAAGGTCATACTGGCCCTGATCCAATCCCAAGTTCTGACATATACTCGATTTAAGCCCCACATAATCAGTACCCGGCAATACCGGAATCACAGTAACAGGTCCGATACTATAATAAACCCCATTAGGACCTGTTAAAACATCCCACCAGTATAAATTGATACCATAAGAGTCATTTTGAATCCAATATACAAGAAACCTAAAATTAAAAATTAACTAAATTAATTATTAATCTACTGAAAATTAAAAAAAAAATTTGAAAAGAAAAGAGAGAAAAAAATTTACAGAAGAAGCTATTGTCCAGGAGAGAGAAGGGATCAGAGTGTGAAATGAATTTCTCTCTCTTGGACGGGTGTATGAAGGCAGGGGGCCGCTCAGCCGATCTGCGGCCGTGCTAAATATGAAATTTTCAGGATGCGGTGCCGTTTTGGTTTTTTTTTTTTTTCTATGCTATATTTAAAAATTTCGGAGGCTAGGCTTCAAGGGAATTAATTGTGTAGAACAATTCCTAATATCTCCCATGATTTTATTATTATATTGATGCTACCGTTATTTATTTTATCAGGTAAAGTTCATATAATATTTATTTTCTTTAGAGCAAGTTGGTGACTGTCATCTTATGATTCATTAACAAAAAAATTATTTACAGATAAGTTGTAACATTTTGTTACAATTAGTAAAAGTAATTACAACTAATGTTTGAATTTTTTAGGAAAAATTTCTTTTTGAACGGAGAAAAAAATGTAACACTTCATCAATTAATTATATATTTTTAATGTAATTAAGTACGACAATTTTTATACTAATCAATACTAGAAAGTTTAAAATTTATTATATAAGAAAAATCCAAACAAGAAATCAATTTAATATAATATATTTTATTTTTTGAGTTAGAATTATACGCGCAATTGTCCGTATGTAACATGCCACAAGTAATCTCATAAAAATTCAAATATTATCCATTTATTTTCTGAAATAGAAGTCTTCTTAGCTGGCCCCAGCAATTAGGAAAAAAATACTAATCAAATATCTAATTAAGAACTAGATTTGAGTTATCTCTTCAGATGAACAACTGTTAGTATTTTAGCCATAACTTACACATCGTAATTCTGTTTTGAATAAATAAAATGTATCTGAAAAGCTCAGGATCTACAACTTTCCTGTGGAGACCTTCCCCAAATTCTAAACGTAAAATTTTCACTAGAATTTTAAATTTCGAGGAGCCACTCTGTTCTGAACTGCAGATCTCTGACGATCATTTTGATCATAACTTTTCACTAAAATTCCAATTATGGTGAAATTGGAAACATAATTTTGTCAATATCCCAATCGGTATAATCAAATTAATTATGAGGTCACAACAAATTTAGACCAATAGAGACCCAACCGGACCCAATTACTTGACAAAATCTGCAGCCCAATATTTCTTTTCCCCTCTTTAATACTATTCAAGCAGCCCACTCCCAAAAATAACCACCACTCACAGTTTCTACTTTCTAATATTTGCCAGCTAGCATATCTAATGCCACAAAGAGAAAGTGATTTAAAACAATTTAGGTGAAATTAAGTGCATAAGGAAAAAAAAAAAAAACTTCATTTGAATCATTTCACAAGAAGAAACTGATATAATTATCATTGTCAAATATTTGGAAGGTACAAATCAGGGACCTAAGCAGAATTTTTTTTAAAAAAATTCTGATAAATTGAGATCATATTGGATATAATTGCAATTTCGTCCAATAATTTACATAATTTGAAAATAGTACTCAAATTTTGCCTTCAAAAGTTGAGTGCTATTTCATTTTTTCTTTTGTTAAAAACAAATAATAAAATATAGACAACAAAAGGAAATAATAGGAGAAAACTCTTAATTGCAACTGAATGGCATGTGGTGGAAGTTTGAGATAGGTGACCACATACCTGAGGTGAGGTCAACAGTGTACCCTGAAAAGTGAAAACGCTACAGGGCTGTCAATGATGTCAGTTGAAATAGACAATTCACCAATAACAGGGAAGAAAATTCATTATATATTGACGTTTCGGAAAGCATAACGTCTAAGACTGGTAATTAGATGTGATTCTCACTAATTAAAAAATTAAACGTCTCAATATAATATCTAAAGCTTCCTCAAGCCTCTAGGCTCTACCGCTCTATCAAACTGGTGATGCTCTTTTGAGGTATGCTGGAAAATTCTCTCTCCAAACCATTTAACATTTTTTTTTCCGACAAAATGCTATTTTGCAATTGTATGCTTTACTTTGTGACTCACAATCTTTAGAGGATGAACAACAGGAATACCAGCACTCAAACAGTGCAGAGTAGACTGTTTTTTAGGGGTAGTTTTAAAGGCTCTCTCTGCTTTTTAGCTTTCAATGTATTTTAATTTTCTCCAGCTGGAACCTTTTACCAGCAAGTAGTTTGTAAGACTTATTTTCAATGCAAGCCTACGGGCGTTTCCAACTCAAAAGAAAAAAAAAACAATCTTTAGAGGAAAAACTTGAAGAATTTATAATGTTTCTTTGGAAAAAGATCTGCACACTGGTCTTACTAATTAATTTCCATGAATATCCTTCTATTAACAAGGGGATCTTTAAAATTTCATAGTTTCAAGCTTTCAGCATCATTTTGAAAATTTGCAAAGCTTGTATCATTGAAAAGTCTGTAAATTGTCACTTTTTTCCCTACAAAACTTCCACTGAATAATATCATTCAACAGTTTCACTTCACTAATTGGATTCATTTATGGGATTTTTAGATCAAATTTCTGTCAATCAAATTTTGGAAGCTGCAAGCAACATGGCTTTGCCAAAAGAGAAGAACTCACGGTCTTTCAAGTCGAACGAATTGCACAGTTCCATTGATAATTGTAATCACACAAACTTCTCACAAATTATCCCCGAAAAAGACCCCGATAAAAACCTTTCTCTGAACCAACAAGAGAAGCCTGAGATACTTGTAGACCCAACACTAGACTACATAAGCCGGTGTTTATTGGAGGAAGATACAGATGAAAAGATTAATGGTTATCAAGAGGCAGCTCTCTGGGACATGGAGAAACACTTTTATGATATCCTTGGTGAAAAGTATCCACCTCCGAAAGATAATCAATTGGTATCAAAACAATCAAAGGAAAATCCTGATTTTACAACTTCTGATTTAAAAGATCAAGTAGTTCCGACCTTTAGTGAGATTTTGGAACAACACCCGCGTATAGAGAACTTGCTGGCTACTGAATTTCAGAGAGGTGTAGAAGAAGGATTGAAGTTCCTTCCAAATCACAATAGATTGTCGATTAATTTGGAAGTGAGTAAGCTTTCACTTAATCCAACGAAGAAATGTGATAGCAACTCACTAGAGATCAAATTGGGAGAAGAGATAGAAAGTGATGTGCTATCTAAGTCTAAGGGTAAAAAGAATGCAAAAAATGCAAACTTGGACCTTTTGGAGGGGCGAAATTGCAAAATACCGATGGTCTATAATGAGGAAACAATTAGAGATGAGATGTTTGATAAAGCACTACTATATCAGGGGGGAAACTGTTCAAGAGAAGAAATAGCCAACCTAAGAGAAATCAAGGAGCTCAAAGCAAACTCATATAGTGAGATTCAAAACAAACACGACCATATCAATCTTAAAACACACCTTATCTCTTGTGCAGAGGCGATATCTATGAATGATAACAAGATTGCTAGTGAACTTATAAAACAAATAAGGAAGGAAGCATCTCCTATTGGCGATGGGATCCAAAGACTTGCATGCATTCTTGCTGATGGACTAGAGGCACGCTTGGCTGGTACAAGAAGTGCAGCATATCGTCAATATGTCACAAGGAAAGTACGCACCATCGACTATCTGAAGGTCGATTATATGTGCTCAAGGGTATCTCCCGCTCCCAAACTTGGATATCATTTTGCTAATGAGAGTATTCTCAGTGCCACTGGCAATGCAACAAAAATCCATGTAATTGATTTTGGTATTACTTTTGGATTCCAATGGCCATCTCTAATTCAATCACTTGCAAAAAGAAAAGGTGGGCCACCGAAACTCCGAATTACTGGGGTAGATTCGCCTCAGCCTGGCTTTCACCCTGCTGAAAGAATCAACGAGACAGGAAGGAGGTTGGAAGATTATGCTCGAAGTTTTGGAGTTCCTTTTGAGTATCAAGGGATCGCCTCACAGTGGGAGTCCGTTTGTATTGATGATCTTATTATCAATGATGATGAAGTGCTTATAGTTAATACTATGTATAACTTAGGTAGAGTTAGGGATGAACCTTTATTAGACAGGAATAATCCTAGGACTAAGCTCCTTGATCTGATTAAAGAGATCAAACCGAAGATTTTCATTCAAGGAATATTCAACGTACCCTTCAGTCCCTTCTTCATCACACGGTTTAGAAATGTTTTGTTGCAGTTCTCCAGGCAATTCGACCTGCTTGACACGTTGATCCCACGAGACTACAAGCTTAGGCAACTAATGGAAAGAGAAATGTTGGGTCCTTCTATAATTAATCTGATAGCATGTGAAGGATCAGATTTGGTCGTAAGACTGGAGTCCTACAAGCAGTGGCACATGAGAAATTTGCAGACCGGCTTTGAACAGCTTCCAGTAGATCCACGTGTAGTGAAAGAATGCCGTAAAATGGTTAGAAATGATTATAACAAGGCATTTTTTGTTGAAGAAGATCGCAATTGGTTCCTTTGGGGTTGGAAGGGTAACATAATATATGGTGTTTCATTGTGGAAACCTAAAGTAGAATAAGCTTCGAGGTGATCGTCTAGTTTACAGTAACTTAGAAATATTTAATGTACTTTTCTAGCAAAGCACCCATTTATGTACCAAAATGTATGACTACGGATTCAACCACTCAACCAATTATGTTATTATTTTTCTTCTCGCAACTTTTCCTTTTATTATTAGAAGACTAGGATTTTAACACCCCTTAAGAGCAATTGACATTTGAAAGGGAAAGCTAACGTACCAGAGCCCTTGAGGAACACCCAAATTAACCAAACAGGGGCTGAGAGCATGTCATGAACCAGTAGAGTTGGCAAGTGAGACAGTAGAAAAGTGTGTATAGAGTAGAGGAAGACTCTAACTCATTTCATTCGACATGTTGTTCTAATTTCTTCCAGTACTTGTCACTCCAATTATCCTAAAAACAACTCATTAACTATTCTTTATTTATATCTCATTTATTCTAATTACTATTTAATTCTAAAACATCACGTAACATTTGCTACGAGAGCAGCTTTTATACTCTTGGATAATAATGAACAACTATCCTTAACATACTAAATGACATGCCAAAAAGAAAGCATTACCAAAATGCAAGGGGTTGGAATCCTCTGCTGTGCTCCACCACTGCCCCCTTTAAGTACCAGGAACAAGAAAGCATTTACCCAAATCCACTGAAAAGCGCGAGAACGTCCGAACTGGGCCCTCACACAACTGAAAATTGAATTATACTACCCTGACTCAAGCTAGAATTTGCTGGGGTTTGCAATGACACAGGAGCAGAGAGAATATGTTTTCTGATAAAGTGTAGGTTTTCTGATGTACCATTAACTTTTCTGAAAATTATTTTTATTTCTGTTCGGTTAAATGTTCTGATTTTTCTGTGGCCAGCCTTTTTGAAATGGATTTTTTTTTTTTTAAATAATAAGTACGGCAAACAAGAAGCTGTCGGGTTGAATACGGGTTCATTTCAATTTTTTATCTGTAGCATGAAAAAAAAATTAAGTTGTGACATCAAATAAAATATACTTCCATTCATAGCCAAATGTTTCGGAACGATGATAGTAAAGGCTAGCATTTAAAAAAAGAAATACAGTTGTGATATCAAATAAAAAATATTTCCATTCATAGCTAAATATTTCGGAACGATGCTAGTGTTTCGACAGATTTGAAACGCTAGCAATGAGATCTTCTCTTCATATTAAAATTTCTAAAATAGAATTTCACCGGTGTTTCACAAGCAAGGCATGAATTTCATCAGCTCCCAAATGCTAGCATTTTGCCTCGTTCTAAAACGTTAGCAATGCTAGCATTTCAAAACTGAAGAATACGAACCTTTTTCAGGAATCAGAGCAGAATGAACCCGGCAACTCTGTTCTCAGTAGGAGGAGACTCGCAACCGGATACGTTCGTTCCAGTGCTTTTGCGGAGAGAGGGAGTGTTTTTGTGCATTAATTTTATTATAATTCTTGAAAATAGATAAGTTATTTTAGAATTTAGAGGTACTAAAAGGACTGTGATAAATTATCACGATTCAAAGTTTGGACTATGATAAATGACTCGGATCCAAACATATTACAGGCCAGATTTTTTGTGGTCAACATTTTCATTACATTGTTGCTTAGTTGCAGGAAACAAAAATAAAAATATCTGGATCCGAATCATTGATCCCGGTCCAAATTTGTGTGCACTACAAGGACTGTAACAAATGATCCGGTACTAACAAAATCCTACCGCTGGTGGTGTTATAATTTGAGATTTTGGATATGTCATGTTATATTTGGATTCGATTTTTATGCTATGAATAAAAAAATGGGATTTGTAAGGTACAATTCAGGGACCTAAACAGGAAAAAAATTGAAAATTCTAATAAATTGAGATCAAATTGGATATAACAAATTACCGAAATTTTTATTGATAGTAAATAGGAAAAAGAATAGGAAAATAAAAAATAGGAAAGACTTTGTACAAATTTTTAAAATAGAAAGGTATCCATTCGGTACAACATCCACCCGGAATGTGATACCATATGAAGTCCTCTGGCTGAAAAAAAAAAGAAAAAGAAGAAGACAGAAACGCCATACCAAACAGCGTCCGTCCATGAAGAAGAAAAAATAGAAATTAAACTTGTTAGCAGTGAATAGATCCAAGGTTTACCAAAATAAAGGGACAAAGTCTTACGATTGATACAAATTGATTCATAAACTACCTATTATGAGCAATCATGTACACAGACCATTGATACAAATTGATTCAACCTAGTACCAGCCTAAAGCTCAATAATGGTAGACACATCAAAATTTTCAATGAGCGGGAAGTGAATCTTATAGGTTAATTAAAAGTATATATTAGTTTATTTTTTTAGTTGGTTGAATCATATTAGTAATAATTTCTAATTTTAATTGCTTGTTAATTTTGCACTGCACGGCACGTTGAACATGACGCTGTTTGATATGGCGTCCCTGCATTTTCCTTTTTCTTTTTCAGCCAGAGGACTCAATCTGATATGGTGTCCTGGCTGCATTATTTTGATTTTTTTAGACAAATCAATAAAAATTTCCGTAACAAATTACTTCTATTTGTTATGTTAAAAAACAACAACCTTTTTATATGTTATGCTGACCTGAAGAAGATTTTTTTATCAGTTTATGCTTTTATCAAGATATAATTGCAATTTAGCCCAATAATTTACATAATTTGCATATAGCAACAAGCTTTTGCCTTCCAGTTTTGCCAATTTGCACAAGAGAGGGGCAGGATGGGATGGTTATTTAATTACATCTAATTAAATAATAAAATACAGAGAAGAAAAGGAAATAATAAGAGAAAATTGTTGATTACAATTGATGTGGTGGAAGTTTGAGATCGGTGACTATATCCTGATGGAAGGATGTTCTCTAAAATATCCAAAAATACATGCCCGAAATTTTTATTAATATCCAAAATAATTAATTAATTTCACAATCTATCCAGTTTTGCGCTGGATTTTCAGAAATAACCAAACCGCAAACATTGTTTGCGGTTTCAAGCCCTCTTTCCGCAAACAATGTTTGCGGTTTTGAAAATATTGCAAATACCCGAAAGACAAAAGACATTTGTTATTACTTAATGTAAAGACATGCACAACCATCTGCTATCAATATTTTTTTAATTCCCAATCTGCTTTCCTCACCTTTTCTCTCAAACATCATGTGGTTTTGAAACCGCATACAAAGTCACTGGTTTTCTGAACCACAAACAATGTTTGTGGTTTCAGATGGCAGGGACCGGAAACAAAGTTTGTGGAAAGAGGACTTGAAACCAAGAACAAAGTTTGCGAAAAAAGAACTTGAAACTAGAAACAAAGTTTGTGGTTTGGTCATTTTTGAAAATCCAGTGCAAAACTAGATAGATTGTGAAATTAATTAATTATTTTGGATATTAATAAAAATTTCGGCCATATTGTCTTAGAGTCAGTTGGAAAACTTTAATTACTACATGAAGTCAACAGAGACCTTTGAAAACTCTATGGTATTATCAATGTGTTGCGTTTCTGTCCGAAGACATTTGGACAACAGTTCACTCCAAAGCGTTTCTAAGCCGGTAGATCATATCTTATCATAACTGATTAAATTAATCCTAACCAATGTTAACCTTTTTCCGTTTAGATCATATTCTCCGTTAAGCAAAATAAATGGAAATGACCTCCTTTCTTTTTTTTCTCTCTGTTAGTCAAGGAAGGAAACAAACTTTCTTTTCCACGGTTGAAATTAAAATCGAAGAATCAGCTATGAATATTTGTTCCATTATCATTTTTTTCTCCAAGAATTTTATGCAAATCATCCGTATATGATCTTAAAAATTACACTGCATCAAAATTCCAATCAAGCTTTGAAGCAATAGCCAATGCTATATCCTTAAATCCAGGAGACCATTTCAATAGATGCCATGCTGGCCAATAATGAGTTTCCTCTCTCTTTGGACAAAGACAAAATAGACACTATTATCAGGCTCAACATTGCTGAATTTCCGCAGTATTAAAGCTTCTTAATTAGAGGTAATATGATAATCTTCTACCAAGAGTTAAGTTAGTTTATTTTTCTTTTGCCATGGTTCCTAATTGGTCCAGAATTGACGCTAATCAATCACCAAGGCAGAGGATCTCAAGTGCTCGAAATCAAAGTAAACCTGCATAACATTTCTTTCAGTGTTATCGGACCGGACCGACAGTTTAACTGAAAAAAATCGGACCAGAATCCTCTCCGGTTTGGTTCCTTTATATGACCATTTATGTATTTGGATCAGTCAAAACCGGTTTGACCGAGCAGTTTTCAGAAAAAATGGATTCAACCAAAACATTAACCCGCCTCTGTGGAAGCTATGTCGAGCAGAGCCTTCTACGTGGCATTCTGCTAGCCATCCATGTAGGATCGTAAAGGGTTTCTCTAGTGGGGGCTCCAGTCATCCCGATTGATTTCATGGGGAGGAATGAGATAGGGCGGTGCTCTCCTTCTAGAAAGGATGGGACTGATTTTGCAATGGAGACACCAAACTGAGAAAAATAATTTTCTTCTTTAGAGAGAGAAGAAAGAAGAATGGTTTCTTTTTTTTATTAACGGAGAGGGGCTAATGCTGTTTGCATTAATTTAATCATTTCTGATGAGATATGATCTAGCGGCTTAGAAACTTTGGAGTGAATTCCTGTCCAAATGCCTTCGGACAGAAATCCAACCCATTATCAATGATGTCAGTTGAAATAGACTTCACCAATACCAGGAAGAAAATTCACTATGTTGCCGGTCTAGAAAGCTACATAACCAAAAAGACTGGTTGTTAGCTCACTAGAAAAATTCCAAACTACTCAATATAATATCTAGAGAGCTTCTTCTTCAAGCATCTAGGCTCTAGCTAACTGGTGATGCTCTTTTGAGGTACGCAGGAAAATTATCTCTCCGAATTTTTTTACATTTTTTTTTTCTGACAAAAGTAGCCTGAAATCATTGAAAATCATCAAAACTAGAGCAAAAAGGAGACCTAATAATATAGGGTGTTTGGCACCCTTTCTTCTTCTTTTTTTCCTTTTCTCAGGATTTTAGAAACAAAAAACAAGTTTTCATTTTTCTTGTTTTATTTATATAACTTTCATTTTCTTTTCTGAAAGTTAATGCAGGGACAATATTAATGCTTAATTAAGGACTTTTTTTCTTAGACAATAATGGATTTTTGAGTTCTTGAAATGCTATGTTTCTTGCTAAAACTAATGAATTTCTTCCTATTTTTTTACATGTTAGTTTCTGCATAGTTAGATAAATTAAAAACAGTTGACAGCTGTTGGTTTGTTTAGTTACCTTAGTACTTCATTAAAAGGGACAACATTGATGTTTTTTAGTCAAAATTTTTTGTTGATGTGTTACTTGTGTGTTTTGCTAACGATATAAGATACATGATCTACCGATATTTTTATTAATAACCCCAGAAAAAAGAAAAATATCAAATCTAACTCCGATTCCAACTTATTTTCAAATCTAACCTAAACGCCTAGGGATGGGGCGGTCAGCTGTGCACACCGAACCGCCCCCCTGTGGGGCGGTCCAGTTTTTTTTTTTTTTTTTTTTTTTTTGAGAGACAATATGAATGAAATTTAACAATAAAAATTCGAATTTTGTTTTTCATATTTGTTAGATTAATTCTTTTGATGTATAAACCGACATTTTTAAAAATACCCAAAGTTATTAAAGATTAATAAAAATGCCCAGACCCATCAACTTTTATTAAAAATGCCCAAACCGATCATTTAATGGCCGGTCCCGTGATTTTTTTTTTTTGATAGGATATTTATACTAAAATACGGTAAATTACTGGAAATTATGTTAATTTATACTAATTTACACTAGAATTATGCTAAAATACGGTAAATTACTTGAAATTATGTTAATTTATGCTGAAATTACAATAATTATGTAGAATTATGCTAGAATACAGTAAATTACGCTAAATTACGTATGAATAGGGCCGATTTTGTGCCATCTTTCATAAATCATAAAAAATAGTAAAAAAATTCCAAAAATAATAAAAATTAGTATTCTACAAGTTCATTATATAACTAATTTACTGAGCTACGTAGATTGGAGAATAAAAATGAAAATCTTAATCGGAAACTTCAACTGAAGTTTTGAGGCTCTTCTCTTTGTTTTTTGGCGATTCTAAATTTTGAAAAACCGCATTTTCACAAGCTTTCCGAAAAGTGGTCATTTGCTGAAATCGGACACTCGAGCGCCGTTTTATAGCCGTTTGAAGTTTCATCGTCGTTTTTTGCCTTCTTAGTGAAGATATTATCCCTATTCATACGTAATTTAGCGTAATTTAGTGTATTCTAGCATAATTCTACATAATTATTGTAATTTAACATAATTTAGTGTAATTCAGCATAAATTAACATAATTAACATAATTTCAAGTAATTTAGCGTGTTTTAGTATAAATATGCTAATTATATATCAAAAATGTAATCTAGCAAATATTTAAAAAAATAATTCGATTTTTTAGTGTTATATTTTAGCATTTTAGCTATTTGTCTCTTAACAAAAATAAAAAAAATTAACATAATTTCAAGTAATTCTCAAGTAATTTAGCGTATTTTAGTATAAATATGCTATCAAAAAAGTAATTTGACAAATATTTTAAATTTTTTTTATTTTTTAGTGTTATATCTCAGCATTTTAGTTATTTAGTCAAGGGACCGGCCAGTTTGAGCATTTTAATAAAAGTTGATGGGTCTGAGCATTTTTATTAATCTTTAATTAACTTTGGGTATTTTTAAAAATGTCGGTTTCTACATCAAAAGAAGTAATCTAACAAATATTAAAAACAAAATTTGAATTTTTATTGTTAAATTTCATTCATATTGTCTCTCAAATTTAAAAAAAAAAAAAAAAAAACTGGACCGCCCCATCCCTGAGCGTTTAGGTTAGATTTGAAAATAAGTTGGAATCGGGGTTAGATTTGATATTTTTCTTTTTTCTGGGGTTATTAATAAAAATATCGGCATGATCTAACTAATAGTTAGATTATTTATTTTCTTTTTAATGCTTCTTATACTTCATTACCAAATAAATTTTAACTAGCAAACTATTAATGGTGAAATTGAAATTAAAAAAATTCACTGAATAATATTATTATCCAGCAGTTTCACTTCACTAATTGGGTTTATTTATGAAATTTCTAGATCCAATTTTCTGTCACTCAAATTTTGGAAGCTGCAAGCAACATGGCTTTGCCAAAAGAGAACAACTCAGGGTCTTTCAAGTCGAACGAATTGCACGGTTCCATTGATAATTGTAATCACACAAACTTCTCACAAATTAACCCTGAAAAAGACCCCAATAACAACCTTTCTCTGAACCAACAAGAGAAGCCTGAGATACTTATAGACCCAACACTAGATTACATAAGCCGGTATTTATTGGAGGAAGATATAGATGAAAAGATTAATGGTTATCAAGAGGCAGCTCTATGGGACATGGAGAAACCCTTTTATGATATTCTTGGGGAGAAGTATCCACCTCCACAAGATAATCAATTGGTATCAAAACAATCAAAGCTAAATCCTAATTTCACAACTTCCGTTTTAAAAGATCAAGTGGGTTCAACCTTTAGTGAGAGTTTAGAACACCACCCGCGTATGGACAACTTGCTGGCTACTAAATTTCAGAGAGGGCTAGAAGAAGGATTAAAGTTCCTTCCTAATCACAATAGATTGTCGATTAATTTTCAAGTGAACAATCTTTCCCTTAATCCAATGAATAAATGTGATAGCAACTCACTAGAGATCAGATCAGGGGAAGAGAAAAGAAGTGATTTGCTAAATAAGTCTAAGGGGAAAAAGAATACAAAGGATGCAGACTTGGACCTTTTGGAGGGACGAAATTGCAAAATACCCATGGTATCCACAGAGGAAACAATTAGAGATGAGATGTTTGATGAAGTACTACTATACCAAGGGGAAATATCCAGCTTAAGAGAAATCAATGAGCTCGAAGCGAAATCATATAGTGAGAATCAAAACCAACACGACCATATCAACCTCACAAAACATCTCATCTCCTGTGCAGAGGCGATATCTATGAATAATAATAAAATTGCAAGTGAACTTATAAAACAAATAAGGAAGGAAGCATCTCCTATTGGAGATGGGATCCAAAGGCTTGCATGCATTCTTGTTGATGGACTAGAGGCACGCTTGGCTGGTCTAAGAAGTGCAACCTATCGTCAATATGGCACAAGCAAAGTACGCACCATCGACTATCTCAAGGCCTATTATATGTTGTCGAGGGTATCTCCCACACCTAGAATTGCATATCATTTTGCTAATGAGAGTATTCTCAGTGTCACAAGCAATGCAACGAAAATCCATGTAGTTGATTTTGGCATTACTTTTGGATTCCAATGGCCATCTCTAATCCAATCACTTGCAAAAAGAAAAGGTGGCCCCCCGAAACTCCGCATTACAGGGGTAGATTTGCCTCAACCGGGCTTTCATCCTACTGAAAGAATCAACGAGACAGGAAGGAGGTTGGAAGATTATGCTCGAAGTTTTGGAGTTCCTTTTGAGTATCAAGGGATCGCCTCACAGTGGGACTCCATTTGTATTGATGATCTTAGTATCAATAATGATGAAGTGCTTATAGTTAATAGTATGTATAACTTAGGTAGAGTAAGGGACCAACGTTTATTAAACAGGAATAATCCTAGGAATAAACTCATGGATCTGATTCGAGAGACCAAACCCAAGGTTTTTGTTCAAGGAATATTCAACTTACCCTTCAGTCCCTTCTTCATCCCACGGTTTAGATATGTTTTGTTGCAGTTCTCCAGGTACTTCGACATGATTGACACGTTGGTCCCACGAGACAACAAGCATAGGCAAGTAGTGGAAAAAGAAATGTTGGGTCCTTTTATAATTAATCTGATAGCATGTGAAGGATCAGATTTGGTCATAAGACCGAAGACCTACAAGCAGTGGCACATGCAAAATTTGCAGACCGGCTTTGAACAGCTTCCAGTAGATCCACATTTAGTGAAAGAATGCCGTGGAATTGTTAGAAATGATTATAATGAGGCATTTTTTACTGAAGAAGATTGCAATTGGTTCCTTTGGGGTTGGAAGGGTAACATAATATATGCTGTTTCATTGTGGAAAGCTAAAGTAGAATAAGCTTTGAGGTGATCTTCTAGTTTACAAAAACTTAGAAATTTTTAATGTACTTTTTTAGCAAAGCACTCATTTATGTACTGAAATGTAGGAATATGAATTCAAACACTCTACAAATTATCTTTTTATTATTCTTCTTGCCACTTTTCCATTTATTAATTGTAGACTAGGATTTTAACATCTCTTGGAAAATTGATCTTTGAAAAGAAATTCTTATGTACCAGAGCCCTTGAGGAACATCCAAACCAAACAGACGTTGAGAGCATGTCATGACCCAAATGAGTAGGCCATGTCAGTTTGAGGGCAATTGGAGAATCTTTGTGGAACTTTTTGGTATTTCAATATAAAATGGATAGAAGAGTGTAGAGAAAAGGGAAGAGTGACACTAGAGAGAGAAAACAATTCATTTAATTTAACATGTTGATTACAAGAATTACATGGTTATTTAATTTATAGCTAATTTCTTCTACTTGTCACTCTAATTATCCTAAAACCACCCATTAACTACTCTCTATTTTATCTCCCATTTATTATAATTACTGTTAAATTCTTTTTTAAAGGTGTAATTACTGTTAAATTCTAAACCATTAAATACCATTTACTACAAGAGCATCTTTTATACTCTTGGATAAGAATTAGCAACTATCCTCAACATACTAAATGTCATGCCAAAAATAAAGCATTTACCAAAATGCAAGGCGTTGGAATCCTCTGCTGTGCTCCACCACTGCCCTCTTTAAGTGCCAGGAGCAAGAAAGCATTTACCCAAATCCACTGCGAAGCGCGAGAACGTCTGAACTGGGCCCTCACACAACTGAAAATTGAATTATACTACCCTGACTCAAGCTAGAATTTGCTGGGGTTTGCAATGACACAGGAGCAGAGAGAATATGTTTTCTGATAAAGTGTAGGTTTTCTGATGTACCTTGACTTTTCTGAAAATGATTTCTACTTCTGTTCGGTTCAATTGTTGGACTTTTCGGTGGCCAGTTTTTTAAAAATGGCTTTTTTTAAAATAAAAAAAAGTACGGCAAACAAGATATTTAATTCAAATGTTTAGTTAAATATGTTATGCATCCTAATTCATAAAATAAAAATATGCATGGAAATATTTTTTTCTAATAACGCCTCATGAACATCAAACATATATCAAATTGAAAATTTAAGTTTTATATTATGTACTACATGAATTTTTTTCATCATTTTAAAATCTTAACAGAAAACCTAGTGCATATATTACAACCAGCATGCCATTAGTACTAATTCCTTTCTGTCCCTTTGATCAGACCCGTGCATTCTATAAATCCATTAACTTCCTACATTACAAATGGCATGATGGTACTTCTATAATTGTAACAATGACAAAAAAAAAAATCTTACTTTTAATTTTAAACTTAGTTAATTGCACAAGGGGTTTGATGTATTTTCAAACAAATAAACTAGGTGTAATGTGATCAAGATGCCGTTAGAGATTTTTAGTTAATTATCTAAAAATCAAAACAAATAAACTATTTTTTTAATTTAACTAAACAACCTGAGAGAAGTAAACGTAGATTAATTTAACTAAATAGAAATTTAATTCTTCTAAATCCTAAATCCTAATTTATCAATTCTTTTACAATACACTCAACAAATTAATAAAATTAAATCTAATCAATAGTTTGACAATAAATCTAATCAATAGTTTGACAACAAATCAAATCACAAATCCACCTTAATTAACCGATTTCAACTGTAATTTCCCTCAATTTTATAAAAAATCAACTTATCCGAATATAGTCTGAATGTTGGAGAAAGCGGTGGGGGCAAAATTGGCAGACTAGGACATGATGGACCACAGCATCCGGGACCAAAGTGGGGCCGACAAGGAGTGCAATGTGCTGATTTTTTTTCGTTGATTTGGTTGGTAAGGTGGAGACAGAGAAGGGAAAGAAAGAGACGGGCGCAGCGCGATGTGTGGGAAGGAAGGGAGGGGTTGCGATTTTTTTTTTTACTTTTCCGAGGTGTGGCCGTGATAGAGTATAATGTCCTTCTTCTTTAATTGCAAGCGGTCTGGCCGTGATAGACCAACACGGCCCCAATTTTTTTTTTCTGACTCCCTGGACGTTGCTAAATATAACATCCTGCTTAATCCGTAATCTCCTAGATCGTTAATCTGCTAAGCAGGCCGCGATGGTTCATAATGTCCCATGGACGTTATGGACTATGACTTTTTTCCTATATATCAAATATCCCCGAAATGCTTCCTCATTGTTGATTTTTTTTATTTTTTTCTATTAATTTCGGTCAAAAATGGGTAGCGGGGAAGAAGAGAGAGTGCGTGGGACTTTTCACATTAAATGCAAAATGCTGGGACGGTATTAATGATGTGATTTATAGTTAAAATTTGAGATTTTGTAACAATATAAAAATAATGAGAACCAGTATTTGGTATAGTAGTAAATATAATGTTTTTGTGTGAGAAGTTGCAGGCTCGAAATCTGAATGAGAAAATTTCTTGTAAATATATTAAATAGTTGAATGGTTTAACCTCTAATTTTGGCACACAAAAATATATATATAAATGGTGTAATTACATTATTAGTACGGTTGTATCTCTTTTTTGAAAGATAATTGTTGTCATTTTCTTTTTTTTTTGCATAAATATGTTTTTATTTAAAACAAAAAATCCTAACACAGCGGATAGCTATATAAACGACTATAACAGATAACTTGAAAGCAACTTTATGTGTATTTTCTCAGTTTTCTTGAATTGTTGCGTTTAATATCCAAAAGAATGATAATAGTTTAATAGTTGGCTAATTAAAATAGAGGGTTAAAATGCCTCATGTTTTTTATACTTCATCATATCTCATATATTTTATCTTTATTTTTAAATTTCAAACAACCGATCTGAACTGATCAACATGACCTCCATATTCCATATTAAAATGTCGTTGGAAACCAAATTTTATATTTTTTGGAATTTTTTTATTATTTTTGTAAAATAACTACAAAATCATTATTTATATACTATTCAAAAATAATGATTTTGTACCTATTTAAAAAAGTAGTTAATTTTTTTAAATATATAAAATTTGGTCTCAAAGCACATTTTAAAATGGAGATCATGTTGATCGTTTAGATTGACTAATTAAATTTTGAAAACGAAAATAAAGAATATGAGACATGATAAAACATGAAAGATATGAGACATTTAAACTCTTCCTGAAAAATGATTGTTAACATAAATAACAATAAAATGGATAAATGTGTGAGTTTTTTAAGCTTAGAAGGTATTTTACAGGGGATGTTTGCTTTATTCTCATTCTTCATCTCTTGCTCTATTTACACATGATTCATTCCCAAAATCATCTTTTCTGGCATGGCTTTCAATATTTCTCTTTTGCATTGTTGCATCCTGGTTCTTGGATGTTTGCTTTATTCTCATTCTTCACAAGCCCTTGAGGAAAGAAGCAGAGACAATGCACGGCATGTCGTTGATGTCAGATCACTCTTGCCTAGCTCTGTTTGCTCTTCTCCAATAGGTACATTACAGTCTTTCTTAATCTCCATTTATAGTAGCTTACATAAATAGTAGCTAATTCACAGTTCAGTTACTAACCTAATTTAAAAAAAATTGTCAATTTCATACATAAAAACAAATTTCCAAAATAAAAAGAACGCATTGTTTAAGAAGATAAAAATGTTAATTAGAATCAGAGCACGCTACAAGTTCATTAGTTTGTGCGGTTTTGGCCTATGCAGCAGTTTGATTTTACAGTTAAAGAAATTCATATTCCAATATGTGCTGGTTCAAACAAGAAGTACACTCGTAAAGGAAAAAAAAAAAAAATCTAACTACATGATCTATTTAGAGATTCTTACTAAAATTATGCAATAGTTATTTCTTTCACAGGTCATAGACATTATTACATTAATGATTTATCTTTAATTTTTAGGTTGATTTTAATTTTACTTGGCCAGATGCTCAACATATCTGCAACTGTATCTTCTGCTGGTACCGTTATAGATTCTGGCACAGTGATAACCAGACTGCCACCTACAGCCTATGTCAAACTTCAATATCGGTTCCGACAGCTAATGAAAAGGTATCCGCCAGCACCGAGTCTCTCACTACTTGACACATGCTACAATTTCACCAAATATCAGAGAGTTCAAATACCAACAATTTCTTTCGTCTTCTCTGATGGCACTACCCTTGATGTTAATTTCACCGGCTTATTGTTTGTGTCAAAGTTGTCTCAGGTATGTCTGGCATTGCTGGCAATAGCCATGATTCTGACTTAATTAGGAATCATAGGCAATACACAGCAGAAGACACTCCAGGTTATATATGATATTGCCAATTGCCAATCAGAAAATTGGCTTTGGATCGGAAGGCTGCAAGTAAAGATTAATTTCTTGTATTATTGTTAGAATAAAAGAAAGAAATGAAAACATTATTTACTTTTGACATATCCGACAGTTGACTGAGTAAATTTTATAGGAAAATTAATGGGCCGAACCTGGCTTGCAGCAGATCCTAACCCCTGTTGTCTTATTTCATTAACCACTTTATAAGAATTCATGGGCTTTTAAAAAAATATAGAGAAATATTAGGTCCAAGTAAATTTTATTTTATTATAAAATATATTTCTTTATAAAAATTAATAAAGAAATATCAGGTCCAAGTCAGAAATCCTAGTGGGCTCGCAGTCGCAATTAAACTTGATTACTTGAACATATATCTCCATCTGGACTAGAATGTAGAAAAAAGTAGAAACCCATAGTAACTATATAAAATACTTCTTTTTTCATCATCGCCATACTTACTCTTTCCCTCCATTCCTTCATTTGTTGTTCCCTCCATTCTTTCTTCTTTTCCGACTGCCGCTTCATGTCTCAAAAACGCCGGGATTGGTGCTGTCAGTGCCATTAACTGGAGAAGATCTGATCTGATTTGTCTTTTCACGCTTCTTTCATCATTGGCACCACAGTGACAATGTTCGCGTATAATACCCGAATTATATCCGAATAATTCGTTTTTTTTGTGATGCCGAACCGAACGCCGAATTATTCGGTTGACCGAACTTTGACCGAATTATATCCGAATAATTCGCGAATTTTTCCCGAATTTTTTCCAGAAAATTTTTTTTTTGGTTTTTTTTTTTTTTTGCTTCCTTGTAGGACTGAGATCTCTGATCTGGATTATTCCGAATCATTTCCGAATTTTACCCGAATTATTCCCAAATCACGAAATTTTGACCTCGCCGAACCTTTCCCGAACAATTAATTTGTCACTATGATTGGCACTAGTTCCATCTCTCTACGGAGAGACGTAGAGACTAGAGACTGTAGGTTTATACTAGAGTGTATCGGACCCTTTAATAAAAAAAAATTTGGTTAAGATGTAAAGAAATCCCTAAAATAATACAATAATGTTATTTTTGTTGGATAGGTTTTCAACTTTTTGCAAAACATAATTAGTTGTGTTCAAATTTTGTTGAATGCAATTTGTTTTAGTAATTGTCTTTTTCAAAAATCTATTTTTTGTCTTCACTAAATATTTTTTTTCAGAAGAAAAAAAAATCCAAGACACTACCCTACTTAAGAAGTAATGATTATTGTTGATGTTTGCTCCATTTTAGTTATAAAAACATTAAATTGTTCTAAGCATTTATGCATTGTCAATTTTATCTGACTAGTTGCTATCAAATTCATTTAATCTGGATGTATATTGAGTAGGGCTGCAAACGAACCGAACCGAATCGAACTTACTCTCAGTTTGAGTTTGGTTTAAATTAATTTCAAACTAAGTTTGATTTGAATTAATTTCGAACGAACTCAATTTCGAATCGAATTTTTTACGAACTAAATTTCGAACTTTTACAAACTTTGTTTGACTTACGAGTTATGACTTATGGCTGGGCCATAGTTCGAAATTATAGCACTTCAATAAAAACTCAGGCATTCTGAATTCTAATTACACAATACACCAAAGTTTATATCAAAGTTCATTACAAATATCAAAATTTATATCAAACACCAAAGTTTAGTACAATCAATTAAAGTTCAGTACAATCACAGTATCCAAAGTTTTCCAAATAGCCAACAGGAGCAACATCACCAAAGTTTTCAAATATCCAAAGTATTCAAAGTACAATTTAAGTTAGAACTGAGAGCAATTATGGACTGGGCGACCTTATATTTTCATCAGCGAACATAAGTTATCAGCGGAAATTAATTTCGAACTAAGTTTGGTTTGAATTAATTTCAAACGAACTCAATTTCGAATCAAATTTTTTACGAACTTTTTCAAGTCAAACTCGTATCGAATTAATGAACTACGAATTTTTTGTGCAGCCCTAATATTGAGATCAATCTTATATTATATGTATAATAAAATCGGGTTTCTCTACAGCTATAATGCATGTGATGTATACAAAAAAAAAAGTAGGACAAAAAAGAAAGAGAGGAGAAAAGTGCAAAAAAAAAAATGTTCCCAATCTGTCAAGAACAAAGTATATACTTGAGAAGAATAAAGAAGGGGCTCATGGAATGAAAGCCAGATATTATAGATATATATATAGGTTATATATAGGTGGATCTAAATATAATTAAGGGTTAATGTCATAATCCTTTTTTCATATTATAAATTTATATGTGGTGTTTTTAATGTTATATATGCGATTTTCTTACTAAAGTTTTCCATAAAAATGCAAAGATATAATGTTATATATGTGGTTTTTTTTTTGTATTTTCTATTTATTTTAATGTTTTTAATTCGTCCATGTGAATTGGATGGTACCAATCACACTCAAGTATATAAAAATAAAAAGTCAATTCCTGATTTCCTTCCAGCAATCCAGCTTAATGATCATATTTTTTTTTCGGACCCCATGTGCACTGGTCAGTGAAAGTAGGAACCTCCATCTGATGATATCAGATGATCAGCTCCTTGCTACCTAATTAATTATAAAGAATACATTTTCTACTCCAAATCCTCTTAAATTCATAATAATTGCTGGCGACTGAAAGATTGATCAGACAGCTCAAAGTACCTTAAGAGTAATAAAATTTACAGGAATTAATGTTGTACGCTTTGTACTTCTCAATTGAAGCCTTTAATTAGTTTAAAAAGTAATAATTGGTTAGGTGATGATGTGTTAAAATCCAACGCAATGGGTCTATCAGGGCAAATATCCAGTCAAGTTAGGATGCTTAGCCATTCAATAATTTTAATATTTTTAATTATATATATATATAAGAGGAATCCACTTACAACATTTGTAAGTTACAACATTTTACAACAATTCGATTTTGTAATTTTAAAAGTCCAAACAATCGATCTAAACCATTCAACGTGATCTCTATATTAAAATGTGCTTGGAGATAAAATTTTACATTTTTTTGAATTTATATACTATTTATTAAGTATTTTATAAAACTGCTGTTTTTAGACAATTGTAGACCACTGAAAAACAACAGTTTTGTAAAATACTTAATAAATAGTAAAAAAATAAAAAATATATAAAATTTGATCTCCAAGCACATTTTAATATAGATATCATGTTGAACGGTTTGGATCGACTGTTTGGATTTTGAAAATCACAAAACCAAATTGTTGTAAGATGTTGTAACTTACAAATGTTGTAAGTGGATACCTCCTCATATATATGAGGAGGGATCCAATTATACTATTTTATGGTGACACATCTTAACACCATATGTTTATAAGTCTTTTTTGTGATTTCAAAATTCAAATAGTCGATCTGAACTGTTTAACATGGTCTCCGTATTAAAATGTGCTTGGAGACCAAATTTTATATTTTTTTGGAAATTGTTTACTATTTATTTATAATTTTTTAAAATCATTGTCGGAAAACAACAATTTTGTACACATCTTAATAAATACTAGAAAAATTCCAAAAAATATAAAATTTGGTCTCCAAGCACATTTTAATATGGATATCATTTTTAACGGTCGGATCGACTGTTTGGACTTTAGAATCACAAAAATGACTTATAAACATATGTCAAGATGTGTCACAATTTTATGGTGTAATTGGATCCCTCCTCTCTCTCTCTCTCTCTCTCTCTCTATTTATATATATATATATATATATATATATATATATAGAGTAGGGCTATTGTACTTCGCGAAGTAAAACTTCGTTTTACTTCACGCTCATACACCCATTTCCAAAATCCAAATCGTCGATCCGACCGTTCAAGTTGTTCTCCATATTGAAATGTGATTGGAGACCAAATTTTATATTTTTTGGAATTTTTTTACTATTTATTAAGCCACTTTGAAAATCGCTGATCCATTGTGAATAGTAAAAAACAGTAAAAAATTCTGGACCAATGGATCAGCGACTTTCAAAGTGGCTTAATAAATAGTAAAAAAATTCCAAAAAATGTAAAATTTGGTCTCCAAGCACATTTCAATATGGAGAACAACTTGAACGGTCAGATCGACGATTTGGATTTTGGAAATGAGTGTATGAGCGTGAAGTAAAATATTGGTTTTACTTCATGAAGCACAATAGCAAAATTCTATATATATATATATATATATATATATATATATATATATATATATCTATAGAGAGAGAGAGAGTGGCTAATATCAAAACGTTTGCACCAAGGCCCTCATGCAACCGAGTCGTTTTCGGATTTTCAAAGTTCAAACGGTCGATCTAAACCGTTAGATGTGATATTTATATTAAAATCTGCTTGGAGACCAAAATTTACATTTTTTTGAAATTTTTTTACTATTTATTAAGCCACTTTGAAAATTGAAGATCAAATTTTTTTACTATTTTTTACTATTTAGCCACACACTCTCTCTCTCTCTCTCTCTCTCTCTCTATATATATATATATATATAGAGTAGAACTAGGGTGCTCCTAAGCTCACCAAGCCCTTCTGTGAGCGCGACTCTAAAACCTATCGAATTGACTTCAAACGACATTTGCAAACCGTTAGATGTTCAATCTATATTAAAATGTGCTTGGAGACCAAATTTTACATTTTTTGAAATTTTTTTACTATTTATTAAAATGGTTTGAAAATCGCTATTTTCCAATGGTGCAGAATTTTAATAAAAACAGCGATTTTCAAACCATCTTAATAAATAGTAAAAAAAATTCCAAAAAATGTAAAATTTGGTCTCCAAGCACATTTTAATATAGATTGAACATCTAACGGTTTGAAAATGTCGTTTGAAGTCGATTCGATAGGTTTTAGAGTCGCGCTCACAGAAGGGCTTGGTGAGCTTAGGAGCACCCTAGTTCTACTCATATATATATAGTTATATAGTTGGGATATCACGAGTTGTGAAATAAGAGCCTTGTTTTTCTTCACGCTTATATTTTCTATTTTTAAAATTTTTAAAAGTCGATCCGAAACACTCAACATTAATTAATACACACAACTAATTCATTTGACCAGCAACATGCATATACAGATCAAAATTTTGTTTAAAAAAATAATACAGGACTCTCTTTGTACTCAACTATGCATGTGGTGTATAAATTATTTTAACTTCTTTCTCAATTAAAGTGTTGGTTGAATATATATTTTTCCACTCAACCGTAACAATTCACAAAAAAAAAATTAAAAAAAAGGAGAAACAGTGATATACAAGCTAGCATATCTCATTTTTGTCAACTGTATGCAATCAAGTTTTATTTTTTTTAATAAAGTATGCAATCAACTTGCTGGAGCCTTACCAGCTGGAATTTCATATCCACATGATCAGTTCCTTGATCATTAATTGTTCAAAAGCATGACAATTGTATATATATTATTAGTCGGATATTGATATAGACGAATGGGAAAGTAATAATCCTTCTAAAATTTAACAAGTTCTCTCCATCTTTAGTTACTGTTTTTTCTGATAATTTTTTAAATTACAAAAAAACAGAAGCGGCTGAGTCAAAAGGGGGAAATTTTTTATTTTTTTTTTAAATCAAACGGGTAAAATTATTTCTTGTTCTTTTTAAATGCATATAGGATTTCTTTTTAAATAGAACTAAATAAAGGAGTTTAAAGGGAACAAGAACAAAGTGTTTGGAATTACAAAAAACATGCAGCTTCACCGTAGCACTACTACGGTGGAGGGTGGTTTACGGACTCCTTTGATAAATCTCTATCATTCATTCATTCATTTATTCTCCCACCACTATTTTAGTGCTACGATAGAGCTGTTTTTTGTAACTACGAAGACCTTTGTGTTGGTTTCGTTTAAACTATTTTATTTAGTTCTATTAAAAAAATCTTATATAGTTTCTATATTTAATAGTAAAAGTATTTGCACTGTTTATTATTCATTCTCAAATAATTTAACATTAATAATACAGTTCTAATGGCGTTGTGATCAATGACCAATCAAACTTTTAATCAACTCAAATTTAATATTGATAATACATTTATGACTTTACTTTTCTAATTGAGACAATATTTTTGAAAATATCAAATAAATTTCCCATAAATATTACATATACTCACGAATTAGCCATCATTAATAAA
The DNA here is from genome assembly GCA_025461125.1 of Carex kokanica. NCBI lineage: Eukaryota > Viridiplantae > Streptophyta > Magnoliopsida > Poales > Cyperaceae > Carex > Carex kokanica. Next base: position 62,554 of record JAJGRX010001030.1, on the reverse strand, counting down.
ATAAAAATCAAAGGTTTAAATAGCGTTTATTGCTAAATAGTGTTTATTGCGTCATAGCGGAACGGTTAAAAAAACGGCGCTATGCCCATATAGCGCCCGCTATAGCGCTAAATAGCACGCTATATCGCCGATAGCGCCATAGCTTTTATGGTCCAAAAACGCTATAGCGCGCTATTTATAACCCTGATAAAAATAGAATAATGATACAAAGCTTCTCACATATCATCTTTTCTCTCCTAGATCTGCACAAGCAGCAAAGTTGTTCAATTAATTTAGCAAAGTAGAAGAAAAGTGCATTCAAGAACTTGTTCAAAGTGACAAAAGCGGACACGGATTCATAATTCTTTTTGCCTATATATCTTGATTTCACAATAATATGATTTTATTCCTAATTTTGAATACATGTTCAATTATATATTTTGACTGAATGATCATACTTTCAGATCTGAAAATGATGAACTTTTTTTCCAAGTACTAAAATAGCTGATAGACTAAATGCAGCATACTGAACACTTACAATTCAATTTGAACGCATGTGTTTGGACTGAATTGTAAGTGCATGCGTTCTGAAATCATACGCTTAATTAGCTTGTTTTTGTACTTAAATTTCTTGTTAGTATTTTTAGCGGTCAAATCTGTGAGATCAGTATGACTTGTGAATACATGCATTTAAAAAGTATTGTATGCTGTATGCATGTCAAAACTTCTATAGAAAAAATAAAATGAAAGTGATATATAGTATATAGTGTCTCACTTCATTCCACAAAAACAAAAAACAAAAACAAAAGTTTGCGAACACAAATTAAGAAATTAACCGAGACTTCAGGGGGTCAACATTGGAGATGAATACTAATTTTCCATGAAAAATATTGATTTTCTAAGTCTCCATCACTGCCAGTTTCAGTCTGCCACCCCTGCTCTTATTTAAGTAGTGAATGTATGGGCAGATCCAAGAACAACAATTCAACACTTGATCTGTATCTCACTCAGTTCTCTCATCTCTCTGACTCACTCAGTTCTAGATTAAAACTTATGGCTGCCAATGGTGATGCTGATGTCTCCACCATGGCCTCAGATCGGTCGATCCAACCACCGTCAATGGGCAAACTCATCACCATTCTCAGTATAGATGGAGGCGGCATTAGGGGACTCATCCCGGCGACTTTGCTCGCTTTCCTTGAAGCTAAACTCCAAGTATATTATTTTTCTCCTAGTATATTTTGTTTCTGATCACTAGCTGCATTCATATTTCATTTATTCTTCTTAATATTTGGCTGATAGTGCAGTTAACAATCTAACATACCTCTCGAGCATGAAAAATGGCACCTCTGTTTATAGATAGATATGAAGGTGCTATGAATTATCTAGAATACTTAATGAAGTACAAAATAATATTTTAAAGATTTTATGATAAAATATTTTAAAAGATATTTTTTATATACTTTCTAAATTATCTAGATATTTTGGCTCCTACAAAATATTTAAATATGTAAGCTAGAAACATAGGTTCAAATTGTACCATTAAAGTTAGTGCCGAATTTAAAAAAAAAAAAAAAAGGTTCAAGAATGCTATACAAATATTGTTGTTATACAATAAGAACATGAGTGCATTATTTGGGTACCTCTTCTTACCAATCAAATTAATTAAAGCCTCATGGAATCTCCCCATATTAAACAAATCCAAAGCTGAATCAGAGTCAGTATTCAGGACATTTCCCACAGTTTAGAGAAACAAAAAGAAGGATATTTCCACATGATTGGTCCATAAAAATATATATATGAGTTGATTAGCTAGCCAATTACCACTTTAATTATTTAGAAATCAAACTAGATAAACCAATATTATTATTTTTCTAAGAGTACGAAACGGACCCACATAGTCCTAGGAGGCAGTTGCCTCTTGGATTTTGAGTTTTAGCGGAGATCTATCGGTCCTGACTGACTTTGCCTCCCTTGAAATTTTTTTTGCCTCCTCTGGATATTTGATTTGTAATTCGGATTAAATTTAGGGTTAAAATTGAAATAAATTTGTTGAATTTTGATTGGTAATTAGAATTATAAGTTAGAGCATTAGAAATTAAAGTCAAAGCATTGAAAAGCATAAGTTAAAGCATTATTTTTTATCGAGTAACCAGTTAGTTATTTATCGAGTACTCAATTAGTTAATGGATTTAAATTCAATTAGCTATTTAAATCCGATTCAATATTTTTTTGTTCTCTCGTGAAAATCTTAGATCCACCCAAGTAACAAAAGTGGCGTTCTCTATAGTAGGTAGAGATTCTAGTATTGATGACGTCATGGCATGGGTGAGAATAAGAATGATAATTTCATTAAATGAAGCATTTAGGCGTGTAAAAGTGTAATTAACATTAATTGATTTAATTCTATAAATGTGTATACAATATGACACGTTTACTTTTTGCAAAGTACGTTCATATATGAACTGTCTCGTCTAATTTCTATAATGAAAACAACCTACAAGAATAGATTACTATTCGCGAGAATAAAGAAGTAACTATTCGTGATGGTACACTGACGGAAATGGTTATTTCTTAACGTATCGGCATTACCTACAAAAGTATCCGCAAAGATACTGTCAGCAGAAAACATTTTCTCTCACAGATAATGACACATTTTTGTAGTATACGTCAAAACTGAAGAAAAAAAGAAGTCATTTTCATTGATTTCTGTTTCATAATTAAAGTTTAATTATAATTTTTCATCTCTAGGAACTCGATGGACCGGATGCTAGGCTTGCAGATTACTTCGATATGATCGCAGGAACAAGCACCGGTGGCTTGATCACAGCCATGCTCACCACTCCTGACAAGGATAACCGGCCGGTTTTCTCTGCTAAGCAATTAAATGAATTTTATTTGGAAAATGGACCAAAGATATTTCCAAAGAAGCAGTAAGTATTAGCAATCAAAACAAAATATAGACTGATCACCACATTTCTTGTTAATTATCTATGATTCTTATTAACAGCAAACTCAAACAGTAGCACCACATTCATCTTAAATTCCTTGCATGCATGACTGCCAGTACATAATTCTTCTTCTTTTGGCTGAATGTGTACTTGAAAACAGAGACGAGGCTAATAAAAATAATATATGCTATTCTTCAAATGAATAAAGCCTAAAGATTTAAGGAAAATTTTGATTTATATCCTGTCTGATACAGAGCTGGACCTTTGACACAAGTAGCAACTATGGCAGGATTGGTAATGGGACCGAAATATGATGGAAAATTTCTTCAATCGAAAATTCGGAGCCTCACGCATGAAACTAGAGTCAGCCAAACACTAACGAATATAGTCATTCCGACATTCGATGTCAAATATCTCCAACCAGCCATATTCTCATCTTATGAGGTACATAAATATATTGAGTTTCTAAGCTAATTAAGTCAATTCTAATAAAAATAAAATTTTCGAAATCAATATCCAGATTGTGTTTGCTCAATCCTTTATAGGCAAAGAGTGACAAGTTGAAGGATGCTCTCATATCGGACATATGCATTAGCACATCTGCCGCTCCAACATACTTTCCAGCACACTACTTTGAAACAAAGGACGACAAAGGAACTAAGCGGGACTTTCATCTTGTTGATGGTGGTGTCGCTGCAAACAATCCTGTATGTAATGGAGCAATTTTTTTTAAAAAGATGCATGGTTCAATGCAAAATAATTAATCAAGACATGCACCAAGTATTGATGAACATGTACAGATCAGTTGACAGCGTTATGGCAATCAAAATAAATTTTAGTATGTATACCATAAATAGCAAACATGTGAAAGAAAAAAAGAAAAAAAAAGGAAATTGTTGAGATACTTTTAACAAAAAGAAAATTTTGGGATACTAATAATTGATTTGTAGGGTGAAGATTTTGACAGAGCAACTTTTAATACATGCATTGCACAAACAATAGATTCAAAACAACACTGCATATATATATGACTGGTGTGTTGCATGAATTAAAAACTGCTCTGTCAAAATGTTTACCTGATTTGTATGGGTCCAGTGTTCCTAGGTATGGTTCATTTTCTTGTTTGCATTTTTTTTGTTTTAACTTCTGTTCTTTGTTTACAGACAATGTTGGCAATGACAGCCATCACAAAGGAGATAATTCTAGAGAACTCAGATTTCTTCCCAATTAAGCCAATAGATTACGGGAGATTCCTAATCATCTCTCTAGGGACAGGAACGGCGAAACAAGCACAGAAATATACAGCATTCGAGTGCGCCAAATGGGGTGTTATTAGGTGGCTTTATGACGGCGGTTTTACCCCTTTGATAGATATCTTTTCTCATGCCAGTGCTGATTTGGTCGATATCCATGCCAGCGTGCTTTTTAAAGCACTCCAGTCAGAGAACCAATATCTTCGTATTCAGGTAATTAATTTATTCTTAATTATAGTTTCCACATTCAACCCAGAGATATACTGAGCATAGTTAACTCAACTGGGACAAATTTTCCGTGTAAAGGATGCTTGATTTTAACAAGCTGATTAAATTTTTTTTATATTTTAAAATAGGATGATTCTCTGGATGGTGACTTATCATCTGTCGATGTTACAACAAAGGAAAATATGGAAAACTTGATTAATATTGGCAAGGATCTCCTGAAAACACCAGTTTCAAGGATAAATCTCGAAACCGGAGTATATGAACATTGCGATGAGGGAACAAATGCAGATGCCTTAGTAAGGTTCGCAAAGAAACTTTCGGATGAAAAGAAGAGAAGGAATGCAAAAACCAATTAATGCATAAAACTTGTGTTTGTTGGCTATTCAGTAAGTTTTATTATAGTCTCTTGGATAGATATTGACAGAGCAGTTTTTGGTTAATAAAATTGTGTGTTGCATAAAACAAAAACTTTATTGTCAATATCATTACCTCATTGGATGTTTGGCTATGAGTTCACACTGTTATTGTGTCCATCAATAAAATTCAGATCTTTCATTGTAAACTTTGCATCAATAAAGTTCCGATTTTAATTATCTATTATTTAATTAGAACTAGGCTTGCATAGTAATGCGTCGATTATTTAATTAAACTTAAACTTTGGATTGGTTGGTGTGATATTTAATTAAGTGTTGGAGACATGCAGTCAATTGAAACCTTGAGAAACTTTAAAATATTAAAGTTCGAGTGATTCTTTCAAGAGAAAAAAAATGCATTAAGTGTTCAACTGGCAAATGTTCGGCTGCCTTAAAGCAGAGTGACTCCATGGATTTATCATTAATCCACTGCAAGTTGAGAAACCTAATGTACAAGCATGACAAAGAGAAACAAGCTGGTTGTCAACATGAGAAACAAGCTGATAAATCCATGAAATTAAACAAACTGGTGCTGTGTAGAAGATATCAGAATTGAGGAACTGGACGAATCCAGTACAGAAGCAAATGGACAGCAAAGTAGACTTACAGAATGCTTGTAACTATTTTCTGTTAATCAGTTTGTTAGACAGAATCATTCTCTATAAAAGAGAGATTGTAGAAAAGCTGAATGAGATAACAAAGATGAATGAAATCAATTCTTGTCCCTCTCATAAAATTACAAAAGCTTTATGCTGCCAACCATGTGCTCTGTGCCAAGAGCATCGCAAGATCCAAAACCGTGGCTTTGACATATCAATTAGTCTCTTTTTTTTTTTTTGAAACCTTGGCAGTGGCTGCCAAGTATAATTTTCATTAATTAAACATAAATTACATCCATCGTTCTACATCTAGAACATCATAAACATCAAACTACATCCACTTCTAAAGAACATCAACATCTAACATCACAAACAACTAAAAACAACAAATAAGCAAACCATATCCTTCGGTAGTAGACACCAACGACCTTTAACATCGGCTGGCTAGCGACCATAGGAAATGAAGCATCATTTTTTTTCAGTTAGGGTTGCGGGTGAGGGAGACCGGCGCAGAGGTGCGGGTGGAAGGGTGGAGGCGTCAGGAGACGGAAAGGCCGACGACTAGGGCTATTGTCGCCAATCTCTCTGGTTCTCCTGATAGAAGTGGAGGACAGAAACGTCAGAAAGGTGCATCGAGGCGAGAGAGATGACGGCTAGGGCTATTGTCGTCAACTCTCTCTCCTTTCAAGGAAGAGGCGCAGAGGTGGGAGTGGGGCAGCGTGGAGAGAGGGGGTTGCTGGCAGCTAGAGGTTGTCGGAGAGAAAAACATAATGGACGAGGGTAGAGGAGGGAGGAGGGGGGAGGGGGTGGCCTGCTGACAGGAAGGAACAGTGGAGCGGTGCCGGTTGTCTCCTCCTCTCCGCAGGGTCACCCCACACCCCCAAAGGGGGGCGGGAGACGGAGGGTGTTGCTGGTGGGGGGCGGAGGAGCGGGATTGCTGACGAAGGGGCTGCTCGGAAGAGCGTCGAGGTGCTACTGGGAGGAGCTGCTGGGAGCCGTATCAATTAGTCTCTCTCTATCTCTCTCTCTCTCTCTCTCTCTCACACACACACACACACACACACCAGGTAGCAATGTTTTCAAATAAATATTTATTACATAGAATTATAGAAAGAAAGATAGCATGGCACTGGCAGTGGAGGTCATTTTGGGATAACACTCTGATCTATTCTGCTTGATTGAATCCAAGATGGTTTCATATCTTGTTGGAAAGGTTATATTTTGCACAATGCCAATTAAGCAAAAGTACAAATGGTAGCATAGGGCTTTTGGTGCGCCATTAGACACAAAATAGGCTTTCAGTGCAGCCCAGAGACTTCCGATTATCAGATTTAATTTTGATTAATGGATGTGATGACGGATCCAATAATGAAACATTTAATGTCGTATCAGAGAGGGGCGAGTGTGGTGAGAAGAAAATTTGGGGGGCATCAGACCGAACAAAAGTATATGAGAGAAAAAAATGAGAAAGAGAATGGTAGAAAGTTATAATAGTCTTAAGTACATTTTAGAGTCTCAACTCTCAAATACTATTATTTAATTAGTTTTAGATATACTTAATATATTGCAGGGTTTATAATAGATAAATATGTCAGTTTTTACTTATGTTGCATGGATATGGCTACGGAAATCTTGTTGGATATGATATGAAATATGGGATACGGAGATACGGAAATATGGCAATTTTCAACATGATATGGGTATCGGGCGATACGATATGGGTATCGATACGGCAATACAATACGTATCAGATATGAGGTACGGGACTATGTATGAAGTATTGGGGTAACATAGGTTTTTACTAATTTGAATGGAAAATATGAAAAAATTTAGGAGAAAGTACGTAATATTGAAATTTTCGAAGGATATATGAAATTCCCCTTTAATGATTTTAGTGGCTTGAATGATTTTTCGAAGGAATTTACCCGCCAAATAACATTAGCGGCTCGCGCTCACTGGGGTAAGAAGAAATGAACCAAATTTTGCACGAGCTAATTGAATCCTACGTGGACGGTGGAGATGCCAGATCGCAAAAGCTCTTAAACGCTTTTCATTAAGCGAAGCACCATTTTCTTTCGCTTCCTGAATTAATTAATTTTATATTCATAATCACAAGATGCATGCCATGGTGCAGATTCTTTTTCAGGCGACGATGTTCCCACTTCCCAGGTTAAAACTATAATACATCATTTGGCATTTCTTCAAAATTTTGAGAATTGTATCAAAGAGTTTGAAATGTTATACTTTTCCTCTGTAGCGATGATCTATTGCTTGATGGACTGGATGAAGAACTAAATGGAGGAGATAATGAATATGTGAGTTTAGCGTGATATACCATACTATGTAGAACAGGTTTGAGTGAAGCTTGGTACTGTGCATAGAGCATTTTGGTCCGTACTATGGATCAATATCTCTATTTTGAAAGTTCAAACAGTTGATCTGAACCATTCATGAACATATATAATCTTTGTATGAATATGTAAATGTAGATCAAATTCTACATGTTTTTAAAATATTTTCACTATTATTTTAGATAGGTAGATCATGTTGAACAGTTCAGATTGACTGTTTAAACTTTAAAAAACAAGATATTGATCCATAGCACGGACTAATCTGTGCTATGCATAGTACCACAGCCTCACTCAACTGGTTTTATTATTGTTGTTATTTTTTATCAATTTGATAGTATTTCTCTTGCTCATGCTGAAGGAATTGGCATATATTTTAGCCACTGGTATAAAACAAAAGGAGTACATAAGAGGAGCGGAGAACAGTTTGCGCCAAAATGAACAGAATTTCATTAATGTATGAGAAGTTAGAGTGAGGCTATGGTGCTATGCATAGCACCAATGGCTAGTGTACTACGGCTCAATATGGTACTTTTTAAAATCCTAACGGTCGATCCGACCGTTCAATGTGATATCCATATGAATATGTACTTGCAAACTAAATTTTATATTTTTTCGAATTTTTTACTATTTTTTCAGATAGGTAAAAAAATCAGTGTTTTTTGAAAATCTGGACCATCAAAATTCTACCTATCTGAAAAAATAGTAAAAAAATTCGAAAAAATATAAAATTTAGTTTGCAAGTACATATTCATATGGTTATCACATTGAACGGTCGGATCGACCGTTAGGATTTTAAAAAGTACCATATTGAGCCGTAGTACACTAGCCATCCGTGCTATGCATAGCACCATAGCCTCACTCGAGAAGTTATTATATATTTTTTTTTTTGGTTAAAAGGCCTAGGCCCAGTTTCATTTGATAAAAACGAAACAATGTTTTTAATTACAGAAAGAGTAGGGATAGACTATAATCTATCTCCAAACACTAACCACCATGAGAAACTTAAAAATAGCCAAGAAAGAGCTAACAAGGTATCAGGCCCTGCACAAATCGGTCCCTGATAGGGCATGTAGTCCACAGAGAGACAACTATCACTCACACAATCTACCAAGCAAGTAAAATAACTAAGTATATCAGAAAAGCAATTATGCACTCTCTGTAGCAGACCCAGTCTCCCTCTAGTCGCGAAAGGAGGCGCTGTCCTCTTCACCAGGCCATATAACTCGGAGGGGGATAATATCTAACGCATCTTCGCTTGGAAGCCAGCGTTGGGTCCCCTCTTTCACCTTCTTCTTGATCCGCTTGTTACCTATCCAATATAAGACTAAAGAAATAATTAGAAATATCAAGGATCTAACTGGTTTGAGGGATAAGTGTTGAAAACAAATTTCGTTGCGATGTTTCCAAATCGTCCAGCATACTGCACTGAAAACCAAAAGAAATGATTGTCTGTTAGAAGAAGATAGCGATAGAGCAAAAGAAATAACATCATCCATAGTATGCCACTGCCTATAGTATTGTTGAGTAATGCCTAAGTAGAACCAAATTTGTTGAACCATGTCGACACTGTAGAAATAAATGATTAACCGTTTCATTATGAGGGCAAAAAACACATTGGGGATTGCCTTCCCAGCCTCTTTTTCTAAGGTTAACTTTAGTAAGGATTTTATTTCTAAAGACAAGCCACATGAAAATTCGGATTTTTGGAGGGATAGGTATGGACCAGCAGAGTATTGGAGTTGAAGGTAAAATGCCACGAAAATTGAGAATATGATAAATAGATCTCACATTAAAAACGCCATTTGAGTCCCATCTCCAAGCCAATTTATCAAACTCATGTGTGAATGATAATTGACTAAGAGTGTTGAGCAATTCATTCCATTCAAGCAAGGATACCCCTGTAAGAACATCATTAAATAATACATTTTGCCCTTGGGATGCAAGGACCTCTGAGAGAAGTATATCTTTATTCATGCATTGGTTGTATATTTGAGAGTATCTAGTTGCTAATGAACAATTGTCAAGCCATATGTCCTCCCAAATGAGAAGTTATTATATTGTTTTTTTTTTCTTTGAGTTCACTTCTCTATTCTTTTGCCTTGCAATAGAGGTGTCAATGACATCCGTTTACCCGTTTACCCTACCCGTATCGTATTTGATAAGACGAATATGGATAAGGTTTTTTTTTTCGTTAGCTTATTAGGTATAGGTATGGGTAAAGATTTTTTTTCATTAGATAAACGGGTATGGGTACGGGTAAAGATTATTTCGTACATGTTGGGTAACGGGTAATTATATGAAATAAATTATATATAGATATATTAATTTTATATTCAATTTATTTATTTTCTTATTTTCCATATTGCTATATCAATGCTGGAGAAAATATATGCATTTTGTTATAAAAAAAATATTATGCTAAACATATTACTTTTTTATTTGAATGTTTTGTTATTTAGTTAACGAATTGAATTTGTTAGAAGAGATATTTGTGATTTTTATTTTATTTTTGCTTTATAAAAAACTATTAGTTAGAATTGATTGCATATTTGTATTTTTATTTTTATATTAGTAATTGTGATGGCGTATGTATGACGTGATGAATTTAGATGGTTTATTTGTAAAAATAGTAAAACCATTATATTAGTATTTTCGTTATTCGTCCACTACCATTTTGTTACCCGTTAATCATAACGGATATGGGTAGGGTAGGATAAGACAAATTCTTAACGGGTATGAATAGGATATAGGTAGATCAATTCTTAGTGGGTATGGATATGAAAATAGTTCCACCCTACCCGTATCGTACCCATTGACACCCCTACCTTGCAATACTCAAATGAACTTTGCATTTTTCTTTAGAAATTTGCAAAGAGATCCTCCTGTTGTCAAGTCAAAAGCAAAAAAGTGGCCATATAGTTTTCTAGGCATTTGTGGACAGCTCAAAAGTTGTCTAAGATATTAACCAAAAAATCCAAAGTATACCAATGAATATGTCAGTGTGGGATGTTTCGATTTGTTTCCAAAAAAGACGTTGCATTTTGCAAAAGCTTAAATTTAGGTGTTCATTACTAAATTCATGGATTTTTTAAATAAATCATAATTGATGAGTCTTTTGGATGGAAAAAAAAAAAGCCTTGGGAGAGAAAGAGAAACCGATGAGGCGATTCTGATCGAAAAAGAAAAAAAATCCAAAAATACAGAAAAAAGCAGAAACAAATTCAAATAAAAAGCTGTGGATCTCTACAATGACAGATCGCAACTCCTTTTCTCCTCTCTCTGGGCTGGATCCTGATTCACTTGTTGATTTTCCACCACTTTCTTCACATAGTACAACAATGGCGACTGGGCCTTCCCATGGGCTTCCGAATTCTGGATCTCACCTTTCATATCGACATTCCCTCCTCCAGCCTGCTAGCTACAGTGTGACTACGCGCCAAAATGTCACATCGCATTGGAAACCGAAGAATGCTACAGTGAGTACGGTCACGCGTGGGGCGTTGGTTAGAGCTACACTCGCGAAGCTGCGCGCTTCATCTTCTCCATCCTCTCCTGTGTGTTTCAAATGTGCCGATAAAGGTCATACTGCTCTGGAATGCCGAAATTCAACCCTGTGTTTCGTGTGCAACAAACTTGGACATCGATCGATCTCATGTCGATCGGTGACTACTAATCCACCGAGCCCCCGCAAAACCACTGCAAGATCTTCGTTCCACACTCTTCCCCCTTCCTCTCGACCTCCTCTCCTCCCTCTACCTCCTGTGATCTCTCCCATACCAGGTACGATGACATCGGCATCAATGAAGGCTCCGATCCGCACTCTCTACTGCACAGAAGCTAGCGATTTCGAAGAACAAGCCTTTCAGCGTAGTTTTTTCTTGACTGATACACAAGGTTGGGGGGCTTTCAAGATCGAAACGGCACTAGGCAAACTGGTGAAGCATTTTCAATGGATCGCCAGTAGGTTTGATGAACATCGTTACCTGATCGAAGCTCCTTCTCCTCAGTGGCTCGATTCCACCTTATCTCGGGGCCATGTGCTGCTGGACAACGTTCACTTCAAAATTTCTCCGTGGGACCCCTGTTATGGAGAAGGATTACGCATGATTCCCCAATGGGTGCGTATCCGAGGCTGGCCGATCAAATTCTGGCAGTGGGAAGAGTTCGAGAAGATCTTCACCGACTTTGGCGCAACGGTGCTCGAACTTGATCCCGCCACCAGATTTAAACGAGATCGACGCTTTGCTCGAGTCCGATTGGGAATGTGTGACCCGATGCTCCTTCCAGCCACTCACTGGGTGATGCATCGAGATGCTGGTGGTTATCTCTCTCGCCACGATCTGATCTTCGAGGTGGAACACCTCCGTAACTCGGGCCCTGGTGCTTGGGTTAAGCGCCAGTCTTCCCATGACGACAAACCGGGTTTCAAGGATGAATCATCTGGTCCTGGTTCCAAAAGTGCATCGAGCAAAAAAGGTCCCACATCTACTCCCAACAAAGGGATTGTGATCTCTGATACCTCTGATGGCAGTAAAAATGGCAAGACTGCTCCAACTGCCACGACCCTCCTTGATAAGGGGAAATCTGTGGCCCCTCCCTCTGATAACCCTTCTGACTCCGAAGATGACATGCATACTCAAGGTTTTGTGGTCGACCCAGCCACCTCTCAACTTGCTGGTGCCCCTTCTACCGCAGGAGGCACGTCTACATGGCTTTCCTGGTTACCCCCGGCTTATAGAGTTCATTCAGGTCGATATCCTTCTTCTTATGCTCCTTATTATGGTGAAGATACTGAGCCTATTGAGGAAATCGAAATTGTTGAGGCTCCAGTCCCTCCTCCCGCAAAGTCTGTTCCTGCAATTCCTGCTGATACCCTCCCAAGTCATCCCCCTTCTTCTCTGGTTAATGACCCCGTCGCAGTTCCTGAGCTTTCCCCTTCTGTCCATCCGCATGGCACCTCTCGGCCTGCAGGAGACGACACTAATCAGCCTGGTATCGATCCCGCCTCACCTGACCCATCCCCCGCTGCCATGGCTGCCCTCACTCAGATTGTATCTCAACTTGTTACCCCGTTACTACAACAACATCCCAAGGTGCCTGCTCAGCTCCTGACCACACCCCAGATGGCAGAAGCACCTACCAGCTCCACCAAAAGACGCCGTCGCACAGCTAAATCCGGCATTCCTTTACCTACCAGGAGGAGTGTCAGGATCAAAGCGCTCGGCGGCGACAGCAAAGATGCACTCACTAAAGCTACAGACAGAGCGCAAGCTTGCCCCACTCTCAGGAGTTCTGGTATGGGTAATTCCTTATTATCTAGTTTCCCTTACTCTAGGATGACTGCTGAGGAAGTACATGATTTATTTAGGGCTTATCATATTACTCTAGGATGTGGACCGTTAGATTCTTTTCAGATAGTGCAAGCCCTGAAAAACCTAGATAGACAGGAATTTGACAGATTAATATTACAGGCTTTTACTGTGCTTAAACAATCTAGAGCTGATCATAGTCTTTCTTTAGTTCAAAATTCTGCGGGTCATTTAGTTATTCAATGAGAGTACTCAATTGGAATATTCGAGGGCTGAATGCTCCTAGCAAAAGACGAATCCTTAAAGATATTATTAGTGAACATAAAGTAGATATTATTGCAATTCAAGAAACTAAAAAAGAGACTTTTTCCCATAGGATTTTGAACTCTATTTCTTCTCGATTTGATAATTGGTTTAATCTTCCCTCCCATGGGAGATCTGGAGGGATTCTATTTGGGTGTGATAGTGATACATGTCAAGTAGTTAGATTCATATCTCATACATATTCCATAGATGTGTTTTTATATGATAGAAAAGAAGATTGTCATTGGATGCTTACAATTGTATATGCTCCAGTAGATAGAAATTTTAAATCGGCTTTTTGGCAGGAACTTAGAAATAGTAGAATAGGTAGAGGGGAACCTTGGATTCTTTGTGGTGATTTTAATGCCATTAGAGCTAGGCATGAAAAATCTGGCACCAACTTTGATGTCAGACTTAGTAGTAAATTTAATGATTTTATTGGTGATCACCACTTGATTGAGATTCCATCTCAGAGGAAGTTTACTTGGATTAGTGGCTCTAATAAAGCTCTTTTAGATAGATTTTTAGTTAGTATTGATTGGCTAGATACATACCCTCAAACAACAGTTCAATCTTTAAGTTCGTATGGCTCCGATCACTTTCCACTTCTACTAGATACCACTCATATCTCTAAGTTTCCTAAGGGATTTAAATTTGATCCTGAATGGCTTAAACACCCTGATTTTGTTCCTCTTGTCATCAAATGGTGGGCAGAAATCCCACTTCAGGATTATAGAATAGGGCTTTCTTGGCATAAAAAGACTAAAAAAATCAGACAAAAAATGATGGGTTGGGCTAAGAATTATTATGGGGAAAAGAAAAGATTCAAAAAAGCCCTTCTTGATCAACTTCAAACTTTAGAAGACCTTAGAGATGAGCGACATTTATCTTCAGCAGAAAAAGAACAGTGGATTCACATTAAGAACCAATTAGATGATATATACTTAGAGGAAGAAAGATATTGGCAGTTACGATCTAGGCAACAATGGTTACAGGAAGGTGACTTTAATACAAAATATTTCCATAGAATAGCTAATACTAGACATAGGAAAAATAAGATTCTATCCTTAGAAATTAATAATACTCTCACCAACAGTGCTGTGGATATACATTCCCACATCCTACATTTTTACAAAGACCTCTTAGGAACACCTGGTTGTACTTTTGGCTCTACTGATCCTTCTTTTTGGGACTCACAGGATAAAGTTTCCACTCTAGAAAATGCACTTCTCATTACTCCTTTTTTAGAAGAGGAAATACACCATGCCATCTTCTCATCTGATCCCCATGGGGCCCCTGGCCCTGATGGCCTCACTTTCTTTTTCTACCAGCATTTTTGGGATACTGTCAAATCTGATTTATACCGAATCTGTCAAGCATTTCACTCCGGTAATATCGAACTCCAATTCCTTAACAAGTCCATCATTTGTCTTATTCCCAAAACAAAAGATGCCCAAGTCATTCAAAAATTTAGGCCAATCAGTTTGGTAAATTGTAGTTTTAAAATCCTGTCTAAAATTCTGACTACCCGACTTGAACCTATTTTACAAAGATTAATCAGCCCCCATCAGTCAGCTTTTCTCAAAGGAAGGTACATCCTTGATAATGTTGTACTCAGCCATGAAGTGATCCACCATTGCCAACACACAAAAGAAAAAGGAGTGGTAATCAAAATTGATTTTGAGAAGGCATACGATAAAATCAATTGGGATTACCTTCTTACCCTCATGCACAACAGAGGATTTGATCCCCTTTGGCTATCCTGGATTACCTCTTGGCTGTATAGCTCACAATCTTGCATTAATATCAATGGGGACCTCACCCCCTACTTCTTTTGCCGCCGGGGGGTTCGACAAGGAGATCCCCTGTCGCCTTACTTATTTAATTTAGCTGCTGATTCTCTATGCAAACTCTTCTTCAAAGGCAGAGAACAGGGGCAAATCCAAGGCCTTGGACCTCCTTGTGATCATCAGCAGTCCGTGACAAACTGTCACTATGCTGATGATACAATTCTATTTCTTAAAGCTGACCCAAAAAATGTTGAAACGGTATGGTGGACTATGATGTTCTTTGAAGGAATTTCTGGAATCAAAATGAATTTAGATAAGACTGAACTCTTTCCTCTCAATTTAACTCCAAATGAGGCTCAGTTCTTGGCTGACCTGTTTTGCTGTCAACTCTCCACCTTTCCTTTTAAATACTTGGGTGTACCCTTATCACATAAAAACCTCCGTACTAGGGATTGGGGATTCTTAATAGATAAAGTCAGATCTAAATTGCAAGGTTGGCAAAACCAGACCTTATCTTTGGGTGGCAGAATTACCTTGCTTAACTCGGTTTTAACTGCTGTCCCCCTCTATATTTTATCCTTATATAGAATACCTAAGAAAATTCTGAAAGACATAGATAAGATTCGACGAATTTTCCTTTGGCAAGGTACTAGTACTCAGAAAAAATATTCTCTTGTTAATTGGCCTAGTATTTGTATTGCCAAGAGATACGGTGGTATGGGCATTTTAGATCTTAATCACATGAATTGTGCTCTCTTACTCAAGTGGTGGTGGCGATTTAAGGATCCACAATATGTTAATTTGTGGAAAATGTGTTTACAAGCTAACCTTCAACTTAATCTTTTATCTCCTTTTTGGAAGGCAGTTAGCCTTCTTTCTCCTATTGGTAATATTGGTCTTAGTCGCACACCCGGTTTACAGGGTGCAGTCCAATTTTGGCATGATGTATGGTTTCACCATGTACCTTTGCACATTCAATTCCCACATTTATATGAAATTTGTAGTACACCCAATATCACAGTGCCAGAGGTCTATCACACCAATGGCAGGGCTGTGAGGTTTCGACGTGCCTTACATGGGGTGCTTCTATTAGAATGGCAACACCTCCTCCAAATTTTAGAGACATTTCCTTTCTCGTAGGAGCAAGACCAGTTGGTCTGGCAATGGGACTCCTCCGGACGATATTCTGTTCAATCTTTATATTTATTTCTTAATTTTCGTGGTATACCTAAACTACACCCTCTTTTATGGTGGAAACTTCCCATTCCACCTAAAATCCGTGCCTTCATGTGGTTGATGCACCAAAATAAAATCTTGACCAAACTTAACCTCCAAAAGAGAGGATGGAACGGTGATGTCTCATGTTCATTTTGTAACCACCCTGAAGATGCTGATCATTTGTTTTTTCATTGCTACTTTGCTAAACATATTTGGTTCTACATGGGACATTGTCAGACCCTCTTCTCTAATTGGAACTCTATTCAGGATGTGCTGAATTTTGCCTTGACATTACCTAAGACACAAAAAACTGCTTTTCTTACAGTAGTTAGTGCTGTGATTTGGTGTATTTGGACCACACGTAATGACTTGTGCTTCAATAATACAATCTCGCAATCGGGGCGTACTGTGATTCTTACTATTATTTCGTTTATCTCTTATTGGACAGGTAAGATGTCTGAACAGGTTCAGATTGCTGCAAACCATTGGTTGCCGCAGGATTTGGATGTTGTTCCTCTCCAGGTTGCCTCCCCAGATGATGCGCAGCTCCTGCAATGGATCTCTGAAGACTTGGCTTCTTGATCTAGCTATGCTCGTCTTTAGTTTGATATACAGCCCTGATGTGGCTTAGATTTCGTTGTTATATACTTGTTCTGTTTTGCTTTAGTCCTGCTATGGTGCGGCTTGTTAGCCAGTCCTAATGTGGCTGTTTCTTTCATTTATTTTACTGTATTTTGAACTCAGGTTTCATGCATTAATGAAACGGGCTTTCCGCCTTTTTAAAAAAAAAAAAAAATTACTAAATTCATGGATTATTGGAGATTTATTTCTCTTTTTTTGAATGTGCAGGATTATATTGGAGAGAATGACAACTTTCTTATACTGCACGCGAAAGTTGAAGACTGCGACCTTGTTTTCACTGAAATAGCATCTTTCTTAAGCAGTTTTGAGGTAAATTATAAGTTACCTATCTGTAATAAGTACATACAAACTTAGAAACCAAAACACGCTCGCCCTCCATATTACTGCTGTCAAAATATTTTAATAAGATACATTGACCAAACGCGAATTATTCTGCTCCGAGGATATACTGTGATTTTGATATAGGTTGTATTATATGGAACCGGAAGCGTACAATGCAAACTGGATCGAAATCAATTCGATGTTTAATTGGAACCGTCAGTTTCACGTTAAAGTTAAATTTGATGCAAATTTGATTTACATAAATCTTAATATAACTAGTATCGTGTCGTTGCAGCAGAATATATGATAAGATAACAAAAATAAATTTTTATACAAAATAACAAATTTTCATAAAAAACAAAATTAGAAATATATTCTAAATTTATCACTAATATGTATAGAAATAAGGAAGTGAACAAAAAATTAATTTGCATTGTGATTCGCCGTATAGTAAATTTTAATTGGAGAAGGAGAAATAAGGAAACAAATAAATAAAGAAACGGAGAATTATATTGCTAAATTTTAGAATCTGTTTAATTTTAATTGTAATGCATCGTGTGACGGTATGTGTGGTGAGTATGTTTGTAGCTAAATTTAAATTTCTACACATAAGAAGACAAATTATATAATTGGAGAGCTGAAATTAAATCTAAAAATTAATCTTTTAATCGTAGCCGTTGGCTGATCGAACACTCAACGTGCTTAATAATAGAATGGAGATATGCACAAATTTTAAAATGAATAGGACGGATTTCAGATGCTCATCAGACGGAATCCGTATTCTCTCAGGTACCTGAGGATACAATTAAGAATTAATTTAATTCCAACCTAGAGGTGTCAACAGGCAGGGACGGAACTCGAATATGAGTATAGGGGAGGCTAACCGGCTAAATATTATATATATATATAAAATTTCAATAAAAACTAAAATCTATATAACACAAAATAATATGATTCTTCACTATTTAATTTTGTAGAAGTTACAATAAATAATTAACACCAGTAAATGACATGTTTATCAAAATAAAATAAAAAACATATTCATATTTATAAATTTTTATTTAAATTTAGACCTAAAATTTCCAAAAATATGAAATTTTGCAACAGTCTCATTTGAGCTAATCTTATTAGCTATTTTCTACTCAATATAAACAAGCATGTAATTATTCTCTTAAACATGATTTTACTTGTGTACAAATTATACAAAAAGGAAACTTTATCTCTTCTATAATTCCATACACTAATTATTTTTGACATAATTTAAATTTTTATGTAAAAAATAAAAAATTTACAGACATTGTGAATACAAAAATATCATATTAGCGATAATATGAAAGTCAAATACTAAAATTAATCTTGATCACAAATCAATTAGTGAGAAGTTAAGTATTGGCATGGGTAATTAAATCAAATTTTCAAATATTGAAAAAATCAATCCAATAATTATAATTATTTTTTCCTTTTCATATTACACTTTTTACCTTTCTATAATTCAACAACTTTGCAAGTCAAAGATGGTTTTATTTACTTTTTCACGTGGTCAAATCTGTTAAGTTGGAAATCCAAAAGACATGTTATCTTATATATAAGCTCTTTAAATTTCTTGTACTATCACAGAGGGAGCTAATACATATAAAATAAAATAAATTTGTAAAATTTGTATGTATCTGATAACAAATTTTGAAAACTATGGAGTTTACTCACCCACCCTTGCACTATACTACCTTCCGCTCCTGTCAACGAGTATGATAAGAGTCAGATGAAAGTATTTTCGTACACGTACCCGTTACAAATTGTCATTACCCGTATTCTATCTTTACCCACTACAAATTATCTTACTCATATCCTGCCCTTATACATTATGGTTATCGGATAACAAAACGGTAGCCGGTAAATAACAAATAATGCATATATAATAATTATTGTTATTATTTACTAAATAAAAATTAAAACACATTCATTTCACCCATATATATGTGTTTTAAAGGTCTAAATATTATTGGGATATGCTGAAATTTATTAACGTGTTTTAATAATTAATTAAGTATAACACAACTACCAAGAGTAGTTGGAGAATGAATTTTCATTGCTCACTAATATATAATATATATTATTATTTTTATAATAGTTACCCGATCGGATAACGGGTATGGAATAAGCTTTATCTGTATCCTTACCCCTTTAGATAACGGAAAAAATATTTATCCATACCCAATAAATTTATTAAAAAAAAAAATCTTACTTGTATCTGTCTTGTCAAATACGGTACAGATCAAATAAACAAATAAAAGAAGGCATTTGCTTCGGTGGACATAAGGACCTATTTATAAAATGAGTCATATTTTCATTTTCAAAGTTCAAACAGTCGATCCGACTGTTCAACATTATCTCCATATTAAAATGTACTTGGAGGTCAAATTTTACATTTTTTTGAATTTTGTTACTATTTATTAAGTATTTTACAAAAACTAGTCAAATTCATACCATTGAATTTGTAAAATACTTAATAAATAGTAAAAAAAATTCAAAAAAATGTAAAATTTGACCTCCAAGTACATTTTAATATGGAGATAATGTTGAACGGTCGGATCGACGGTTTGAACTTTGAAAATGAAAATAGTACTCATTTTATAAATAGATCCTTATGTCCATCGAAGCATCCCTCGTCAAAGAATGTCATTGAGTAGCTATTGTAAATATATGGATCCATTTTGAGATTTGTGCCACGCTAAATAACGATCCGAATTTAGAAATTTACCCTCAGATAACCTGAGGGGGATACGGATTCTATCGGATGTCCCGTTCTTCTATTTTATATCGTTATTTAAAGGCTCAGAGAAGGGAAAAAAATTGGTCCAATCTATAGAATTCAAATTTGAGTCTGCTCTCTGCTGTCTACTTCCGTTCAATCAGCTTTGAAGTCCGTGCACACGAATATTGAAGTAGCGTGTACGAATCTTAAAGCGGATTTGGGCGACTGAGGTGCGTTACCGCAGCGAAATGTTGAACCTCCCATTTCTAATACGAGACGAAGTCGATCGATTTTCGAACAAATTTACCCGCTAAATAACATCAGCGGCTCGCGCTCACTCGCGCTCACTGGGGTAAGAAGAAATGAACCAAATTTTTGACGGTGGAGAGGCCAGATCGCATGCCTCTTTAATTAGGTACTTTTTTTTTGGATATTTCAAATTCAAGTGGCAAAAGCTCTTAAACGCTTTTGATTAAGCGAAGCACCATTTAATTAATTTTATTTTCGTAATCGCAAGATGCATGCCATTACGAGAACGAGATTTGAAGAGCTTTTTGGTGCAGATTCTGATTCAGGCGACGATGTTGCCAGGTAAAATCTATAATACATCATTTGGTATTTCTTCAAAATTGTGAGAATTGAATCAAAGATTTTGAAGCTGTCTACTTTTCCTCTGTAGCGATGATCTATCGCTTGATGGACTGGATGAAGAACTAAACGGAGGAGAGAATGAATATGTGAGTTTAGTGTGAGAGTGAGGCTATAGTACTATGCATAGCGCATATTGGTCCATACTATGGTTCAATATCTCTATTTTCAGAGTTCAAAGTAAAAACAGTTGATCTGAATCATTTAACATAATCTCTCTATTTTCAGATTAAATTCTACATTTTATTAAAAATATTTTCACTATTTTTTACCTATCTAAAATAATAGTAATAAAAATTAAAATGTAAAATTTAGTCAGTACATTTTCATACGAAGATCATGTTGAATGGTTCAGATCGATTGTTTGAACTTTATAAAAGAAGATATTGATCCATAGTACGGACTAATCTGTGCTATGCATAGTTTTATAGCCTCACTCAACTGGTTTTATTATTATTGTTATTTTTTTTACCAATTTGATAGTATTTCTTTTGCTCATGCTGAAGGAAGTGGCATATATCTTAGCCACTGGTATAAAACAAAAGGAGTACATAAGAGGAGTGGAGAACGGTTTGCGCCAAAATGAACAGAATTTCATTGAGGTGTGAGAAGTTATTATATATATTTTTTTTCTTTTAGTTCACTTCTCTATTCTTTTGTCTTGCAATACTCAATTTTCCCTTTTTTGGAAATTTGCAAAGAGATCCTCTTGTTGTCGAATAAAAAGCAAGAGGTGGCTATATAGTTTTCTAGGCATTTGTAAATAGCACGAAAGTTGTCTAAGATATTAACCAAAAATGATCCAAAGCAGTATACCGATGAGTATGTCAGTATATGGGATGTTTCGATTTTTCCAATAAAGACGTTGCATTTTGCAAAAGCTGAAATTTAGGCGTTCATTTACTGAATTCATGGATTATTTGGGATTTATTTATTTTTTATGTTTTGGCAAATTATGCGTCTCTCTTTTTTTTTTTTAATGGTAGGATTATATTGGAGAGAATGACAACTTTCTTCTATTGCACGCGAAAATTGAAGACTGCGATCTTGTTTTCACCGAAATAGCATCTATCTTAAGCAGTTTTGAGGTAAATAATGAGTTGCCTTTGATCTGTAATAAGTAAAACAAACTTAGAAACCAACACACACACCCCCTCTTTATTTGATGAACTCAGTTTGAATTTTTAAAAATAATGCTTACAAGGCCTATGGTTAGCATTTAACAGAGCATGCCATATCTATCACAGTGAAGGGAAGCTTTGCTGCTATTTTTAATGTATCTCAGTTTGGTTGTCGTTTCAGAAAAGTTGTTTCTATCAGTTGGAAGTTCCAATTGAATGGTAATACATTGAAAAATTAAACCATGAATGGACCACTCTAATTTGCAAGCTAACTCCTTTAACAGGCACAGATTGGATTATTGAGTTCAGAAATTACAAATCTAAGGGAGGAATCAACAGCTATGGGGATGAAGCTAAGAAATCGAAAGGTAATCAGTTCACCGATCATTTTCAAATATTTTTAAAGTTTTAACCTAAGATATTTGTGAAATATTGAATTCCAGCCATTGCAAAGCTTTTGACTAATTGAAACCAGGAACCAGACACAAACATAATTAACTTGTTGTGTCTCAATTGATATACTCTTTGCAAGCTTTTAAAAAAAGCTATTAAACTTGCAATTAAACCTATTAAACAGTTTTTGGACACTCCGGCGTCAAAATTCTCTAAAGACGTCTTCCCGTTAAATAACAATTAAACAACAATTAAAATGATTAAACCAATAAATGGCCTCCTGCTGTCAAATAAATTTGTTCAGCTTGCCTCTTTGTGGGGTTTTTTATTTGATTTGAATTGTGTTCATTTTCAGCTTTTAGAGGCAAAATTAGCAAAATTTATAGAAGATATAATAGCTTCTCCGAGAATGGTCGACACCATTATTGATGGAGAGGTACGGTTTATAGGAGGTATCTGTACCAGGTTTGAGCACTTTGTTTATTTGGTCAAAATCAACATGTCAGTGCTTACTTGCGTAAGGTACTCTAGTTAGAACTTAGAAGCAACTTCTGGTATGCAGCATATGCCTCTGCAGATGATCATGATATATAATATTTACCAGTATAAAATAAAAAGAAAAATCTCAATTGCTCCTCAAAAACATCCTTAGCACGATGACATATTTTTCTTCTCATGTTTTTAGATAAGCAGTTGTTTGGCCGTCTTGTTAATGTATATGATGACGGTTGTAGAGGTTATTTGGTCATATTTTGCATGTGGGACATTATATTCCTACCTTTTGTGGACTTTTCTGCATAACATTTCCTGTTTTGTGGATACATATATTTCAGCCGTTTGCTGTATGCAGAGTTGCCATAATGATTTAACTTCTTTTTTAAGATATGAACTGGTTCTTCTTGATTAATTTGGCAATCAGATTTGGTTGACAGGTAAATGAAGAGTACTTGAAAAATCTAGAGGTATTGAGTAAAAAATTGAAATTTGTTGAGGTTGACTTGATGCTTAATTCCTCGATGGCTCTGAAAGATGTTAAACCTGAGCTTGAAAGGCTCAAACAAAAGGCTGTAGAAAAGGTGTATTTCTATCATCTTTTTTTTTTCTTTCTATATTTGTTGCTTTTACTTATTTCAATAATAAGTTCCAATTGACTGGTTATTCTATTAGTATGATCCTGTACCAGTTGACCATCTTTTAGCGCATTTTTTGGTTCCTTGGCTTGTTTGGTGAAGAAATCATAGTTTGAGCTAGGTTAAATAAAGTTTCTATAAGAGATGTTGGTTTTTAAAAGATCCAACTGACCTGAGACGGACCGGGTTGGGTTACATCTAGACCCTAATAACTGAGTGATATGCACAACTTAATATACACTATTCACTTATATTGTAGTAACTACATAATATACAACTGTACAAATAACACATCCATTTATACTAAGCCAAAATATACATATTTGATAACTTTCTGAAGATAACTATTTTTTAATTGTTTTCCATGTCAACTCTATTTCGAGATTGTTTTTAAACTTTTGTTAATGTCTAAAGGAAAAAGGATGTCTCCATTCCCACCAAATTCAACCTAGTCGATTGTCTTTTTTGAAGGTTGACGTTTGACGTCAACAATATATTGATTAAAAAAAGTTTAGAGTTTATTTACAAAGCCGAAACACTAAAGTTAGTGACTCGGCCCCAGAACATAAAGAAATATTGACATCAACTAGCAAAAAACCTAGTCGATTGTTAAGGACTAGGGAATTACTGATTTGGGGTTGTTTATATTTTCTCTTTTTGAAGGTTTCTCAGTTTATAATAGAGATGTTTAATGACCTGACAAATCCCAATACAAATATCCAGATCATGCAAGAAAATGTTCTTTTAAAATATAAGTGAGTCTATCATTTCACACTTTTCTTCTCTTTCTGCATGCATTTCCTTTATTTCATTTGCTAGTAGTTTACAGTTGACCTCAGTTGAGATATACTTTTGCAGGTATATTATTACTTTCCTCAAGGAACATGACATGGAGACGTACAAAAATGTTTGTAAAAACTATGTTGATACTATGAACAAGGTAGACCACTTCTAGTTAAAATGTTCATTTTATAATTCATGTTTCCTTGTTTGATTTTGTTGTTACTCTGCCAAGCAGGTGTTACGGACACACTTTAGTGTTTATATTAAAGCACTGGAGAGGTTGCAACTGCAGATAGCCACATCAAGTGATTTTTGTAATTTTGACACCAGGAGCAACTATTTTTCTCTGAAAACGAATGAGCAGTTGCAAAGCCGGTCTTCTATTTTTTCCTTGGGGGATAGACTAGACATTTTAAAGGTTAATTAGATCTCATTCTTTATCTTAGTTGATTCTTGAGAGGCTTTTTGAAAGGGACAAATCTTTGAAATCCATTATTTTCAAATTAATACTGTACTTTATCCAAACCTTAGATTAAATCTTTAGTGTCTATACAATTTCTAATCGTAGGCCTCCCTCTTGCTGTAGAAGACTTCTATAAAAGAGTATACTATTATATTGAGTTGGAAATGAAGTTCTCAATTAAGGATTTCAATTAATTATATGATATAATTAGAGTGAGGCTATAGTGATATGCATAATACAGATTGGCCTATGCTCTGAATTCACATCTTCGTAATCAAAGTCGAAATAGTCGATCCAAACCACTCAACATGATCTTCATATGAAAATGTACTTGAAGACCAAATATAATATTTTTTTAAAGTTTTTTACTGTTTTTTTAGATAGATAGAAAATCACTTGATCAAAGATTCTGGATAATCAGAAAGTAATCATTTGCTACCTATCTAAAAGTTAATTAAAAAATTCTAAAAAATGTCAAAAGTTGTCTCCAAGTACATTTTCATATGGATATTATGTTGAGCGGTTCGGATTGATAATTTAAACTTTAAAAATAGTGATTTGGATCCATAGCACCATCGCCTCACTCGATATAACTAATATTATCATTGTCCATTTCAATTAAAATAGTTGAACACTTTTGGCAAAGCACTCACATGATAGACTATTTGATTATTTTTTCCTTCTTTGTAGAAAATTGATCAGCCAACACTGATTCCAGATATATCTGAGGCAAATTCCCTTAAGTACCCTTACGAGGCTCTTTTTAGGAGCTTATACAAGCTCATGATGGATACAGCCAGCTCAGAGTATAAACTATACTTATCCCTTCAATTCAATTATTTAATTTCGTTTCATAGGACTACCATAGTTTAATTTTATAAAAGTTCTATATTTTAGGTACCTCTTTGTTGAGGCCTTTTTTGAAGATGGTCCCCTATTTTATGAAGTATTTTCTGGTATGTATTTCCAGAGCATCAACTTTGGTGCATCTATTTGAAACTATAGTACATATGTGTTTTGTTAATTAATTGTATTTTATTATTTTCAGGTTCGTTTTCCATTGTAAATGAACACTTAGATCATGTTCTTCCTAATTGCTATGATGCTATATGTTTGATGCTTATGATTTGCATAATAAGAAATCACCAGGTAGTGAAGCAATCGTATATTTCCTCAATTCTAATTTTATTTTAGCTGTTAGCTTTTACAACAATAGTATTTGGTTCTTTTTTTTTTCACATTCAGGTGAAATTATGTAACAGAAGGATCCCTTGTCTTGAGTCATATTTTGACAAGGTTTGTAGTAATTTTCATTTGAACAGCTTTTGATACCATATGATTACTGGTATTATGATTTAAAAGTTTTTGTAAAGAAGATAAATCAAAAAGAAAAAGGAGTGAGAGGGACCCATGATAGTACCATATTAATCTCAACATATATATAGACTGTGCTTGTTTAATTAAGTTTATGCTTTGATAGTTTACGCCACTGTACTGAAGGCTAATTTGATTTATTTACGACTATCAGATCTTCAAACGCCTGTGGCCACATTTCAAAACAGTCCTTGACATGCATCTTCAAAGTTTAAGAAATTTTGATGTGAAAACTATGTGGGAAAATGATATTCATCCCCACTACATCATAAGATGCTACGCTGAGCTAATAGCATCTCTTATGCAGCTTAATTGTGAGTATGGAGATAATCAGGTTAGCTTAATCACATCCAAAATCATTTTGATTTTCCTTTTTTCTTTTTTACAAATTTACCCAACATGTTTGTATGGAGATAACTCATCCTTCAGACTGATGTGATGGAGGTACTTTCTATCAAATGTTGACAATTTTGCCCCTACTTCCAAAACCTTGTTTCTCTGTATTAATTCGAGGTAAACATACATGAAAGTGGATTTGTGTGCTGGGTTTCAAGTTTGTATGTACCAGTTAGGAGTTGGTTTGTTTTGGGTCGAGAAAAAAAAAATTAGTGGTTATTTTGACAACCGACACGTTTAGTGAACTAAACTTTTCTTTTAGCGATTAGATGTAATTTGCATAAAGGCAAACTAGCTTTGGGTGTAAAAAGTATGAGAACAATGGGCTTGCTTACAAGTACAGTAAAATGTGGGTACAATAGGCAAATAGCTGTTATTTTCTGATCTTATTAAGTACCTTAATCTTTGTATAATTTATGAAGCTTGGAATAAACTTGGAGAGGCTTCAACTAGCTCTAGATGGTCTACTTGTTAGATTGGCTATCAAGTTTAGGAGGCTCAAGTTGCAAAACTTGTTCCTTTTAAATAACTATGACATGATTATTGGAATTTTGAAGGTTATTATCTCTCCTGCTTAATACAAAACACTGATGTTAATTATTGCAGAACCTCAAATGAACAATGTATACACACAAAAAAATCAGATATATATATATATATGAACTTTATTTTTGAATTTTGATGAGATATACATTTACTTAAAATAAAAAAAAGGATGTAAACTGTCTCGTAAAATCCTAAAGGTATCAGAAAACCAGCCATTTTGCCCCTGCTTTAGAAAATATGTAGGGGCATATGTGATAAATTACTAAAAAAAAATTAATTTCCTAAATTTATTACATAGGAAGCTGGTGTAGAAAATGGAGGGGAAGAACTCGTATACTTCGGAGAAAAGCTCGAGTGTAATATGATTTCTTTTGTGGTAGACTTCTACATAGCCTTTCACCTATCCGTCTTTTTCACAAATCTGTAGGAAAATAATAAACTGTCGAATTCAATTTAATTTAATGCAGGAAGAGTTGCTCAGGGATCACTTTGGAGATCTGATCAATTTCGTCAGATCCTATGTTTGTAAGTGCACAACATCTTTATCTTACCCCAAAACATGTCTGATTTATTGAGTTAATTTAATTTCATAAGGTTGAGCAATTACACTATTTGTTGTTCAGCTGAAGACCTAATTTCATACAAAACCCAACCGATGTTATCAAATGTGGAGACAGTAGTTAAAGACTTTGCGGTAAAATGGAAAGCGGCACTGGAGGTGATGCACAAGGAGGTAATAACCTCATGTAGCAACCTCTTGTGTGGAATGGAGATACTGAAGGCAGCCATGGCACAGCTTCTCAATTACTACAACAGGCTCTCGGAATGTGTCAAGCTGATACCCGGCGGTTCTACGCTAAACAAAAACTTGGTCTCCATCAGCTCTATTTCATATGAAATACGTAAATATTCTAGGACTTTGTAGGATTTTTTTTTTTTTAAAATTTTCTTGAAATGATATTGAGAAATGACTAAAAATCTTAGAATTGGTACAATGTGAGCAATTCTGTTGATATGTTGATTATTGTTCTTTGTTTATTGATACTCTAGAAAACCAAATTGTTTTTCTCTGTGATTTTGTATTGCTACGAGACGAATTATGTATTTGCTACTGCGTAGGTTTTAATCTGAGTCTAAAACCATAAATTTAGAAACTAGGACAAAAAATGCACAGTAAAATTAGGTTAGATGCATGTTATCCATTTTAGGTTCTTATTATGTTAGTTCCAGAAAAATATATATATAAAAAAAAAACTCTTACTAGCTTCTCGCGTTGATCAACACATATTTTAAAGTTGTCTTGGCAGATATTGATGCAATTTGAACAGCTCTTTAATTGGTATTGGATTGATCTTTAATTGGTTTTGGATTGTGTTACATCCAAGACGTAATGAAGCAACAGAGATCGTAAATTGAACACAATTAGTGAAGAAATCGAATCAATTTTATTGAAATTCAAAGAAATGGGGATACACGACCATAGGCCAAATCTTAGCTCAAAGTAACAAATTACAATCTGATAGTCTAATTGAAACTACAGACATCTTCTCTACTTATAGGCGATCCTAACCAACCAGAAATCAAGAATTGGTTTACTAAATCATTCTAAGAGAAAAATTGTAGAAGGTTAACTTTTCTGATGCATCAAATGCGCATGAAATGAAAAAGTCTGTTGGATATTTTAGCGATTTTTCTAGGTCGGGATAAAGATAAATGTAAAT
This sequence comes from Carex kokanica, assembly GCA_025461125.1. Taxonomy (NCBI): domain Eukaryota; kingdom Viridiplantae; phylum Streptophyta; class Magnoliopsida; order Poales; family Cyperaceae; genus Carex; species Carex kokanica. The sequence continues at coordinate 33,870 of JAJGRX010001030.1, read as the reverse complement.
TTTATAAATTTATAACTAGTATTGTGATATTATAAGAACAGAATAAGAATCTCATATAAAATAACATATTTTCATAAAAAAAATCTCAAACAAAATATCATATTAAATGACAAATAACATTCTATAAATGATATAAAAAATAGAAAGAAATAAAGACATGACCAATCAATTATCAATTAATTCAAACCTTAAAAAATTTTATCAATCAATTCAAAAATTCCTTAAATAACATTTAAAAAATAGAAATAAATCATAAAGATGAAACAATTTGCATGTGATGAAGAGTACGTGTCTAAATAAATTTAGACTTCAACACATACAAAAACATAAAAAAGATGCATAGAATCAGAATATTTGATCAGAGGATGATATTCAATCTAAATTTTCATCTTTTAATAAAGACGTTAACGGGCCAAGACATCTACATGCTTAATATAAGAATGAAGATGTGCACTTTGGTTAAGAGATATTAGGCCGCCAGTGAAAAATGTATTTTCATTCCTGCCCAATAATTAGTCATATCGGACCGACAAGCTGTTCAAAGCATAATATTGAGTTTTTAGGATCTATATTATATTATCAAATAAAAAATCTAATGATATCTTATCTAAATAAATGGACCTGGGTACTTGGCAGTCATGTTCTAAAGTGTTTTATTCAACTTTCAATGTAGTTTGGGCTACTTATCGCAATTCTATTTCAATTGTATAAGAAAAAATAAATACTAATATATAACAACTAAAATTTAATTATTAGTGGCTTATGTTCGAAATATTAAATAGTTGGGTGGCTCGACCTTCAACATTTACTCAAAAAAAAAATTACGAGTTGGATTAAAATGTCTTATTATTCCTATGCTCCAATCATGATTCACTTCCTTATCTCTATTTTCAAAGTCCAAACAATTGATCCAAACTGCTCAACAAGATATCCATATTAAAATGTGATTAATTAGAGGCATAATTATATATATATTTTTTAGATAGGTACAAAATTACTGTTTTTAGAAGGTCCAAAATCTTCTATGTTTATACCTGTCTAAAAATTAGTGAAGTGTCAAAACAAATGTAAGATTTGGTCTCCAAACACATTTTAATATGAATATCATATTAAACACTTCGGATCGGTTGTTTGGATTTTGAAAATGTAGATAAATATGTCAGGCATGATGTGGGCACAAAAACAATGAATTATTTTAACCCTACTCTTTAATTACAAACATATAGAGTAATTGTTATTTTTATTAATTTATTAGTAATTATTCTAAGAGTACCACATCACAATTTATAATTATTTTAAATTGCTAATTTTAGAGATGTAATAGAATAAATTTTGAAGATGTAAAACAATATATTATAAATATTCAATATGCAGCATAAATTGAAATTATAATGCGGGTTTGATAAATAATTTTAAAGTTGTTGATATGGTAGAATGTTATGTTTGTGGTTGGAAATATATTTTAAATTTTCCACGACAATAGTATAGAAACAAAGAAAGAGAAATAAGGAAATAAAGAAAAAATCGATTTTCATTGTGATCCGTATAGAAACGAAGAAGAAGGAAACAATAAAAAAAAGATGGAGTCTGCTTAATTGAAGAGAGAGAAATAAGGAAACGGAGAAATATATCGCTAAATTTTAATTGTACCATATCTTGTAGCAGTACGTGTGGCGAGTATGTTTTTAACTAAATTTAGACTTCTACATATAAAACAAATGCATTTAATTAAAACAAGACAGATTATGTGATTGGAGGGTTGAGATTAAATCCGAAATTTCATCTTTCAATCGTAACCGTTGGCAGATCGGACACCCAACGTGCTTAATAATGGAAAATGGAGATATGTTCGAAAAATTATATTATGTACAAATTTATACATCTTCACCGTTTCTAATGTACCAAAAATACTACGCACGAATTCTCAATTTTGATACTAACACTCGGACAACCGATTTTTTTTAACTATAACATAAAAGAATATGAAATTCAAACATAAAATCAGATTGCTAACATCAGCGGTTCTCTAATGGAGAATTTTTTGTCTATAGAAACTATTAAAATAGGAAAAAAAAAACAGAAACAGAAAAAGTACATGTAGATTTTCATGAGTAGAAAGATTGGTTGAAATTTTACCACCCAATTTTTTTATTTTTTTATTTTCTTAATTAAAATATATAAAAAGTTTTTAAAAATTGATGAAGTGTTTTAAAATTTAAATATACTAGAAAGAATCCATCTATTTTTCTAAAAACTTTTATATTTTAATAGAGAAAATAAAAAAAATAGTTTGAATCGGTAAAATTTCTACCGATCCAAATCAATTCAAACTTTAAATCAGTAAAATTTCTACTGATCTTTCTACCTCACGAAAATTTATGTCTACTCATAAATTTTTTTATCCCAATACATACTTTCCGTACGCTTCACCTCGAGCGCACCAATAAACCCACATCAACCTCTCACCTGAATTGGCCCTGTCAGAATCTACCAATTTTTTTATTAATAGGAAAAAAAAAAAATATATCGACAATGGGGAACGAATATGTGAAATCTCGGAATATAGGAAAACCGTTATGGTTTATAACATCCCGTGGACGTTATGTTTCGTAACGTCCTGGTAATCCAAAATCGTTCAGTTCGCTAATTAAACAAAAGAAAAATCCAAGCCGTTATTCTCCATGACATCGAGACCACCGAAAAAAACTCTCCGTTATTTATCATAACGTCCGGAGCCTTTAATTTTTACGCAAATTGAATTAATATCCTCATAAAACATTGGTTAAACATGAGTCGGTTTAATGTGAATAATTATATCAATTAATCGCTCCTTGTAAATCCGCACAACTTTCCTTATATTAATTAATTGCTATACATACCGTGATATATTCAATAAATTTAACATTGTTAGAGCATTTCTATTATTGTAATTACAAAAATTGAATTTATTTATTACATCAGAAATTTACTCACATCAATTTAAAAATGCTTCTATTTTTTGAAATTTCAATCTTATCAATACAGTAAGAAATAATAATTTTAATACTGACAGAGATATTTTTTTTTTTTGTAATTGCAGAAATGTAGATGTTCATATTATTTGTAAATTTGTAAAGTAATTACAACTTTTTATTTTTATAGCACTTTTAGACAAATTGTTATTTTTAATAAACTTGCTAGATTAGTAAGTGCTCTATATAATTACAATTTATAGAATATATCTTGACATGTATAGCAATTAATTAATATAGGAATCAATTAATTAATTGATATAATTAATTCACATTAAACGACGCCTCATCAACGCACCATAGATATCTTGAGGCATAAACTATATAACAAGGGGAACAATTTGGTTCATCACGTACGTTCAATTCGCTTTAAGATCCGTGAGCGCAAATATTAAAAGCGGACTCATCCATTCTCCTAACTCCTCTCCGTCTGAACTCTCTCGACTCACGCTAACCCAGTCGCAGCGCCGCGCAGTCACGCACGACCCATCACAGCAACTTAGCAACAGCACCACCACAACCGCCGACGGCCGCTTCTCTCGCTAACACCAACAGCGTCCGCGTCTCTTCACTCTCCATTCTCCAAGGTATAATCTATCTTGATGTGATAATAAGCTATTTGTTTAAATTTTGACTTAAAATCATGGTTACATCAACTAGAGACCACCCAGATCTCTCTTCTATTATCTACCCATATTCTGAAAATTTGTCTGCATTTTTCATTTACTTCCTGTTGATCAGAAGGTTCTTTTGTTCCCTTAACCTATGGTTCTATGATGTATGATTTTGTACATAGTTACAATTTCAGTTTCTATATTAATTTTATAAAATGACAATTTTTCGACTTTAAGTGAATTAAATCTAATTGACATGTACTTTTTTTTTCTGTTTGCTTATGTTAAAAGGGGGAAATTTCATGTATCCCCCTCAAAAAATTCAATATTACGTATTTCCCCCTCTAAACTTTGAAATTACATATTTCCCCTTCTAAACTTCCCAAACTCACAAATTTACCCATTTAATCAATAAAATATATTTAATATATTAAAAATACTTAAATAATATTATTTCGGATTCTAAATTTTTTTCAGACCATTATACCCCTTCCTCCTTCCAATCTCGTTCTTTCTCTTCAATTCATGTGCGTCTCACACCGTCCCCACCTATGGATCGGAGCAATGCGGCGAGCTCCAGCTGTGTCAGGCTGCCGCACCATCCATGTCGAATCGGCAAAAAAATGTCACGCAGCTGCTTCAATCCATAGATGAGGACGGTGTGAGACGCTCATGAATTGAAGAAAAAGAACAAGATTGGAAGGAGGAAGGGGTATAATGGTCTGAAAAAAATTTAGAATCCGAAATAATATTATTTAAGTATTTTTAAATATATTAAATATATTTTATTGATTAAATGGGTAAATTGTGAGTTTGGGAAGTTTAGAAGGGAAATATGTAATTTCAAAGTTTAGAGGGGGAAATACGTAATATTGAGGTTTTGAGGGGGATATATGAAATTCCCCCATGTTAAAATTATGTACTGTTTGGCTGTTAAATTATGTTAAATTTAAAGATGTACTGTATTTGGTTTTGGTTAAATTTGTTAAATTTGCTTTCTATTATGTACTGTTTAGAAGAAATTCAAATTGCTTAAAATTCAAACATCAATTGGTCTTAACGAGTTATGAGTCAACTCGAGCTGATAATGAGTTGAGTTTTCAACTCGGTATTGCTTTCCCAACTCGAGTTGACTCACTCATTAACTTAATGAATGAGCATGGGCATACCCCAAGTCCCTTGAACTCGGTTCATTAACAACCCTAATAATGTCTGATAAGTCCTATATCCAAGCCGAAACACTCAAAACTGTCTTTTTATCTAGCATTTGGTATTTGTTTGTTTGATTTTTCCTAGTATAATTTTCATTCGCTGAAATAAATTTTTTGTACTAGACCCTATCAGGGTTGGGATATATTTGGGAACATTACCTTCTCCTGGTGAAACTAGAGTTGGACATTTAAACATGCCCTCAATTAATTAACACAAATCCTTTCAGTGCATGGTTTTATTAATCTTTTGTTGTTGTTTAATATGCAAAGAAGGTGCATCCTCTATATCTTCTTACTTTGCCCGATGGCATTATTTGTAAATTAAGCTTACTGGTAGGCTTTTTTGTTATCATTCAATATTGATTTTCGTCTCTTATCTTTTGAATTGAATTCTATTCTCATAAGTTTTGTTTCTGATCAGAGTGTAACCCATCCATCGATCAGTGCCCTAGAGCTAGTAACCTTCTCTTCTTTCTTCGAGGTAACCTTCTGGAAATGGCGGCGGTGCTTAATATTGAGTGCAAAGCAACATCTCTTGGCATAGACCTCTCTACCATAGATTTGATCATGCTTCCTCCTGCCGATGATTTCGGTATTAAAAGGTACCCTAATTTTCGACGATGCTTTCATTTTTTATTGTTGTTTTATTCTTTCTTAAAAATTTCAGTGATGATGAGGACATTCTTCATGAAGAGGAGGCGCCAGAATTTGAGGCTGGTTGTGGGAATGTAATCGTGGTAGATAACCTACCTGTTGTATCCCCTGAGAAATTTGCCAAGTTAGAGGGGGTGGTTCGCAAAATCTACAGTCAGACTGGTGTAATAAAAGAAGGGGGTCTATGGATGCCAGTAAACCCTGATACAAACATGACTCTTGGCTATTGCTTCATTGAATTCAACACTGCTCAGGTTACTATTCTGTTAACTAGGGGTCATAGTTTGGTATCATAATGCATTATTGTTAATTGCATAGGGCTTATTTCATGTATGCATCTCTAAGTGACAATATCGTGTATGCATCTCTAAGTGACAAATGACCTCCCTAAGAAGATCTCTTACTACAAATGTTTATATATACAAGAAAGAATATGATACTTATTGTACTTTTTTAGCAAGAAATTATTAGAATAGTTTGGAGAGATCACATCAGAGTGTATAATGAAGCATGCACTCTTTTCCAAGGTGATATGCATGATAGTTTGCTGTTTGGTAGGGACATACATTAAATTATTATCTTTATTTTCAAGCCTTGAAGGGCCTCAATTAAGCATCTGAGGAACAAGAGAAAAATAGTAAAAAATTTATTGCACTGTTAATGGTTAATTCAATAGTAATAAAAAAAAACTTAATATTTTGTATGTATTTGAAGAGAATCGAGCCCGATATGCTGTTAATGGTTAATTCAATAGTAATAATAGTGCTATGTTGTACTACTCAATATAGTTTTGTAAAATGTTAGACGGAAGAGGAGTAATATAGTGTAGAAGAGTTGTAATATTGTATGGGAATTTTATTTTACACAATAAAATATAAAATATAAATTAATACTGAAAAAGATCAATTGCATCTACATATGGATCCTTTGTATACAATTTTTATTGTGCAGAATTTTATTTAAAGTTGTGACTTTTTTTCTGTAGAGATAAAAAAACAAAATATATCGTAGAGAAACACATTTTTTTCTATGCATATTTTATTTCTTTTACTTTAAAAGAACTTGACAATTTTGGAATCAAATATAAAATAAGAATAAAGTTGTAAAATTCAAGTAGTTGAATTATACAATTTTTTGCTCAACCATAATGTTAGATTAAAACCACTTAATCAAATAATTATTATAAATAGAAATCAGGAAGAGTTTTATTCCACCCTTTTGACGGAACAACAGAATGGTACTATTCTGGCATTATTCCAAAATATTTGGCAATGTTTTTTAGCAGAATAACAGATTGCACACTACCAAGCGAGCCCAAACAGTAGCAAGTTGAAGAAATCACCATCATGTTGCGTTGCAAGCTATATTTATTTTAATCGCATCATTTTTCTATCTAATAATTTGATGAACACAACATGACAGGAAGCTAAAGAAGCACAGGAGAAGACTGAAGGGTACAAGTTAGACAAATCTCATATATTTGCTGTCAATATGTTTGATGATATTGAGAAGTACTTGAATGTCCCTGACGAGTGGACCCCAGCTGAAATTAAACCTTATGAACCTGAAGTATGTATACCAATTCCTCTTCGCTGACCTCATTTCTCATATCATCAGACAGCCACATATCTGTCCTCACAACTGACTTCTTATTTCTTTGTTAAAATTTTGACAGGAAAATTTTCAGCACTGGCTGACTGACGAGAAGGCCAGAGATCAATTTGTAATCCGTGCTGGGACTGTTACTGAGATATTTTGGAATGATGCAAGGCAGGTGCGGCCTGATCTTGTGTATCAGCGCCAGGTGTGCTCTCTTCATCTTATGTGTGTCTTACTTTTCAATATCTGTTCAATACTTATATCAGCATCTGGTTTGACCAAGGACCTGTCAGGTTAGATCATCTTGAGCCAGACCAGTTGGGTAAAGAAAATAATAAAACCATAAACCAGACCAGCTTCATACCATACAATAGCATCTGTATACTACTTGATAGATTTTTCAAATTATTTTATAATTTATTCTTCCCTTTTTCATTCTTCCTGGGGGATGAGGTGACTGGGTAGACTAGCTAGGAAGCTTTCAATCTTTCTCTTCTGATGTTATATATCAGGGGTACTCATAATGGTTTTGTTGTATATTTATTTGTTTATTTGCTTTTTTTCTTTTTTTTCTTTTTACTACTTTTTTTTAACAGTATTGGACAGATGGCTTTGTACAATGGTCGCCTCTGGGAACATATTTGGCAACAGTTCACAGACAAGGTGCTGCTGTCTGGGGTGGGAAAAGTACTTTTAACCGTATCCACAGGTTTCCTCATAACCAGGTGTGTGTTTTTCTGTGTGGTGCATGTGTGTCTGAATGGGTGGGAGAGAAGAAGTGTGTCTTTGTGTTTGTTGATAGCAAGTATGACCATACCAGGATTGTTGCTCCGGTACTTGTATCATTATAGGTTGTACATGATCATGTTGGGTAGACTTGTTTGAATAAATTAGCTGTCATACAGAGCCTAGGGAAGAATTTACAATTTAAATTGGATTTTGACCCTTAATTTACCTCTCAATGCAACACCACAAATTGGTCGAGTTTTCCATGGTCGTTTAAATTTCTATGGTAATGGCAAGGTTGCACTAGTACTGGAACAGCTTGTGGGGTCAATCTGTTGAGTCACTGCTTAGATTTAAGGCCAATTCAAGTGGAAACAAAAGCAGAGACAAAGGAAGGAAAAGAAAAAAAAAACAAAGAGAAGAAAACTCTCGTGGAGTCATACCACAAAGTGTACCACCTTGGAGGATTTAGATTATATTTGCAGTGAAAAACTTGATTTATCTTCGTGAAATTTTGATTATTTTAACAGGTAAAACACATTGATTTTTCCCCTGGTGAAAGGTATCTTGTAACATATAGCAGCCAGGAGCCCAGCAACCCTCGTGACACTCACGTAAGAAACAAATCTCAGTTACAAATTAATTGTGTCATATTTTTTGTTTGTCCTATGCTGTTGTAATTTTTTTTTTTATTGTGTAAATTTTAGAGGATTGTGCTGAATATATTTGATCTGAGGAGTGGAAAGCTAATGCGTGATTTCAAAGGAAGTGTTGATGATTTCACAACTGGAGGCAGTGTTGGTCTGTCTGGTATTTCATGGCCTATTTTCAAGTAAGAAATACCAATATTAACCTTTGTCAAACCAAATCTGGCAAACTTGTCGAGTACAGAATGAATCTGATAAGAAAACAGGACCTTAATTAGAAACATCCAATTGTTCAGTTGCTTTTGTATTGAGTGGGAAAGAAGAGTACTGTTCCCATTTCAATCTCTCTGTTGTGTTTATGAAGGTGGGGTGGTCGGAGAGAGGACAAATATTTTGCTAGGATAGGGAAGAATGCGATTTATGTGTACGAAACTGAGACATTTATTCTTGTGGATAAGAAGTCATACAAGGTGGACAATGTGGTTGACTTCAGCTGGTCCCCCACTGATCCGATAATCTCTCTTTTTGTCCCAGAATTAGGTGGAGGCAATCAACCTGCCAGGGTAAGTTATGATTTGAGATCTCTTGATTTTGCTATGGTTTAACTTTTAAATGGTATTTTCTTTTCTTGTACTGCTCACTTGGCAATCTCATGTAGGGCAAGGGTATATTGAAAACACATTAATTTGACATCCATGGCAACCGACCAAAAGAAATTGTAGATATGTTCTCTATAGTTTGGATAAATTGTATCAAACTTGGTGAAATTTGAGAATGCTTGGTCACTGATCAAGTGCAGATAAACTGAACCATTAATTTTTTTCAAACCTCTTGATGGACGACCAATCAATTTTCGAGTTCCACCAAATTGGATACACAAACTCTCTAAACTATTGGGAACATATCTAGAATTTACCCTTTTTTTATAACTTTTTTGTTGGTTGTTAAATAAGATCAATAATGTATTTCAGCTCATAGTTCTTATCTATGGAGTCCGGTCCTTGTCACGTTTGCTGTGTTCGTAGGTAATGTCATTCTCTGTATATTTGCATGGTATGCCATGCTCATGCTGATAGAAGTTAATCATAGATAATGTGTTTTTTTTTGTTGTTGTTCATAATTAACATCCTTCATTATTTTCTTAAAATATGTTGTCCATAAAACAGGTTAGCCTGGTTCAAATGCCTAGGAAAGAGGAGCTTCGTCAGAAGAACCTTTTCTCTGTGAGTGACTGCAAGATGTACTGGCAGAGCAATGGAGAGTACCTGGCAGTTAAGGTGGACCGGTACACCAAAACAAAGAAATCCACTTACACAGGATTTGAGCTCTTCCGCATCAAGGAGCGTGATATTCCGATTGAGGTGCTGGAGCTAGATAGCAAGAATGACAAAATCATTGCTTTTGCTTGGGAGCCGAAAGGCCACAGATTTGCTGTTATCCATGGAGACGGGCCTCGTCCTGATGTATCTTTTTACTCGATGAAGACCGGTGGTATTACCACCCGTGTGTCCAAGCTCACTACTCTGAAGGCTAAGCAGGTGATCATAATTCATATTTAAACTTGATTAAATTTTTATTTTGGCTGAAGTGCCTCACAAGGCAGATGGGAAAGGTAGTTTCAACTTGAATATGTGGGTTGATCTATATTTTTTTATTCAAATCTTGGTTCTCAAGTTAAAAGTCTATTGATTGAAAAGTTGAATTGGATCTTAATCAATTTTTATTGAATTTAATCATAAAATGAAGATTAATTGGAATTAGAATTTAATCAATCTTGTTTCTTTGATTGGCATTGTATGATGCTTTGGGTATTAAATTGGGATTTCTATAATAATAATAATAACAAAAACAATGACGCTGATCGACTGGTGATACTGCTCCAAATTCCGATTTTAGAGTTCCAATTGGCTGATGTAATCTACATATTAAAGTCTAAGTTTTGGTTGAAGCCAAATTTATAGTTCTTTTATTGATTCATTGGATAAGAGAAAAATCATCGACTTTGAATTCTGGACTTCCCAATAGCACCACTTTCTCCCAATTCATAAACTAGTAGAAAATCTAAATGAAATATAAGATTTGGTTTCTAACAAGAATTTAATATATAGATCTTATTTGAGAGGTTTTCAGCTGATTAGAACTCTGAAATTTGAATTTGGAGCCATAGCACTGGTCGATCGGTGCTATGCATAGCAGTGCAGCCTAAAACCAATTATTATCATTATTATTAATATTTCATTATTGAAAGTTTTGTTTACATAAATATTTTTCAAGCCATCTGAAGCTGACTGGATTTTAAAACCCTAACTGCTACGACAGGCAAACGCACTGTACTGGTCTCCATCAGGCCGGTATATAATTCTAGCAGGGCTGAAGGGATTTAATGGCCAGCTTGAGTTTTACAATGTGGATGAACTCGAGTCAATGTCGACAGGGGAACACTTCATGTGTACAGACATTGAGTGGGACCCGACTGGCAGGTGGATTATTTTCAAAGTTCTTATTTTATACATTTTGTTGGGTTACCAGAACTATACTGGTCTATTCTGGTCATGGTATTTGATGACACTTGTGAAGGGACAGGTACCCATTGGAACCTGCTTTTCCTTTGCCCTTTTTTGGTACATCTATTTAGGAAGGAATAAATTGGTACCTTATTCTTAGGTTTCTTTGTACTTGATTGCTAGTTCAAAGCCAGGTTCCTTTCCTTTGACAGCAACCATGTATCCATCAAAGCACTTGTACCGAGTTAGCTGTGTGTGTTGTGAGCCTGTACTGTTACTGGCATGTCCTGTTAGTACTACTTTAACAATTGTTGTTAATCATTTGGTTATTTTTTATTAGCCTTGTGCCATATTATTTTGGATGTAGGTATGTTGCCACCGCTGTTACATCGGTGGAGATGGAGAATGGTTTTCACATTTGGTCGTTCAATGGCAAGCTTCTCTACAGGATTCCCAAGGATCATTTCTTCCAGGTATTCTGAATAACCAACTACAACTGTGTGCCACAGTGCATTAAATTTGTTCTTAATTATATATAACAAACACATGCATGCAGTTCCAATGGAGGCCACGACCACATTCTCTCCTAAGCCCCGAGAAAGAAGAAGAGATCAGCCGCAATCTGCGCAAATACAGCAAGAAATACGAGACAGAGGATCAGGATGTCTCATTGGCACTGAGTGAACAAGACAGGAAGAAGCGCCGTGCCATTCAGGAAGAGTGGGAGACATGGACAGCTCGTTGGAAGCAGTACTATGAGGAAGAGCGGGAAATAAGGTTGCAACTGAGGGATGGTGAACCGAGTGATGATGAGGGAAACCAGGAGAAGTATGAGGCCAAAGAGGTTGAGGTTGAGGAGGTCCTTGATACCCGTGAAGAGATCGTCAGTTTTGACCAGGACCAGTAACTAGTAAAATGTTTCTTTTCACTTTTCTACCTTAATTGGGGATTTTGTTTAGGTCGTTTGCAACGGCGTAGGGAGGTAAGCATGCTATTACTCTCCTTTGTCTCTGGAGTATATGGCGATTAGCATGCTTTTGCCCTGTTTTTCTTGTGCAATTTTCTTTCAGTTAGAAAGTATGTTGAACTTTTTTCTTTATTGCTAAGATTTGTATCATTTTCCAGAGGTCTTTAATCATATGTTTAGTTTTGACTGTTTCGGTTGTGATAAATTTTAGAAGATATATGTGATGTTCTGATGCCTAGGATCCAGAAATATATTAAGATTCGACTTTACCACTATGGCGTTGGATCATAGTGGTAAATTATACAGGATCCAGAGAATTTTTTTTATAAACCATAATTAAAATTTTGTTTTTTTACGAAACTAACATGTTTACTTTTTTTTTTTTTTAAAACCATAAGAACTGAAATTTCATTTCGGTCTGAATTTTTTTTTTTTATTCCTATTTCGGTCCGGTCCTTTTTTTGGATTTTCTGTGGTACTTTTTTCATAAGTTTTCATATGAGCCGCCGTAGAAAATAAAAAAAGGGGACCGTTTCGGTTCAGAATAAAAAAAAAATTTCGGACCGAAATAGCATTTCGGTTCTTATGATTTTTGTAAAAAGAAAAATAATCACGTTGGTTTCGTAAAAAAAAAAAAAAAAATTAATTATGATTTATAAAACTTAATTAGGAAACATAAGTGTGTGGAACATGAGTTGGAACATTTCATCCGATCTCTTTAATACACGAGAGAGCACACATAACATGCCTTAGGGCATACTGGGGGATGGCATGTCAGGAAGCTGCAGGATTTGTAAGATAAAAGAAAGATCTTAGGGCTAGGCCCTTTAGGCAATCTAAACCATATTAACAATGCAAACAAAACCTTACACAAAATGTAACTGACGTACTAGTCCTTAATCAAACCATATTATATGTCCTAGATGAAGCATTCAAAATTTCAAATTATTACTGACTAAACTGTGCAAAATCCTGCAATTTATATTGATTAAGTTAACGAAAAGGTGTTATATCAATCTACAAATCCAACTAGTTAACTAATTACTAAAAAAAAAAAATGAAAAACAACCAGTTTTAGATTAAAAACAACTAGAAAAAAGATAAAATATAACTAGTATTAGATCAAAAATAACTAATTATACATGAAATACAACTAATAGAACATGAAAGACGACTAGTATTATATTAAATACAACTAGAAGAAGATAAAAGACAACTAAAATAAGATTAAAAACAACTAGTGGTAATATTAAAAGAAAAAGAAAGACAACCAATAACTAGAAGAAAATGAAAGACAAAAAAAAAATACAACCAAAAGATGGAAAACTATTAAAAGAAAAAGAAAGATAACTAATAAAAAATGAAATACAACTAGAAAAAAATTAAATTCAAATAAAAAATGAATTACAAGAAAATAAAAAACTATTAGAAAATGAAAAACAATTAGAACAACATAAAAAACAAAAAATCCAAGACGAACAACTAGAAGAAAATTAAGAAAAACTAGTAGAAAAGAAAAAACAACAATTAGAAGATCAAAAACAATTACAAGAAGAAATACCACCAGTAGCAAGAAAAAAACCAGTACAAGATAAAAAAAAAACAACTAAAAGATGATGAAATACAATTCGAAGGCGATGAAATACAACCAGTATTAGATAAAAGACAACCAATAGAACATCAAAAAGACAAACAATACAAGATGAAAGAAAATTAGAATAAGATGAAAGACAACTAAAATAGGATGAAAGGCAACTAAAGAACATGAAATACAACTAATACAAAATGAAAGACAACTAAAATAAGATGAAATACAATCAGTAGAAGATGAAAGACATCCAGAATAAGATTAAAAACAAATAGTAGAAGATTAAAAAAAGGGTCCGACTAATTGTACCCAAAGAGTTGTATCCAGTTTTTACCCAAGAAAACTGTCATTTGACTTGTGCGAATACTGTAAAATACTATAATAAATACTGTAACTTCAACAACAAATCATGCATAATACCTAGTTAAAAATTCTAACAACCCAGTTTTTACCCAAGTTAGTTAAAAACTGTTAGGAACTAGAAAAGTAACTGTACTTCCAACTGTACTTTCAGCTTCTAGAAGACTTAACACAAATCACTTCCAAAACTTGTACGGCTGTACTTCAAGCTTCTAGAAGATTTGAAAAACACACTTCTAAAACTTGTTGTTATTTACAAATTACACTTAAAATTATGCAAAATTAATTTTTTTGCATCAAAATTAATTTTTTTTTTCGAAATTAAAATTAAAATTTTTTTTTGAATATTTTTTTTAAATTCATCATTTTTTCTTCAATTATTAATATTCATATATTCATATATATCATGTAAAATAAGATTTCAATACTATAAAATTAGCAGATGCAAACTATAAATCTAACAGATGTTAACTACAAGATTTCAATACTGTAAATTTGACATATGAAACTATAAAAATATCATATACAAACTATAAAATGACACCAGTCACAAAAAATTCATATACTGTAACATTTCACCACAACATAAACTGTACCATTTCACCACAAAAAAATCATTAAAATCAACTGTACCATTTAACCATTTCATTTCACCATCAACTATACCATTTATCATTTCACTATTCACAAATATTTTCAACTGTATCAAACATTAACTGTATCTAACATCAAACACAAACAAAAAGCTATTCAATCATTGCAATATTTGGATGGTTACATCAAACATTAACTGTATTTGGATGCGAATTATTTGGTAGCGTGATGAGCTTCATTGCTAGAACGACACGTTCTTTAGAAATGTCATCCTACAAAAAAAAAGATTTGTAAGGGATTTAGATTTATGCACATCAGTAGAGAGGAAAATGATAGGGCGCATAGGTTAGCACAATTAGCCAGAACTGTGAAATTACTTATGATGTATGTAATGTTGGGTTTTGACAGTTCAAACCCATTGATTAGCTTAAGATGCGGAAAGACCGTAAAACAAAGAATTTTCACGTCTAACTCAAGTCGTGGATTAAAAGTGGTATGTCAGATAGACAACCGAGGGTGTCCACCTCCAGTCTATCTTTGGCATCAGAACCCCTTTTAATCCTTTACAGATCTACTCCATGATTGATTTCTAAAACTTAAATCTACTTAACAATTAAATATATTAATATAATATTTATACCTCGTATCCAAATTCCAATTGGATTGCAGACTGAGTGAGAAGAGCGACATCTGGGAATGACTCGTCTTGGAGCACCAGATGTCTGGTGCCTCTATCGGTTATCCACCAGGACTAACCGGAGAGCGGTTTATTTCTTTTGCCAGAAATACTATAAACCGCAGGATTCTGCAAAAACACTATTCATCGAGAAAAGACGAAAACACGTAATCACAAATTTGCAGTTATTCAGATTCACTAATAAGCAAAACTAAAATACTGCGAAATTCAGGAAAATACTATTCACCGATCCCGTAAATATTCTTCTCAACAACCCGCAAGATTATACATCAATTACGTATAACTTATTTTTCTCAACCGAAACACTATTTGGTAGAGAAATTGAGAAAGAGAGAAAATAGATTACCGAACTGATCAAACATATTCGATATCTCAAAAATTAGTATTCTATTCTCTACCCCCATCCCTCTATTTATAGGCCTAAAATGGATATGAAATGACCATTTTGCCCTCGGGTGGATATGGATGATGATATGTCATGTGGATAAGAATGATGACGTGTCATGTGGATAAAGATGACATGTGAAAAGACCAAAATGCCCTCGGCACAAATTCAATTAATATCCATATAATTATTCTGAACAATTATATTTCTTGCGGTTGTTTGTTTCGGTGACTTTTATACAACGTGTCGTGCACGTTTATAAATTAACCGTTATTTTTGCTTGTCATATAAATGACATTTATATTTAATTATATCAAGTATAATTAATTCTATCCATCTTATTATTAATCATAATCAAATCATAATTAATCAATAAGATTCTCCGAGTAGCTCCTATATGATGTGACCCAATAGGATCTGTGTTATGTTGGTAAATAGAATTAAAACTGTTTTAACTTCTATAATCATAGGAGGCATCTGACATCTGCACTATGACCATCCAATTACACAGATGATGCTGTACTATACAATACCACGATCCAGTAAACTATTTACTCGTGTTAATTTTTTTATCTCATAGTTATCATATCAGTTTCAAGGTAGGTGTGTGTCATCCTTGCAAACTTAATTTTTTCTTGATCTTGAACAGATTACCAAATATAATTACTCTTGTAATTATACCGCATGCAGATAATCTTATTCTATCAAGGGGCCCAGTGATACTATAACTCGTATAGATATACGATGGACAATAGTACTTTTGGTAAACCATCACTACCTCAGCTAAGCTATGTATACCGAAGAGCTACCGTTATAACTGCGTTTTACCGATAGCGTTAGGTAACAATCACACATACACATCTCTTAGTAGGAAAGATGAATACCTCATACTTTAGAACTAAACACTGAATGAAAACATTAATGACACGAACACAATTCCATTTAATGTTTCATTCGGGGTCTGTCAAATATCATGTTCTTGAAACATGTATCTATGTGATTAAAATGACATCTCTTGTCAATGGTTTGTAAAACTTAACCATCTTTTAATCCACATACTAACCTTGTAGCGGTAATTAGTGTTCCTACTAATTACCTCGGTTAGAGACTCTTAAGAGTATATATCATCTATATTATGAAGTTTCACAATTCCATTCATTGACTCTAGTCAGATAAATGAATGATTCATAAATACAATAATACTCAAGGCAACAAAATGATATATAAATAAACATTCAATTCATGAACTAAATATATATAATACAATTATCCTATTTTATTGACTTCTAGATTATTACACTAACATGTAAAATAATGTGAAATTAATGATGAATGAAACAAATACTGTAAAACAACTCTGTGAATACAGTAAAATTATGATGAATGATGAATGAAACAAATACTGTAAAACAACTTTGTGAATACTGTAAAATTGTATGTCAATACTGTGAAATTACTTATGAAGTATGTAAAATACTGAAATTAATGATGAATGATGAATGAAACAAATACTGCAAAACAACAATGTGAATATTGTAAAATTGTATGTCAATACTGTGAAATTACTTATGAAGTATGTAAAATACTGTGAAATTAATAATGAATGATGAATGAAACAATACTGTAAAATAACTCTGTTAATACGGTAAAATTGTATGTCAATACTGTGAAATTACTGATGAAGTATGTAAAATACTATGAAATTAATGATGAATGATGAATATGTAATATCAGGAAATATGTAATGTTAATGTTGGTGAAATAGAAGTATACGGGTATTTGAAAGTAAAATATATACATAATAAAATTACCTGTGTAAAGTTCATAGGCATCTTAGTGATCAGATTGTACACATAGCGTAGCAAAAAAATAACACAGTCCATCGATTTTGGTGTCTGCTTTGGGCAGTTCTGATGAATAATGCCAAGATCTTTCAAGAAGCTTTAGCTGAAAGAAAAAAACGATATCAACATCTTTAATGTATAATAACTTCAAGTGTGGCATGAATCCTGTAAAATAACTCATACATCTTATAAAACTATTGTATGAATCATGTAAAATACCTCATATATCATACAAAACTGTTAAGTATATTATGTAATAGTATAATGCATTTCAACACCTAATCATGTAAATCATTGGCAGAATCATGAAAAATTAGTTGAAGAATACTGTAAAAGGTTGCATACATAATTTTTAAAGAGAACACTCACAAGTTCTAATCCTATAAAATAACTCATAGATCTTATAAAACTAAGGCATGAATCCTGTAAAATAACTCATACATCTTATAAAACTATGGAACATAATCCTGTAAAATAACTCATATATCCTACAAAACTGTTAAGTATATTATGTAATAGTTTAATGCATTTCAACACCTAATCCTGTAAATCATTAGCAAAATCATGAAAAACTAGTTAAAGAATACTGTAAAAATGTTGCATAGATAATTTTTAAAGAAAACACTCACAAGTCCTAATCCTGTAAAATAACTCATACATCTTATAAAATTATGACATGAATCATGTAAAATAACTCATATATCCTACAAAACTGTTAAGTATATTATGTAATAGTTTACTGCATTTCAACACTTAATCCTGTAAATCATTGGTAGAATCATGAAAAACTAGTTGAAAAATACTGTAAAAGGTTTTTGAAGAATACTGTAAAAGGTTATAAACTATTGCATATATATCTTGTAAAACTATTAAACAGACCCAGTAAAAAATAAAGAAAATAAATACAATGTATAGATAGTTGAAAACTGCAAAGTCAATCCATGATATATAAAATAAATAGAATGAAAACTATTGCGTGAAACCTATCAAACAACTGATATATCCTATAAAACTGTTAAGCATTTCATGTAAAATATTGTACATTTAAGAACATCTAAACAATCTGCAAATTCAATCCATAATATGTAAAATAAATAGAATGAAAATTATTGCATGAAACCTGTAAAATAACTAATATATACTATAAAACTATTGAGTACATAATGTAAAATATAGTAAAAATCATACCTCACTTCTAACTGGAAGCTCAAATGGCAGCGGTTAAAAAAAACCAAACTAGGTTCAAGCCCAATTTCTTCCTTGGCCCCTCTCAGTGCCATTTCTTTTTCATCCCAATCCCCTTCCTCCATCTTTCCTCCCGGCAACGACACCTCTCCTAATTTGAACTACACTATCAGTAAAACTACGTGATAAATTTAAAACTGGCCACTTTGCCCCTAATTTGATAACTCAATACATTATTTAACTAATTAGACCTAAGACATTAAACAATCTAATTAAAATAGACAAAAAGTTATAAATCTGGTACTCAAATGGCAGCTGGTACATACGGAAAAAAAGAGTTCTATACAAGCATCTAAATGAAAAAATATCCAGGCTCAAAACACAGAAATCTAACCATCTTGATTATTACACAATCCTAGTAAAGTTACTAGCTTTTATTCATAAATATTTTCATAAAAAACAATGAATAAAACATGAAAATAAATTACCTTAGCAAAAGAACCATGCTTGTTTCTACTAACAACAGGTTATGCATTCGTGCAACTATTTGCTCACAAGCATCTAAAACGGCAGCCCCATACATGTCTGAACTTGCTGATGCTGCTGTTGGGGATGAATTGGGTACCTAAAGCACATTAAAATATTACATTAATATAAGAATAATTTTGTCGAACACCTGGCAAGCATGGTCGAAACAGTGCTCTAAGCGATTTCTTCTTGTGATTTTTGCCTCTCCAAATCGCACTGACTGAATTTCACTAGATCGTTGCCGTCGCTGCCACTGCCGTCACGCGTAGTTGAGAGGAGAGGAGAGGGGAGAGAGCAAAGTGGAGTGAGTAGAGAGATCGGGAGGAGAGATCAAATTTTTTTGTTTTTGTAGAGGAAGAAACAAAACGGAGAGAGAAGATCAGATCGGGAAATTTCTTTAAAAAGGAAGTTGTTGGAAGTCGTTGGATTTGGACAGTTAAAATGCTTTAGAAAGTATTTTGGGTAAAAAATGGGAACAATAAGTTGGGTACTAAAATATTTTCTCTTAAAAAAACTAGTACAAGATAAAAGACAACCAGATGAAAATGAAAGACAACAAGTTAAACATGAAAGATAACAAAAACAATATGAAAGACAACTAGAAGAAAATGAAATACAACTAGTAGAACAAAAAAGACAACCAGTACAACATGAAAAACAACTAGAAGACGATGAAAGACAACCAGTACAAAATGAAAGACAACTAAAAGAAGATGAAATACAACAAGTAATAGATAAAAGACAACCAGTATTAGATGAAAGGCAAGTAGAAGAAGATGAAATACAACTTGTAATAGATTACATCCAGTAGAAACGTGAAAGATAACTAGTAAAAACATAGAAGACAACATGTAAAACATGAAAGACATCTAGTAGACACATGAAACACTACCAATACAAGAGAAAAGTCAACTAGAAGAATATGAAATACAACTAGTAGTAGAAGAAATACAACTAGTAGAACGTGAAAGACAACCAGTAGAATGTGAAAAACAACTAGTATAACATGAAAAGCAACCAATATAAGATGAATGACAACAAGAAAAGCATGAAAGACAACCATTACAAGATGAAATACAACCAATAGTAGATGAAAGACAACAAGTAGAACATGAAAGAAAGCAAGTAGAACATGAAAGACAACAAGTAGAACATAAAAGACAACCAGTAGAAGAAAGACAACTTGAAGATGAAAGACAACTAGTAGAACATGAAACACTACAAGTACGATGAAAGGTAACTAGAAGAAGATGAAATAATAGTAGTAGAAGAAAGACAACCAGTGGAATGAGAAAGAGTTCAAGATTAATGACAACTAGAAGAAGATGAAATACAACCACTAGTAGATGAGAGAACTAGTTGAACATGACAACCAGTATAAGATGAAAGACAATTTGAAGAAGATGAAAAACTAGTACAAGATGAAAAACCACTAGTAGAGGATGAAAGACTACTAGTAGAACATGAAAGACAATGAATATAAGATAAAAGACAACTAGAGGTCAAATAAATACAACTGGAAGAAGATGAAAAACAACTAGTAGAATATGAAAGACAACTAGTAGAAGATGAATGACAACATGTAGACATTAAAGATAACCAGTACAAGATGAATAACAACTAGAAGAAGTTGAAAGACAACTAGTGCATCATGAAACAAAGCTAAAAGAAGATGAATGATAACCAGTAAAACATGAAAGACAACTATAAAAAGATGAAAAACAACATTTATTAGAAGAAAGACAACTAGAAAAAGATGAAATACAACTAGAGGTAGAATAAATCCAACTAGTATAATATAAAAGACAACTAGTAGAACATGAAAAACAACCAGTACAAGATTAATAACAACTAAAAGAAGATGAATGACAACATGTAGAACATGAACGACAACTAGAAGAAGATGAAATACAACCTTCCGTAGATGAAAGACAACTAGAAGAAGATGAAATACAAATTGTAGTAGATGAAAGACAACCCGTTGAAACGTGAAAGACAACAAGTAGAACATGAACGACATCTAATAGACACACAAAACACTACCAGTACAAGAGAAAAAGACAACTAGAAAAGGATGAAATACAACTAGTAGTAGAAGAAAGACAACCTGTCAAACGTGAAATACAACCAGTAGAATGTGAAAGACAACTAGTACTACATGAAACATAACTAGTATAAGACAAATCATTACAAGCAAAATATGAAAGACAACCAGTGGAACATTTAAGACAACTAGAAAAAGATTGAAAACAACAACTACAAGACGAAAGAAAACTAGAACAAGATAAATAGAAGAAGATGAAAAACAACTAGTAGCATATCAATGACAACTAGTCGAAGATAAAATACAACCAGTAGTAAATGAAAGACAACCAATGAAACATGACAACTAGTAGCAGATGAAAGACAACTTGAAGAAGATGAAAAACAACTAGTACAAGATGAAAGACAACTAGAAGAAGATTAAATACAACCAGTAGTAGAAAGAGAACTAGTAGAACGTGAAAGACAACCAATTCAAGATGAATGGCACCTAGAAGAAGATGAAAGACAACTAGTAAAACATCAAAGACAAATAATAGAAGATGGCACATAACCAGTAGTAGATGAAAGATGATCAGTAGAACCAGACAACCCGTACAAGATGAAAGACAACTTGAAGAAAATGAAATACAACTAGTAGTAGATGAAAGCCAACCTGTAGAACATGAAAAACAAGCAGTAAAGATTATAGACAACTAGAAGAAACTAGAGGTAGAGGAAACTCAACTAGGAGAACATGAAAGACAACTAGTAGAATATAAAAGACAACTAGAAGAAAATGATTAAAAAAAATAGAGCATGAAAGACAACTAGTACAAGAAGAATGACAAGAAAAAGAAGATGAAATACAACTAAAGATAAAAGAAATATCGCTAGAAGAAAATGAAGGACAACTATAAGAAGATGAAGTACATCTAGTAGAATATGAAAGATAACTAGTAGAACATGAATGACAACCAGTAGAAGATGAAAGACAACTAGAAGAAAATAAAAGACAACAAATAGAACATGAACGACAATCAAAGAAGATGAAATACAACCTTTAGTAGATAAAAGAGAAGTAGAAGAAGATGAAATAGAACTTGTACTAGATGAAATACATCCAGTAGAAACGTGAAAGACAAATAGTAGAAACATGAAAGACAACAAGTAAAACATGAAAGACATCTAATAGACACATGAAGCACTACCAGTACAAGAGGAAAGTCAACTAGAAGAATAAGAAATACCAACTAGTAGTAGAAGAAAGACAACTAGTAGAACGTGAAAGACAACTAGTAGATAGTGAAAAACAACTTGTAAAAAAAATACAACCAGCATAAGATGAATGACAACAATAAGAGAACGAAATACAACCATTACAAAATGAAATACAACCAATAGTAGATGAAATACAAATTAGAGAAGATGAAATACAACTAGAGGTAGAAGAAATACAACTAGTAGAATATAAAAGACAATTAAACATGAAAAACAACCAGTACAAGATAAAAGACAACTAGAAAAAATAAAACACAACAAGTAGAACATCAAAAGATAACCAGTACAAGATTAATGAATGACAACATCTAGAACATGAAAGACAATTAGAAGAAGATGAAATACAAATTGTAGTAGATGAAAGACAGCCAGTTGAAACGTGAAAGAAAACCAGTAGAACATGCCAATTAGTAGATGAAATACAACTAGAAGAAGATGAAATACAAATTGTAGTAGATGAAAGACAACTAGTTGAAACGTGAAAGACAACCAGTAGAACATGACAACAAGTAGCAGATGAAAGACAACTTGAAGAAGATGAAATACAACTAGAGGTACAAGAAATACAACAAGAAGAAGATGAAGGACAACTAGAAGAAGATGAATTACAACTAGTAGAATATGAAAGACAACTAGTAGAACATGAAAGACAACCAATAGAAGATAATAAACAACCAGAACAAAATGAAAGACAAGTAGAACATGAAAGACAACCAGTACAAGATGAATAACAACAAGAAGAAGATGAAAGACAACCAGTATAACATGAAAGACAACCATTAGTAGACGAAAGACAACCAATAGAACATGAAAGACAACAAAAAAACATGAAATACTACTAGTAGTAGATGAAAGACAGCCAGTAGAACGTGAAAGACAACCCGTACAAGATGAAAGACAATTAGAAGGAGATGAAATACAATTTGTATGACAATGAATACAACCTGTAGAACATAAAAGACAACCAGTAAACATGAAAGACAACTAGAAAAAGATGAAAAACAATTAGTAGAATGTCAATGACAACTAGTAGAAGATAAATACAACTAGTAGTAGATGAAAGACAACCAATAAAACATGACAACTAGTAGCAGATGAAAGACAACTTGAAAAAGATGAAAAATAAGTACAAGATGAAAGAAAATTAGAAGAAGATGAAATACAACTAGGGGTAGAAGAAATACAACTAGAAGAAGATGAAATACAACCAATTGTAGAAGAAAGACAACCAGTACAACGTGAAAGACAATCAATTCAAGATGAATAACAACTAAAAGAAGATGAAAGACAACTAGTAGTGGAAGAAAGACAACCAGTAGAAGATGAAAGACAACCAGTAGAAGATGAAACACAACTAGAAAAAAACAAAAAACAACATGTAGACATGAAAGACAACCAATACAAGATGAATAACAACTTGAAGAAGCTGAAAGGCAACCAGTAAATCAAGAAAGAAAGCTAAAAGAAGATGAATGATAACCAGTAGAACATGAAAGACAACTAGAAGAAGATGAAATGCAACTGATATCTCTCTAGTTTGCCTATATTCCGACCCCAATTTACATGTAAACATGTGCCTAAAGGCCTAAAAGTGTGAACATTTCATTTAAATATCAATAGAATGTGGTACTGCTATGCTTTATTTATTGATTTGCAGGAAACAGGCGAAAACAAGGAAAATTCTGGAGTCGACACACTTCTATACGGCATGTGGCATACTCTGAGGCCGCACGATCCGTGGACTGTCCTAAAAATAGGCTTTCTCTGATGGGCTTTCTAGAAGAACGTGATTTCCTTATGGGCCTTCTAGAAAGACGCATTTTCTAAAGAGCCAAGCTATTTTTGGCTTCATCTATCCAATCATGGGTGGACCCCATTGCCCCCACTAGTTCCACTACTCCACCTCTCATTTAGGAAGGCTATAAATATCCCTCTTGTAATAGGATTTAGGGTGCGTGTTTAATTGTGTCAAGTCCAGAATTGTAGCTAGCAATCCTCATTGTTAGGTTAGGTTAGAGAGTTACTTAGAGAGGAAAGGGTAGCCATTAGAAGCCAAGCAAGAGAAGAATGCATCATCTAAGGAGGCAGATGTTCTTCCATCTTCAATCGGGTTGTAATTTATGTTTTCTTTATTTTATTCCTTTTATTTTGCCATGGCCATGAGAAACTAAACTTCTCATCTCTAGGGTGAGAGTTGTACTTGAATTCTTAATTATGTTTTAGTATATGTTTATGTTTTGTTTATGTTATGGTTTGAGTTTTCTTTTGCACTTTAAATTCAGTTTTATTTTATCCTTGCATAAATAGTTCAGTCTACCATATGCCAATGATCTCCACATACTAATAGGTGTTAAATCATTCCATCCTTGTGTGAGAAGGATAATGCATGTAAGTACTATAAACACTTTGGCTAACGAGTTGTCTTTCATTTTCTTCTAGTAGCTTTTTATCTTCTACTTGTTATCTTTCATGTTCTACTAGTTGTCTTTCATATTAATCTACTTGTCCTTCATCTTCTTCTAGTTGTATTTCTTGTACCTCTAGTTGTATATCTTCTTCTAGTTGTCTTTCATCTGCTACTACTTGCCCTGTTCTGCTGGTTGTCTCTCATCTACTACTGGTTTTATTTTATCTTCTACTAGTTGTCATTGATATTCTACTAGTTGTTTTTAATCTTGTACTAGTTTTATTTCATCTTCTTCTAGTTGTCTTTCAATTTAACTGATTGTCTTTCACGTTCTACTGGTTGTCTTTTACGTTTTACTGGTTGTCTTTTTTCTACTACTAGTTGTATTTCATCTTCTTCAGTCTTTCATCTGCTACTAGTTGTCATGTTCTGTTGGTTGTCTTTCATCTACTACTGGTTTTATTTTATCTTCTACTAGTTGTCATTGATATTCTACTAATTGTTTTTCATCTTGTGTTTTATTCATCTTCTAGTTGTTGTTTTTTATGTTTTTCTAGTTGTCTTTCATGTTAACTGATTGTCTTTCATGTTCTACTGGTTGTCTTTCATATTCTTCTATTTGTCATTCATCTTATACTAGTTTTGTTTCATGTTGTACTAGTTGTCCTTCACGTTTTACTGGTTGTCTTTACGTTTTACTAGTAGTCTTTCTTCTACTACTAGTTGTATTTCATCATTTTTCTAGTTGTCTTCCTCTTGTACTGGTAGTGTTTCGTGTGTCTACTAGATGTCTTTCATGTTCTAATTGTTGTCTTTCAGGTGTCAACTGGCTGTCTTTCGTCTACTACAATTTGTAGTTCATCTTCTTCTAATTGTCTTTCATCTACGAAAGGTTGTATTTCATCTTCTTTTAGTTCTCGCTCATGTTCTACACGTTGTCATTCATCTTCTTTTAGTTGTCATTAATCTTGTATTGGTTGTCTTTCATGTTCTACTTGTTGTCTTTCATATTCTTCTAGTTGTCTTTCATCTTGTACTAGTTGTTTACATGTTCTACTAGTTGACTTTTATATTCTACTAGTTGTATTTCCTCTACCTCTAGTTGTATTTCATCTTTTTTTAGTTGTCTTTCTACTAATAAAGGTTGTTTTTCATCTTCTTCTAGTTGGTTTTTCATGTTCTACTGGTTATCATTCATCTTCTTTTAGCTGTCTTTCATGATGTACTGGTTGCCTTTCATCTTCTTCTAGTTGTTATTCATCTTGTATTGGTTGTCTTTCATGTCTACATGTTGTTTTTCGTTTTCTTCTACTTATGTTTCATCTTCTACTGGTTGTCTTTCATGTTCTGCTAGTTGTCTTTCACATTGTACTGCTTGTCTTTCATGTTCTATTGGTTGTTTTTCATGTTGTACTAGTTGTGTTTCATCTTGTACTAGTTGCATTTCATTTTCTTCAAAAAAAATTTTCATCTTGTAATTGTTGTTTTGTTCTACCTGGTTGTCTTTCATCTACTACTGGTTGTTTTTCATCTTCTACTAGTTGTCTATTATTTTCTACTAGTTGTTTTTCATCTTTTTCTAGTTGTCATTCATCCATTAATGGTTGTCATGCATGTTCTACAAGTTGTCTTTCACATTCTACTAGTTGTCATTCATCTTGAACTCTTTCTGTTCTACTGGTTGTCTTTCTTCTACTACTAGTTGTATTTTATCTTCTTCTAGTTGTCTTTCATCTTCTTCTGGTAGTGTATTCATGTTCTACTAGTTGTCTTCGATGTTCTACTTGTTGCCTTCATGTTTCTACCGGTTGTCTTTCATGTATTACAAGTTGTATTTTCATCTTCTTCTGGTTGTCGTACATGTTCTATTTGTTTTCTTTTATTTTCTTCTAGTTGTCTTTCATGTTCTACTAGTTGTTCTTCATCTTCTTCTAATTGTCATTCATCTTCTTCTAGTTGTCATTCATCTTCTTCTAGTTGTATTTCTTCTACCTTGAGTTATTTCATCTTCTTTTAGTTGTCATTCATCTCTTGTACTAGTTGTCTTTCATGTTCTACTTTTTTAGTCATTTTCTTCTAGTTGTCTAATATATTCTACTGGTTGTATTTCATGTTCTCCTAGTTGAGTTTCCTTGACCTCTAGTTTCTCCTAGTTGAGATCTAGTTTCTTCTAGTTGTCTTTTATGTTCTATACAAGTTGGCTCTCATCTTGTACGGGTTGTCTGTTCTACTAATTGTTTTTCATCTTCTTCTAGTTGTATTTCTTCTACCTCAAGTTGTATTTCATATTCTTCTAGTTGTTTTTCATTTGCTACTAGTTGTCTTTCATATTTTTCTAGTTGTATTTCCTTCGACCTCTAGTTGTATATCATCTTCTTCTAGTTGTCTTTTATCTTGTACTCCTTGTCTTTTATGTTCTACATAGTCTTTCATCCTCTACTAGTAGTTTTCCATATTGTACTAGTTGTCTTTCATGTTCTACTTTTTTTTAGTCATTTTCTGCGAGTTGTCTAATATATTCTACTGGTTGTTTTTCATGTTCTCCTAGTTGAGTTTCATCTATCTCTAGTTTATCCCTGTTGAGTTTCGTCTACCTCTAGTTTCCTCTAGTTTCTTCTAGTTGTCTTTCATGTTCTATAGGTTGGCTTTCATCTTCTTCAAGTTGTGGTTCAACTTGTATGTTTTGTTCTACTGGTTATCCGTCATCTATTACTGTTTGTGTGTCATCTCTACTATTTGTCTTTCATGTTCGACTAGTTGTCTTTCATCATCTTCTAGTTGTATTTTATCTTCTTCAAGTTGTGTTTTCTTCTACCTCTAGTTGTATTTCATCTACTTCTAGTTGTCTTTCATCCTGTTATCTTCTTCAAGTTGTCTTTCATTTGCTACTAGTTGTCTGTTTTATGGTTGTATTTCATCCACTACTGGTTATATTTTATCTTCTACCTTGTTGTCATTGATATTCTACTAGTTGTTTTTCATCTTGTACTAGTTTATTTCATCTTCTAGTTGTTGTTTTTCATCTTTTTCTAGTTGTCTTTGATGTTAACTGATTGTCTTTCATGTTCTACTGGTTGTCTTTCATGTTCTTCTTGTTGTCATTCATCTTATACTAGTTTGTTTCTTGTTCTACTAGATGTCTTTCATGTTTTATTGGTTGTCTTTCACATTTTACTGGTTGTCTTTCTTTTACTACTAGTTGTATTTGATATTTTTTCTAGTTGTCTGTCCTCTTGTACAGGTAGTGTTTTGTGTGTTTACTAGATGTCTTTCATGTTCTACTTGTTGTCTTTCATGTTTCAACTGGTTGGCTTTCATCTACTACAATTGAATTTCATCTTCTTCTAGTTGTCGTCATGTCTACATGTTGTCATTCATCTTCTTTTAGTTGTCATTAATCTTGTACTGGTTGTTTTTCATGTTCTACTTGTTGTCTTTCATTTTCTTCTAGTTGTTTTTCATCCTGTCCTGGTTGTTTTTCATGTTCTACTTGTTGTATTTCTTCTAATAAAGGTTGTGTTTCATCTTCTTCTAGTTATCATTCATCTTTCTTTAGCTTTCTTTCATGATGTACTGGTTGTCTTTCATCTTCTTCTAGTTGTTATTCATCTTGTACTGGTATCTTTCATGTCTACATGTTGTTTTTCGTTTTCTTCTAGTTATGTTTCATCTTCTACTAGTTGTCTTTCATAATGTTCTGGTTGTTCTTTCATGTTATTCTAGTTGTCTTTCACGTTGTACAGCTTGTCTTTCATGTTCTATTGTTGTTTTCCATCTTGTACTAGTTGTCTTTCATCTTGTACTTGCATTTCATCCTTTTTTCAAATTGTTTTTCATCATGTAATTGTTGTTTTGTTCTACCTGGCTATCTTTCATCTACTACTGGTTGTATTTCATCTTCTACTAGTTGTCTATGATTTTCTACTAGTTGTTTTTCATCTTTTTTCTAGTTTTCATATCCATTAATGGTTGTCATTCATCTTCTACTAGTAATCTTGCATGTTCTACTAGTTGTCTTTCACGTTTCTACTAGTTGTATGTCATCTCCTTCTAGTTGTCATTCATCTTGAACTCTTTCTCGTTCTACTGGTTGTTTTTCTTCTACTACTAGTTGTATTTCATCTACTTCTAGTTGTCTTTCTTCTACTACTAGTTGTATTTCTTCTACTTCTAGTTGTCTTTCATCTTGTACTGGTAGTGTTTTCATGTTCTACTAGTTGTCTTTCATGTTCTACTTGTTGTTTTTCACGTTTCTACTAGTTGTCTTTATCTACTTGTTGTTTTTCACGTTTCTTCTACTTGTCTCTCATCTACTACAGGTTTGTATTTCATCTTATTCTGGTGTCGTTCATGTTCTATTTGTTGCCTTTTATTTCCTTCTGTGTCTTTTATCTTTTACTGGTTGTCTTTCATGTTCTACTAGTTGTTCTTCATCTTCTTCTAGTTGTCATTCATCTTCTTCTAGTTGTATTTCTTCTACCTTGAGTTTTATTTCATCTTCTTTTAGTTGTCATTCATCTTGTACTAGTTGTCTTTCATGTTCTACGTTTTTTAGTCATTTTCCTTCTAGTTGTCTAATATTTTCTATGGGTTTGTCTTTCATGTTCTCCTAGTTGAGTTTCCTCTACCTCTAGTTTCCTCTAGTTTCTTCAAGTTGTCTCTCATGTTCTACAGATTGGCTTTCATTGTTTACTAGTTGTCTTTCATCTTGTAGTAGTTGTCTTTCATCTTGTACGGGTTGTCTGGTTCTACTGATTGTATGTCATCTACTACTGGTTGTGTCATCTTCTTACTATTTGTCTTACATGTTCTACTAGTTGTTTTTCATATTCTTCTAGTAGTTGTCATTCATCTTGAACGGTTGTCCTTTTACGTTCTACTGGTTGTATTTCTTCTAATACTGATTGTATTTCAACTTCTTCTAGTTGTCCTTTATATTCTTCTAGTTGTATTTCTTCTACCTCCAGTTGTATTTCATCTTCTTCTAGTTGTCTTTCACTTTGTACTAGTTGTTTTTTCATCTTCTTCAAGTTGTCTTCATCTGCTACTAGTTGACATGTTTTATTGGTTGTCTTTCATCTTCTACTAGTTGTTTATGATGTTCCACTAGTAGTTTTTCATCTTTTTCCTAGTTGTAATTCATCCATTTAATGGTTGTCCTCATCTTCTATTTGTCTTTCATGTTTTACTAGTTGTCTTTCACTATTCTTCTAGTTGTATTTCTTCTGACCTGTAGTTGTATATCATCTTCTTCTAGTTGTCTTTTATCTTGTACTCATTGTCTTTCATGTTCAACTAGTAGTCTTTCATCCTCTACTAGTAGTTTTTCATCTCATACTAGTTGTTTTTCATCTTCTTCAAATTGTCTTTCATCTTATACTGATTGTCATGTTCTACTGGTTCTCTCTCATCTACTACGGGTTGTATTTCATCTTCTACTAATTGTCTTTTCCTATTGGTTGTCATTCTTCTTCTTCTAGTTGTCATTCATCTTGAACTCTTTCTCGTTCTACTGGATGTCTTTCACGTTCTACTGTTTGTCTTTCATCATCTTGTACTGGTAGTGTTTCTTGTTCTACTAGTTGTCTTTCATTTTCATCTAGTAGTGTTTCATTCTCTATTGGTTATCTTTCATGTTCTACTTGTTGTCTTTCACGTTCTACTGGGTGTCTTTCATCTATTATTGGTTGTATTTCATCTTGTACTAATTGTCTTTCATGTTCTACTAGTTGTCATCATCTTATACCGGTTGTTTTTCACGTTCTACTAGTTGTTTTTCACGTTATAACTGGTTGTTTTTCACGTTCTACTAGTTGTCTTTCTTCTACAACTAGTTGTATTTCATATTTTTTCTAGTTGACTTTCCTCTTGTACTAGTAGTGTTTCATGTGTTTACTAGATGTCTTTCATGTTTACTTGTTGTCTTCCATGTTTCTACCGGTTGTCTTTTACGTTTCTACTAGTGTTCATCTACTACTAGTTGTATTAATCTTCTTCTATTTTTCTTTCATCTACTAAAGGTTGTATTTCTTCTACCTTTAGTTGTATTTCATCTTCTTTTAGTTGTCATTCATCTTGTACTGGTAGTGTTTCATCTTCTACTAGTTGTCTTTCATATTCATCTAGTTGTCTTTCATCTTGTACTGGTTGTCTTTCATGTTCTACTTGTTGTCTTTCACGTTCTATTGGTTGTCTTTCATGTTCTACTTGTTGTCTTTCACGTTCTATTGGTTGTCTTTCATGCTCTTCTTGTTGTCATTCATCTTATATTGGTTGTATTTAATGTTCTACTAGTTGAATTTCACATTCTACTAGATGTCCTTCTTCTACTAATAGTTGTATTCATATTCTTTTAGTTGACTTTCCTCTTGTACTGGTAGTGTTTCATGTGTCTACTAGATGTTTTTCATGTTTTACTTTTTGTCTTCCATGTTTCTACTAGTTGTCTTTTACGTTTCTACTGGTTGTCTTTCATCTACTAAAAGGTTGTATTTAATCTTTTTCTGGTTGTCGTTCATGTTCTATTTTGTCTTTTATTTTTTTCTAGTTGTTTTTTCATCATCAATGGGTTGTCTTTCTTGTTCAACTAGTTGTTATTCATCTTCTTCTAGTTGTCCTTCATCTTGTACTAGTTGTATTTCTTCTAATATTAGTTTATTTTCTCTTCTTTTAGTTGTCATTCATCTTGTACTGGTAGTGTTTCATGTTCTACTAGTTGTCTTCTTCTTTATCTAGTTGTCTTTCATCTACTATTGGTTGTATTTCAGCTACTATTGGTTGTTTTTCTACTATTAGTTGCATTTCATCTTGTACTGGTAGTGTTTCATGTTCTACTGGTTGTATTCATAGTCATACTGATTGTGTTTCATCTTCGTCTAATTGTCTTTCATCTTGTACTGGTTGTCTTTCACATTCTATTGGTTGTCCTTTTATCTACTAATGGTATTATTTGAACTTCTACTAGTTGATTTTTATCTTCTTGTAGTTGTATTTCATGTCTTTTTTGTTGTCTTTCACGTTCTTCTGGTTGTCTTTCATCTACTAATGGTTGTATTTCATCCTATCTGGTTGTCTTTCAACTTCTTTGTGCTGTTATTCATCTTGTACTGGTTGTCTTTGTTCTACTACTTGTTGTTTTTGTATTTTCTTCTAGTATCTTCTACTGGTTATCTTCATCTTCTTCAAGTTGTATTTCTTGTACCTCTAGTTGTATTTCATCTTCTTCAAGTGTCTTCATCTGTTCTACTGGTTGTCTTTCATCTACTACTGGTTTTATTTTATCTTCTACTAGTTGTCATTGATATTCTACTAGTTGTTTTTTCATCTGGTAATAGTTTTCTTTTATCTTCTAGTTGTTGTTTTTCATCTTTTTCTAGTTGTCTTTCATATTTACTGATTATCTTCATGTTTTACTGGTTGTCGTTCATATTCTTCTGTTGTCATTCATCTTATACTAGTTCTGTTTCATGTTCTACTAGTTGTTTTTCACGTTCTACTAGTTGTCTTTCACATTTTACTGCTTGTCTTTCTTCCACAACTACTTGTATTTCATCTTTTCATACTTGTATTTCATCTTTCCACAACGACATTTTACTGTTTCGTGTGTCTACTAAGATGTCTTCATGTTCTACTTGTTGTCTTTCACTTGTGTCTTTCACGTTTCAACTGGTTGTCTTTCATCTACTACAATTTGTATTTCATCTTCTCCTAGTTGTCGTTCATGTTCTACACATTGTCATTCATCTTCTTTTAGTTGTCATTAATCTTGTACTGGTTGTCTTTTGTTCTACTTTATTGTCTTTCATTTTCTTCTAGTTCTCTTTCATCTTGTACTAGTTGTTTTTCATGTTATACTAGTTGTCTTTTATATTCTACTAGTTGTATTTCATCTTTTTTCTAGTTGTCTTTCTTCTAATAAAGGTTGTTGTTGCACCAAAAGTTAATGCACAAAGTTTCAGTATAGTAAACTATACCTTTTAAACCTGATTCTACTTTCGACTCAGATTGCAAGTATACAATCCTGTCGCGTAGTATTATCAGGTATCGATCCTCAGGGACGGTAAAATAATTACCAGACTCTACTTAAAAATCACTAAATTCTAGAAGTGAGAAACGATGACTTGTGGTTGTTTTACCAAACTACTAATTAACAATTGTATTTAAAGCAGTAAAAGAAATTTTTAGATTTGTTTTCAATTAATAAAAAGGGTTTCCAGGGTTTCTAACTTCGTTTCAGTTTAGCCCCAAGGTGTACGGCCCCGCACACTTTCATGTACGGTCTGTACGGAACCTCAAGTTGATACAGCTACTGTTTCTGTGTCGACTCTTTTGTTTAGGGTTTCTATTGACCATACCTAAATTCCTAAACCGCAGCTGTCGCTTGTTTGGCCTATAATCCGATACAAACTCAAATACTCCCCTCTTAAGGTCCTTAAACCTCAACTTTCACTTGTTGGCTTAATTATCCTAAGTGACTTGTCGGTTTACTAAAGGTATCCAAGGTCTTTCGACTCGAGAAAAGTTTTCGCCTTTCGGTACTTCTTGGTTTCACCTTTCGGCTCACAAACCTACCTCATGTACTTAGTTCGGTTGGTTTAAATGTCATAGCCTTGTAACCTAACATCTAGATGTGCGCATTCATCTAACGGGTTGACCAATCAATTCAAGCAAGCACAAACCAAGCAATTGAAATACTATTCAACAAGTAAAAACAAAAGCATTCAATACAAATCCAAGTAGCTAGCAAATAAAACTAACATGAAACTACATCATAACCCTAGAAACAAAGTAATTTAGCCAAGCATGTTCACAAAACAAGCAAATAAAATGTTATAAAGAGTTCATGACAAAACTTGAAGAAATCCGAATATTCGTCGCAAAACTCTCGTTTTTTTCCTCCCTTCTTCTCCAAGCTAAGTTTTTCTCCCAAGAGTCAGCCGTCCCCCTTAGATCTGCAATCTCCCCTTTTTAATGCCCAAAATCGCGTCTTAAAGCCTTTCCTTTACGACCTCCCCAGCTGGCATCTTTTCCATCGCCAGTCTGGATT